>JAOTOL010001254.1:0-462821 GCA_034440575.1 Imbricaverruca yamaguchii | reverse complement strand
TCCGTGACGACCCCAGGTCAGTCGGGTCAATAGTTCCGCGACGACCCCAGGTCAGTGGCGTCGCGGCCTCGCGGCAATCGCACTTTGGGTCCAGATGAACGGGTCGCCCAGCGTAGTTTATGGTGTGTAACTTTATGCATGGATCTAAATATAGATCGCAATGGCACAAGATGGTGTATTTGATAAATGAACACCAACGTTGCTGCTTTATGCCTTCATCAGGGTGACAAGTGCGATTTTTTAAATATATGAAAGTGTTTGGAATTTTTCAAAACAACACGTCACACTACGTCTACTATCTACCACAGGTTGGCGAAATACACACAGACGAAATATTCAAAGTGACATGTACACAAATGTAATCACTGTTTGCTAATCACATGCACAACACAGTTCCTTGTCTTTTTTTACTATCGTACTTGTCACCCTAATGAAGGCATAAAGCTGAAACGTTGGTGTTCAATTTTCGAGTATATCATCTTGTGCTATTGTAATCTGTATTTTACTTATCCAATTAACCAATTATGATGTGTTGATCTATACTATGCTGATGATTATATTCATACCATATTTATGTGCATATATCTATATCATATTTATTTGTGTATGTCTATACCATATGCATATGTTTACGCACACATGGGTATGTTTGTACACTGTACTATATGCATAATATATTTGTATATGTATGCTATTATATCATATATGCACTATATTTATGTATTATACTGGATATATTACCATATCAGTAACCTGGTGAGCTTTGTGTACAGTCTGAGTTTTTTCTCTAAGATATATCGAAAATGGCTGAAAATTGAAAACATGTCAGAAACTCCACGGGTCATTCTGAGAGGTTACAGGGTTATAGGGTTACATTCTGAGAGGTTACAGGGTTACATTCACTAAGAATACGTTTCGGCATTTCTTCCGCCAGGCGGCAGTGTTGACAGTCATCGGGGCCGTTTGATATCCTTGCCGTGCTAGACCTTAGATCGGGAGTGTTCAGTTCTCAGCTGTTGTCAGTCAGTCAGGCAGCCCAGGACTATGATCGCGTCATAGCCTCGCCTCCATCAAGAGCTCGGCAACTTCTAGTGGGGAACAGGAAGCTGGGATGCTGAATCCCTCCAGCAAAAAAAAAAAACCAACTCCATTTGGAAGTGCCGCGAAGGCCGGGAACTTGTGAACCTTCTTTGCAGATCTTGTAGATTTTGCCCCTCCACCGTGTGCAGGTAAAGTTCTCGCTGATATGCCGCACAGTTATCAATTATTCGTGAAATAGGGTGGCAAGATACCACTTCCTGAACGCTCAATCGACATCATCCTCCAAGAAATATCGACATACTACTCCTTGGAGCCTACACCATCAGCTCGAATTTGAGTCTGAGGCATCAAAATAATTTGAAATGACACTCATTCCATGGCGAATTTCGGCATCATACCGTGCTCGTTTCGATATCTCACACCTAGCGAAAAACCATTATTTTGACCCTGTTGCCGTGTCAGACAATAGATCTGGGGAGTGCGTGAGACGAAATGTACGACCCTCAATATACCAGGAGGTGCTGAGTTTACATCAAAAGTAGCGTTAGGGATTATGCTATATTACTCAACGTTTCGGCCAGGGGCCATCGTCAGGAGGCTGACGATGGCCCCTGACGATGGCGATAACTCCTGACGATGGCCCCTGGCCGAAGCATTGAGTAATATAGCATAATCCCTAACGCTACTTTTGATGCAAACTCAGCACCTGGTATATTGAGGGTCGTACATTTCGTCTCACGCAATGTCTAATACCCAGGAGCACTTAAGAGCCATTCTTCGTTGTATTAAACGATCTGGGAGTGTGTCCAGTTCCCAGCTGTTGTCTGACCGGCCGTCTCTGCTGGCAGCGTGGTGGTGTGGCGGCAGGCCAACAAGGTGGCGGTGCGCGTGCTGGTGACGCCGCTGGCGGCCGCCGTCGGCCGGCGCGTGACCGGCGCGCTGATGATCAACTACCGCTACACCAACACCATCGTGACGGCCGAGGCCAAGCTGCCACAGACGCTGCAGCTGCGCGGCCGGGCGTTGTCGACCGGCCTGCTGGCCGTGGTGGTGTGGCGGCCCAACGTGGCGGTGCGCGTGCTGGTGACGCCGCTGGCGGCGCCGTCGGCGCGTGACCGGCGCCTGGTGCAACTACCCCACCAACACCACGTGACGGCCGGCCAAGGTCGTCGTCGACTTTGGCGCGCTCGACGCGGCCTCGGTCTGATAGGTGGCGCGCTGTGTGGTGTTGGCTCGGCCTGGTAGGTGGCGCTATGTGGTGTTGGCTCGGTCTGATAGGTGGCGCTGTGTGGTGTTGGCTCGGTCTGATAGGTGGCGCTGTGTGGTGTTGGCTCGGTCTGATAGGTGGCACTGTGTGGTGTTGGCTCGGTCTGATAGGTGGCGCTGCTGTGGTGTTGGCTCGGTCTGATAGGTAGCGCTGTGTGGTGTTGGCTCGATCTGATAGGTGGTGCTGTGTGGTGTTGGCTCGGTCTGATAGGTGGCACTGTGTGGTGTTGGCTCGGTCTGATAGGTAGCGCTGTGTGGTGTTGGCTCGATCTGATAGGTGGCGCTGTGTGGTGTTGGCTCGGTCTGATAGGTGGCACTGTGTGGTGTTGGCTCGGTCTGATAGGTGGCGCTGCTGTGGTGTTGGCTCGGTCTGATAGGTAGCGCTGTGTGGTGTTGGCTCGATCTGATAGGTGGTGCTGTGTGGTGTTGGCTCGGTCTGATAGGTAGCGCTGTGTGGTGTTGGCTCGGTCTGATAGGTGGCGCTGTGTGGTGTTGACTCGGTCTGATAGGTGGCGCGCTGTGGTGTTGGCTCGGTCTGGTAGGTGGCGCGCTGTGGTGTTGGCTCGGTCTGATAGGTAGCGCTGTGTGGTGTTGGCTCGGCCCCATAGGTGGCGCTGTGTGGTGTTGACTCGGTCTGATAGGTGGCGCTGCGTGGTGTTGGCTCGGTCTGATAGGTGGCGCTGTGTGGTGTTTGCTCGGTCTGATAGGTGGCGCTGTGTGGTGTTGGCTCGGCCCCATAGGTGGCGGTGTGTGGTGTTTGGTGATGTCTGGTATGATGTTCTCGGGTGTGGCATGTCCGCGTTTTCTCGTATATTCCGAGATGTGGGTGGTAGGCGAGACTACACTTCACTACTCAGCGGTAGGCTCACGCCGCGTGCTCCCATGTGAACACTTAGGGAGGATACCTTGCTATGTTTCTTCTACATCTGATTTGCCTTTAGGTGTGCATTTCTGTTGGGATGCATTTCACGTCTTAAGCGACATGAACCCCACATAACTGACTGTTTCGCCCTGATTCCCTTAGAACCTCTCATTTTGTTACTGAATAGTATCACTTCTGACTAATGCTACCTTAAGGTTAAACTCACCGTTTCGCTTGTTTCCTATAAAACCTCTCTTTGTAAATATCTTTAGCTGTCAAATTTCTTCCCCGCCCCATACTTTCAGAGGAAGATAGCACACACGTTATCGGGCGCCGGGAGATGGCATTGCCCCACCGGATAGCAAGCGGGTGGAAGTCGGTGGCGCCGGGCCGGTAGCGGTCGTGAGCAGCTGACGCGGCGGTAGCTGCCAAGATACCGCAATTCGGCCGCCGACTGTGGCTACTGTCGCGCTTCCGTTGACGGGCCGTGACGTCACGGAGCCGGGACTCACTGCAGCGCGCTCGGATTCCCTGCAGCCGAGGCGACGCTGTCCGGCGCTGTTTGCTCGTGTTTCCTCGATGCGGTCTTGCTCTTTGCTGCGGAGTGTCTGCGAGGACCGTGCATGGACGCATCTTTCGCGGGCGGCAGGGTATCTATCCAAAAGGTTTGTTTATTTATTGGGTGGTTCACGACGCACTTTATGCACATTCACGGCTGATGGCGCCGCCCACTCTGTTTCGCCGGTGGGTCATCCAGAAAAGTTGCGAAGCGCTAGGTTTGGAGAAGGTTGCTATGACGCAGTGAGGAAACCCACGAGCGCTGGTTCCTGCGTGTGTGCCCCGCAGAGCTTACCGCTGTGCGCTGCTTCCCGCATTGCTTGGCTTGTGAATAAAACCGCTGTTGTGCGGTGCTTATCGCCTTCAGTGTTTTGTAAGGGGTTGAAGATGTGTGAAGTGTGGCGCGCTGTTTAGCGATGAGTCCGGTTCACGCCGCGGTTGCTATGACTGAGTGACGGTCATAGCGACCGCGGTCATGGTGACCATAACGTCACTCGGTCACCGCTAACCGAGTGACGTTGCGAAGCCGCGGTGTGCTGAGGTGTGTGACACGCGGCTAAGGTAATGTTATAGGCTGGCGGTGTTTTCGGGTACGTGATGTGCACCATGCACCTGATATCACGTTCGCCAGCGTGCATTCTCCCACCGCTTATGCCGCTTTCACTTGCACCCAGCTACTGGTGGTGCTTATTCTGTTTATTTTACCAAAGTGGTGACACGATTAACAGGAAACGAGAAAAAGACAAAAATAACAGGACACTGTACAGCGATTTAGTCTTCTAGTGGTATTTGTTTTGCGCTGCCCGTTCGACTGTACAGCATGTATTTTGTTGATATTTATCATCCTTCTACAACCTACTGCTGCTGTAAGAGTAACTTAGCTCACTGATGCTGTTATTTATTTTCCGAATAAACTGACTGCTGTGAATGCCGTATCATTTGTGGAAATGACCCATGTCTACGAGCCGTGCTCACGTTTGCGACTGAACTCGCCTTTTCCGGATCCATAGTGCAGCCACTGTGACCTGTCCCCAACACCGCGAGAACACCACTCCCTAGTGCGTAGGTTTGGCGGGGCCGGTTTTGAAATTGGTGGAAAAAGGGGCACGGTAATTTCGTAGGATGGAAAGTAAAACCTCCCTGAACACCACACAAGAAACAATCGCCAAATAAATAAAAAATGATGGAATGAATGGAAAATGAAAAATTCCTTCACTTTCAAGGAATGGTTTTCAGTCTTACCGTTGTGCGGGGAACAAAGATTCAGCCAACATGGAGGAAACACAGGCAGATACACGCTGTGTCATACGATTCACATCTTGCGTTGACCGAGATTTTGGTGGCGCAAAATAGCAAAATATTTCACTCTTCAACAGAAAACAGACAAAAAAAGCTTGGGGGCAATCGGCACCAACGCAACGGCTTCGACCGCACGTGGTACAGAACGGCGGAAGGGAACTACACTGGCCCGGTCACGTGGTTACAGAACGGCGGAAGGGAACTACACTGGACCCGGTTATGTGGCTACAAAACGGTGGAAGGAAACGACGCTGGAGCCGGATGGGCGCTGCATGACCGATGTAGTCGATGCGCCCACGAACTTCAACAATGGTTGGTTGGTTATTGGTTTTACGGCACATCAACCGTTGAGTCATGTAGCGTCGCCAATCTCTCACGCCGATTGGTTGCGGGCGAAGAGTAGCGACAGGTGAGACTCGAACCCACAACATTTCGATCGTGAGACGAGCAACTTACCCCTAGGCTACTCGTCTCCGAACTTTAGTAACCAACACTGGCCGGTTTCGTAGTCACAGAACGGTGTTCGTGTCGAAGTACGCCGGACGTCCCCCGTCACCGCTCACATTCATCCGCATCACAAACGACGCACAAAATAGCTACATATGTTTATTATGCCTTGCTACCGGGTAACGTGCTAAAGCTATCACCACTCACAACCGATACGATATAACAGAAGCCGGCGCGACAAGGCGCCGCCCGGAGAAGCGCGCGTGCACACTGGCAAAAACACCTCAAGAAACGCGCCGAGCGCCGAGGCGCGGCGCAGCTCCTTGGCATGCCTATCACATGGCGGTCTCCGTCGAGACCGGGAGTATGTTTGAACTCGGGACCCTGCATTCGCCCGACGAGTGACGTCACGACGCGCCGCGCACCGGCGCGGCGCCGCCGACGCGTCACAAGTCTGCGCTCCGACACACACACACGTCTCGCTCGCATCGCACGTGACCTCATCAAAAATATACACACATTTGCGCGTGAGCGCCGGCTCGACACGTCCGACGCCACAATAAATACACGGCCCATCGCCGTGTTCGGCGGCACAGCCTCTGGCGCGCGGCGCGCCAACTTGGGGTGCGCGCGGCCGCCGACAGGTGGCACTACTGGCCGTCCTGGCGGCGGCGACGCTTGTCCGCGGGTCACCGGCGCAGCGCGCCGCTGTTCAGCTGCTGCACCAGGCCGTAGCCGTACGAGTACATGTTGCCCTGGTGGTGACCTGCCGACACGCCGGACGAGCGTCAGCACCTGGCCGCCACTGGGGGCGGGCGCGTGTTCGCCGCAGGTCGTCTGTCTTGTTTGTTTATTGGTTGGTTCACGACAACTTTATGCACATTCACGGCTAATGGCGCCGCCCACACTGTTTCGCCGGTGGGCCGCGGGATTGGGAAATGTCCTGAGTGGCGGTAGAGTCGAACCCGGGACCTTTGGTATTCATAGCCCGACACCTTAACCACCCGGCCATCCCCGCCCCGTGTCCGTAGCGTCGCAACTGGTCGTCGTAGTGGAGCACGCAAGCCGATCTTAACTAGTTAGTTAGTTCGGCTTTAGGGCGCATCGACTGCATTGGTCGTCCAGCTGACCTTAATTAGCACACACGGAGGAACACACCCCCACCACCACTTAGCGACAAAATCTAACATCCACTCTGCTGTTGGTGTAAGTGACTGTAAATGGCTCCAAATAAGCTTGGCCCCATAGTATTCCGCGGCTATTTTTGCGTCTAGGGTGGCAGCCACGCCAAACTCAATGGCAAAACCAAACTTCCACAATCGGTTATTTTCCATCTGAAGAAAAAAAAACAATGTAAGCCTAGAAAAGTCGCCCTTCGTCATAAATTCTACGTTCTGCGACTTGAGTGTTCTGCACATTCGTGACAAGTCCTAGCTACGCCACAAAATATGTTACAATTGTAAGTGCAGGATGCACGACAGCAATATATACGATAGTTTATGCAGCGTATGCCAATCAGCGCTAAAATGTTGGTTATTCGTTAGGTGCGAGATGTCAAAAGGAGTCCACTAAGATGTCGATCTTCCCCATGGAAACTATGTCGTTTGGAAAATCCTTCAGACTCAGTTGTGAGTCCCGACCTTGCTTATATGTACCTATTTTTACTTTTATCTTGGGAGACATAAAATAATGGTACTTGTATTAATGACAATGACAAGAATAGCATACTTTCAGCAAATTGTACTGGCGCGACGACAACTACGACCATATTGCGCCCAAATATCCTTACTTGAAATTACGTTAGGTACAAGATCAGTCAATAATGGTGAGCATAAGCATGATACTTACACACTGTTGGAAGCGAGGCATGGAGACTCCATAAACACACATCAAGAAGCACGATGTCGATACTTCTTTGGGAAGGAAACCTCCTCATTGTTCGATAGGTGATACACTCCACCCTACGTCGCGAATAATTTATATCTGATGCCAGCCCACATTCACAACGGCACGTCGTCTCCGGGCTGACGGACGTGTGAGACGCCTGCCTCTGACTTCTCTACAGCGAGACGCCCACCTCTCACCTCTCTACAGCGAGTCGCCCACCTGTCACCTCTCTGCAGCGAGTCGCCCACCTCTCGCCTCGCGCGGTCCACCCACCGCGAGTCGCCCACCTCTCACCTCTCTACAGCGAGTCGCCCAGCCCTCACCTCTCTACAGCGAGTCGCCCATCTGTCACCTCTCTGCAGCGAGTCGCCCAGCTCCACCTCTCTGCAGCGAGTCGCCCAGCCTCTCACCTCTCTGCAGCGAGTCGCCCACCCCTCACTCTCTGCAGCGAGTCGCCCAGCTCTCACCTCTGCAGCGAGTCGCCCACCTCTCACCTCTCTGCAGCGAGTCGCCCAGCTCTCACCTCTCTGCAGCGAGTCGCCCAGCTCTCACCTCTCTGCAGCGAGTCGCCCAGCTCTCACCTCTCTGCAGCGAGTCGCCCAGCTCTCACCTCTCTGCAGCAAGTCGCCCAGCTCTCACCTCTCTGCAGCGAGTCGCCCAGCTCTCACCTCTCTGCAGCGACGCGTCCGGCTGCGGCATGGCGGCGGCCGGGTGGTGGTGCGGGTGGGAGGGCGTCGCGTGCGGCGGCGGCCCGTACTGGCCCGGCTGGTGGCCCGGCATCACGTGGCTCATCATCGGGCCGCCCATGAAGCCGCCCGCCATGTACGGCGCCATCTGCTGCGGCGACATCCTGCAACGGCGCGGCGCGCTGTCAGAGGCTGCGCACGGCCGCTGTCGGAGGCTGTACACGACTGTGTGGTGGCAGCATGTTACCTTAGAACCTTGTTTTTTACGACGCGTTCAACCGTTAGGCCATAAAGCGTCGCCAACCGCTCACGACGATTAATCGGACGATTAGTCACCGGGGTCTCCGTAATGCCGTCGGTTGTGAGATTCGAACCCACAATCTTGCGATCAACAGTCCGACGCCCTACCAACTGAGGTACCGCCAGCGCCAGAGCTGCCGCCAGGGGGCTAGTCGACTGCAGTCGTCATTTTGTGCCCACAACTCTAGTTGTCGTCAAAGGGCCGGCATCAAGCCTCAAGTACCAAGCTTCACCATGGGCGCCAGATGACCAAACCTGGTCGATGCGCCATAAAACTCAAATAGAAAACAAACCAAGCTTGTTTAATACAACGAATAATGGCTCTTAGATGCTCCTGGGTTTTAGACATTGCGTGAGAAGAAATATACTACCTTCTATATACCAGGAGGTGGTGAGCTTACATCAAAAGTAACGTTATTGATTATAACCGTGTCCTAAAATTACTTCAACATTAACTGTGTGGATGAAAAAGAAGTTGCTTGGGAATAGTGAAGATTGGAAGAAAATAAAGGATCGCTACTTAAGGATAAAAAGCGGAATGCCTTTCACTTCAGTCACATGCATTTCACATTTTTCGGCAGTCGTGTGTATAATGACTGCCCACAGTTAGCAAAATGGTGAAAACCTAAGACAATGATGAAATAGCACAATTCGATTAACTGTGAATTTCCAGGCCACGTGGTCAATCATTTTTCCCTGGATTATACTATATATATAAGGATTATACTATACAGTATAATCCTTAACGTTACTTTTGATGTAAGCTCACCACCTCCTGGTACATTCAAGGTCGTATATTTCTTCTCACGCAAACCAAGCTTCATCAGGCGCGCGTCGCCACCGACCTGTAGCCGTTCTGGTGGTGCGGCAGGTAGGACATCATGGCCGGCGGCATGGCGGCGGCCGGCGGCGGCGGCGGCGGCGCGCCGGCCGAGCCGCGCTGCGCACGCCGCCGCTCGTAGCCCGCCTGCTTGCCGCCGTAGTAGGCAGCCAGGTGGGCGTGGCGCGGCGGGGGCGGGGTCATGCTGTGGCCGGCGGGCGGCGGCGACCCAGGCGGCGGCGGCGTGGTCGTGTTGCCTGCGCCGCAGAAGGACGGAGAGTCAGTTGGGTTAGTTAGTTAGTTAGTTAGTTAGTTAGTTAGTTAGTTAGTTAGTTAGGTTAGTTAGTTATTTGGTTGGTTGTGCAACACTAGCAGTAGCATCGCCTCCCACGTCTTCACCCTTTACGTCCGGACACCGAATGACAGACACGACCTCGGACACCGAGGTCGTGAAGGCTTCGTGTTTCCGGACATGTCGACTGTATGGTCATTTTGCACCCAAAAGGTGGGAGCAACGCGCATGTCGCAATCAACTAATTACATGATTGATCTAACACGTCTATCTGTAACATACGTACGCATAACATACGTAACACATCTATCTATAACATCTATACGTATCTAACACATCTATCTATAAATCCGACATGCTGTCTCTCCCGTGTTGTAGTGCGCTCCAACATTGTTCCTACACGAAGATGATACGGCTGGTGTACTGACAAATAGTTCATCCCCATCTACTAATCGTGGCGGGGAAGGCCGAATGGTTAAGGTGCTGGACTCTGGGTAGCAAAGGTCCCGGGTTCGACACTAGCGCCGCTAGGGACATGATAGCTTTAGCACGCGGCCCACCGGCGAAAGTGTGGGCGTCGCCATTAGCCGTAAACATGGATAAAGCGCGTCGTGAACTACCCAACAAAAACAAACAAAACCCATCTACCAATTCACCGGGAACGCACCGGGCGCGATGTCCATGATGGTGTTGGTCAGCTGCTGCAGCTTGGTGATGCTGCACGAGCTGCCGGCGACGCTGGCGGCCGGCGCCGCGCCGCCGCCGCCCGCCGGCGGTGCCACGGCCGCCGCCGCGCCGTAGTAGCCGGCGGCTGTGCCGTGCTGCATCATCTGGGCCGCGTAGCCGGCCGAGCCGCCGTGCCCGGCCCCCTGTCGGCACGGCCACGCAGCGTCACACACGTGCCCGGCCCCCTGTCGGCACGGCCACGCAGCGTCACACACGTGCCCGGCCCCCTGTCGGCACGGCCACGCAGCGTCACACACGTGCCCGGCCCCCTGTCGGCACAACCACGCAGCGTCACACACGTGCCCGGCCCCTGTCGGCACGGCCACGCAGCGTCACACACGTGCCCGGCCCCCTGTCGGCACGGCCACGCAGCGTCACACACGTGCCCGGCCCCTGTCGGCACAACCACGCAGCGTCACACACGTGCCCAGCCCCCTGTCGGCACGGCCACGCAGCGTCACACACGTGCCCGGCCCCCTGTCGGCACGGCCACGCAGCGTCACACACGTGCACACGTGCCCGGCCCCCTGCCGCCGTGTCCAGTCAGGCTGACGAGCCCAAAATGCACGCGGTTACTTAGTTACTTATGTGGCCGGCCCCCTGCCTGCTTCGTGTCAGTACAGCGCTGACGGGCCCGAAATGACCAATGCAGTCGACGTGCCCGAAAGCACAGATCCACCACCGATCAGGCTGTGGAGAACGCGACGAGACTGAACACCGGTCGGCCTCCGCCGGGTCCGTCAGGCTGTAAATGTCTACTGTGGAGAGCTGAGAACGCGACGGACTGAACACCAGCCAGCCGCCGCGGCTCCGCAGAATGTCAGGCGAAGCGGCTGGAGCGGCGACAGAAACACATCCACGCACCGACAGCAAGAGCACGGTGAGCACACAAGCCGAACAACACCAACAACACCGGTCAGCCGACGAAGGCCTAACCCGACCACCGACGCCAGAGCGAGCGGGCGCCGCGGCCTTATCTGCGCACCGAGGGGCGGGATGGCAGAGTGGGTTGGGAAGGTGTTGAGCTCTGGGTACCAGAAACCCTGGGCTTAACACTCGCACTACTCGGGACAATTCCCAATCCCGCGGCCCACCGGCGAAACGGTGTGGACGGCGCCATTAGCCGTGACCACGCATAAAGTGGTCACGGCCCTTGTGCTATTTTCCAACGCATTCAACCGATAGATTACATAGCGTGGCCAACCTCTCACCCCGATCGGTCGCGGATGAACTCGGCAAATTCCGTCGGCTGCGAGATTCGAGCCCACGATCTTGCGACCAAGAGTCCGACGCTCTGCCAACTGAGCCGCCGCGGTCCCAGCACAAAGCGCGTCGAGAGCCACCCAACATACACAAACCAACACTCACCTGCGGGCCGAGCCAGCCGTGCTGCGGCGCGGCGAACAGCTGCTGGTTGTAGCCGTACTGCGGGTAGTACTGGGCGTGCGCGGCCGCCACGGCCGCCGACGTGACGGCCGGCACGCCGGCCGCCGGGTGGCCGTTCTGCGGCCGCGGCACGCGCTGCTGCTGGTGCGGCGGCTGGTGCGCCGGCTGGTGCGGCGGCTGGTGCGCCGGCTGGTGCGCCGGCGGCTGGCCCGGCGACGGCGACGCCTGCACGGCGCGCTGCAGCGGCGACTGCGCCGCCGGGAAGCCGGGCGACGCCTGCAGGCCGCCGTGCGGCACGGGCGAGTGCAGCGCGTGGTGGCCGGGGCTGGGCGCCGGCTGGTGCTGCTGCACGTGGTGGCCGGGGCTGGGCGCCGGCTGGTGTTGCACGTGGTGGCCCGGGCTCGGCGCTGGCTGGTGCTGCAGGTGGCTGGGACTGAGCACGGGCTGGTGCTGGAGGTGGCCGGGACTGAGCACGGGCTGGTGCTGGAGGTGGCCGGGACTGAGCACGGGCTGGTGCTGGAGGTGGCCGGGACTCGGCACGGGTTGGTGTTGCACGTGGTGACCAGGACTGGGCACCGGCTGGTGTTGCACGTGGTGACCAGGACTCGGCACCGGTTGGTGCTGCACGTGATGACCTGGGCTGGGCACCGGCTGGTGCTGCACGTGATGACCTGGACTGGGTACCGGCTGGTGCTGCACGTGATGACCTGGGCTGGGCACCGGCTGAAGCTGATGGTGCCCTGGGCTTGGCACTGGCTGGTGCTGAACATGGTGGCCGGGACTAGGCACTGGCTGCTGCTGCATTTGGTGTCCCGGACTCGGAATCGACTGCTGCTGCTGCTGCTGCTGCTGCTGCTGCTGCTGCTGCTGCTGGTGCTGCTGTTGTTGTTGGTGCTGGTGTTGATGGTGTTGCTGCTGCTGCTGCTGCTGAATCTGATGTCCGGGACTGGGCACATGCTGGATGTGACCAGGACTGGACGCCAACTGCTGCTGCTGCTGTTGCTGCTGCTGCATCTTGGGACCGGGGCTGGGCACGAGCTGCTGGTGGCGATGGAGCTGCTGCTGCTGCTGCTGCTGCTGGACGTGATGCACCTGCGGCTGCGGCAGCGGCTGCGCGTGCTCGCCGGGGCTGGTGACGGCGCGCGTCGTCGGCGGCGCGCTGCCGCACGACGCGTCCGCCGACGACACAGACGCCGGCGACTCCAGGCCCAGCTGCGCCGCGTCCAGCTCCGCCTGCTGGCAGCCGTGCAGCGACTGCACCGAACTGGTGGTCGAGTCGGGCGTGAACACGCCCAGACTGGCGCGGTCGGCCGGCGGCGAGACGGCGCGCTGGCGCGCGCACGACGGCCGCGTCGGCTCCGCGCGAGCCGCCGCCACCGCCGCCGACGGGCGCTCCTCCCAGGCGTCGGCGGCGACGGCGGCCGTCGGCGGCCGCTCGCCGGCGGCCGACGCCGAGCGCGGCATCGCGTCGCACCGGTCGGCCGCGTCGCCGTTGCAGAGCCGGTCGGCCGGCGCCGCCGCCGCCGCCTCGTCGGCGCCAGGGTGGGCCGTGGGAGCGGCGCTCGCCACGCCGGCGACGGCCGCCGCCGCCCCACGGCTCGTCGACCGCGTCGCGTCCGCACGGAGACTCCTCTTTGACCGACGACTCGGCCGGCGACTGGGCCACGGCGGCGGGACTCTTCAGCGGCGAGTCGGCGGCGGCCGACTTCATTGGAGATTCGTCGGGCGCTCGGTGAACGGGCGATTGTTCGTTCTCTGTAGACGTGACCACCGCCTGCTCTTCCACTCCGGACTTGCAACTTGGCTGCGCTTCTGCTGGCATCGCGACAGACCCCGCTTTCACCGGCGGCTTCTTCACCGAATCGTCGTCTTCCGACTTCAACTGCGACTCCTCGGTCACAAACTTCGGCGGCTCCTCACGAACGGACTTCACCGGCGCCTCAGTCACAAACTTTAGTGACGACTTCTCAATCTCCCCCGTTTTAATCTCATGTTCAGTGACCACACTCTTGACCACGGACTCGTTCTTCGTCCCTACACTTACCACCTCTTTACCCACCACCGTCTTCACCGACGGCTCTACTTCCTCTCCTGACTTGACCTCTTCGACGTCCCGTCGCGAAGTGACCACCGACTCGCCGCCCACCTCCGCACGGCCCCGACTTCGCCCGCGACTCCTCGACGCCCGAGTCCGCCGCGGCAGCGGACTCCGCCGCCGCCTCGTCGGCCCTCGATTCCTGCGGCGACTGCCTGGACTCCTGCGGCGACTGCTCCGACTCGGGCGTGCCGCCCGACCCGTTCGCCGCCACGCTGGTGTTGCTCTCCTCGCTGCTGTTGCTCGCGTTGCACTCGTCGTCGGCGTCCGTCGCCACCGCGGCGGACGGCCGCGGTGGCGGTGGCGGCGGCGTCGCCGGCGTTGGCGTCGACTGCGGTGACGCCGACGGCGGCGGCGGCGGCGGCGCTGCGTCGCGAAGCACCTCCGGCTCTGGCGGAGAGCCGGACGCCGGCGCCGGTGTTGGCGGCGGTGGCGGCGAACACGACGGGGCAGGCGGAGGCGGTGGCGACGACGGAGCCGATGACGGCAAAGCTGCTGGAGGTGGTGGCGATGGCTCGTGACGAGCGGCGGCGCGGGCCGCGCGTCGATCTGCCGGCGTTGCCTTCTCCTGCAGGCAGAGGGCGACACGATTACCGATCATTCAAACACCACGCTCCAGCACGTACCACCGAACACTTCAGGGACTGCCATGGTTGTGGGGGCTTCCCACCCGTCTGTACTGGCCGGTGAGGATACATACTGATCCGATTGGCCGTCGGGAAGATCCCTGCTGATCCCGCAGATCCTCCACCAATATGGTCAGCTGAGGAGTGTGCGCGCTAACCATTGACCTGACTACTGGACTACTGACCTGGCTGCCTGGGGTGAGCCCCTACTGACCTGGCTGTCTTCTGGGATGGGCTCCTGACCTGGCTGTCTGGGATGGGCTGCTGACCTGGCCGTCTAGGGTGGGCTCCTACTGACCTGGCTGCCCGGGGTGGACTCCTACCAACCTGGCTGCCAAGGTGGGTCCCTACTGACCTGGCCGCCTGAGTGCGCTCCTACTGACCTGGCTGTCTGGGATGGGCTGCTGACCTGGCTGTCTAGGGTGGGCTGCTGACCTGGCTGTCTGGGATGGGCTGCTGACCTGGCTGTCTAGGGTGGGCTCCTACTGACCTGGCTGTCTAGGGTGGGCTCCTCTGACCTGGCTGTCTGGGTGGGCTGTGACCTGGCTGTCTAGGGTGGGCTCCTACTGACCTGGCTGTCTGTGATGGGCTGCTGACCTGGCTGTCTAGGGTGGGCTCCTACTGACCTGGCTGCCTGGGTGGGCTGCTGACCTGGCTGCCTAGGGTGGGCTCCTACTGACCTGGCTGTCTAGGGTGGGCTGCTGACCTGGCTGTCTAGGGTGGGCTCCTACTGACCTGGCTGTCTGTGATGGGCTGTTGACCTGGCTGTCTAGGGTGGGCTCCTACTGACCTGGCTGTCTGTGATGGGCTGCTGACCTGGCTGTCTAGGGTGGGCTCCTACTGACCTGGCTGTCTAGGGTGGGCTCCTACTGACCTGGCTGTCTGGGATGGGCTGTTGACCTGGCTGTCTAGGGTGGGCTCCTACTGACCTGGGGTTGACTCCTACTGACCTGGGGTGGGCCCCTACTGACCTGGCTGCCAAGGTGGACCCATACTAACCAGGCAGCCAAGGTGGACCACTACTGACTTGGCTGTCTGGGATGAGCTGCTGACCTGGCTGTCTAGGGTGGGCTCCTACTGACCTGGCTGTCTAGGGTGAGCTGTTGACCTGGCTGTCTAGGGTGGGCTCCTACTGACCTGGCTGTCTAGGGTGAGCTGTTGACCTGGCTGTCTAGGTGGGCTCCTACTGACCTGGCTGTCTAGGGTGAGCTGCTGACCTGGCTGTCTTTGCTTGGTGGGCCCTGACCTGGCTGCTGGCTGCTTGACCTGGCTGTCTATGGTGGGCTCCTACTGACCTGGCTGCTCGGGCTGGGCTCCTCGGCCGCCGCCGTCCGCCCGCGACCCACAGAGGACGAGGCGGGAGACAGCTGTTCGGGCTTAGGTTTCCCGGGCTTCTTGGTCGGCTTAGCCGCTGCCTTCCGCTTTTTCGGCTGCTTCTGATGGCAAACATACATGTCGGTCAAGTCAGGTCTGCATTGGTCCTGCGGGAACTCAATACACTTCTGCCCGATCAACTTAAGAAGTGCATGGATAGACAGTAGATAGATACAAGTATATAGAATGCATCCTCTTCTGATTGTGTTGGGCAACCCTTCGCCTAGCAAGTACTATTTCATCCCACCAGGATTTTCTCACCGATAATTCCAAAGCACATGTCGGCTTTTCAATGTTTTGAGTTCATTATCGATGGCGTCAAGATCGGGAAAAAATGAGCAATGAGCATCAGGTGGGTGGCACGATTTCAGATGGAACACGGGCACAGCGGACCATTCCGCTCATAGCGGACACGCTCCGCTCGTAGCAGACATGTTCCGCTCATATCGGACCATTCCACTCATAGCAGACATATTTTGCTTTGGCTGGCGAGTTGGGGTCGAACGGTACCGAGTGCCGTTCCGTGTACGGTACTCTGCACGGTATCCGGTACTTGGGGGTTTGGTTGGTTATTTGGGCTTAGGGGCGCATCGACTACTTCGGTCATACAGGTACTTGAGGGTTTAGGACCGCATCGACTGCAGACTGCAGTCATGCAGTCGGTACCCGATACGGTACCCGGTACGGTACCCGGACGGCCGGTACTCACGGTGACGACCGGCCGGCCGCGCTTGCCCTTGGTCCACTTGCGGGCGCCGGAGCCGCGCGGCACACCCTTGGGCCAGCCCCGCTTCTTCTTGACGGTCGCCTCGGCTGCCGGCGCCGGCTCGACCGCGTCGCAGTCCTGTCCGAACAGGGGCCAACGTCAACAACGGAGGATTGGATCGGATTGTGGCTTTACGACGCACTCAATAGCTGCGGCCATATGGCGTCGCCTGCCTCTCACCCTTGCAGGAAGGGTGGGCATCGCGGGGGATCGAACCTCGTACCTCTGACTTACCAGGTGCTCACCTTAACCATCTTCAGCATATTGCTTAAGTCGGCCTAGGAATGCAACATCTACATTGGCTTTGGGTACATGTCTCAACTCCAGAAATCGCAATTCGCTATTTTTCCCGGCCTGTCGTTTGCGTCGGAAAATCTAACCCGATGCATTTTAAATTGGCTTACTTTAGCCCACAACTTGTTTGTTTATCGGTTGGTTCACGACACACTTTATGCACATTCACGGCTAATGGCGCCTCCCACACTGTTTCGCCGGTGGGCCGCGGGATTGGTAAATGTCCTGAGTGGCGCCAGAGTCGAACCCGGGACCTTTGGTACCCATAGCCCTTTAGCCCACAACTGATCTACAGCAGTTACGACGGCACAGATGTGTCGGGCTGTCCCGGTCACCAAATCACACCTGTTCTGGAGCGTCCGCCGCCGACTGTTTGCGCTCGCGCGACGCCTCCCTCGCCGACTTCCGCTCCTGCTGCGGCCTGTGCTGCTGCTTCGCCGGCGGCCTGGCCTGCAGCTTGGCCTGCAGCTCCGGCTCCGGCTGCTGGGAGACGTGGCGCCGCCGCTGGTACCGCGGCGGTGCGGGCGACGGCGACGTGGCCGGCCTGCGGAGTACAGACGTGTCACCGGCGCCGTATCGGTCCAACTCTCACGTCACCGGCGCCGCATAGGTCCGCCTCTGACGTGCGGCGCAGCCCAACCTCCCGCCACATGGGTTGGTTGGTTGGTTGGTTATTGGAGTTTAGGGGCGCATCGACTGCCGAGGTCATGCAGCGCCCATAACATCGTCAGTAAAACATTGAAATGCAAGCAACATCATCATGGGCAAGGACGACCACCGTCCGACGTACAGACATGTCACCAGTGCCACATCGGTCTTGGGTATTGGGTTTACACGACACATCGACCGTTGGGTCATGTAGCGTCGCCAATCTCTCACTCGATTGATCGCGGGCGAAGAGTAGCGACAAGTGAGACTCGAACACACAGCCCTTTGGATTGTGAGACGAGCAACTTACCCCTAGACTACTCGTTCCCCTTCCCGCCACGTGGGCGACCACGAAGGAGCATCGGGTTCTTTTACGACGCATTGAATTTCTGGGTCATAAGCGTCGTCAACCTCTCACGTAGATTGGTCGCGGATGGACTCGGTAAATGCCGTCGGTTGTGAGATTCGAACACACAATCTTGCGATTATGAGTCTCACGCTCTACCAACTGAGCTACCACGGCCGGATATTTCCGGTCACAAGTCACCTTTCCGTCACATCCAAGCGTTGGTCACCCAATATCATATCCAAGTGTTGGTGTTGGTCATCTCGCAATGCAATTCTAGGTGGAGGAATTACGCATGACGTGTTCTGTTATACAATACCAGTTTATAGCATATGTTGTTGTACCGTTATCGTTGACGTACATTCCTAAATCAGGTATCTCTCAAAACAAGCGAGAAGAGTGCAGTCACAAGTACGACATTGTCTCAAAATTCCGTTTGAAGGACGTGACAAGCATCTTAAGTGGCATTGTTTTCATGGTGAATTTCGACATCTTGCTGTATTCGTTCCGACATCTCACATCTAACTAAGAACCATTATTTTCCCGCTGTCCAGCCAGAACATCGGAGCAACACCCGCCTGCTGCTGTAGGCCATGGTACTCACCTTTTGGCGCCGGCGCGTCGGTTGCGGCTGACCGTACGCCCGCGACCTCCCGCTGCCCCTTCATTTTCCTCGCTGTCCGCCTTGTCCGCTTTGCTGTCCGCTTTGCTGTCCGCCTTGCTATCCACTGAGCTATCTACCTTGTCCATTTTTGCTTCCGCTTTGCTGTCCACTTTGCTGTCCGCATTTGCTTTCGCCTTGTCATGCGCTCTGGTATCCGCTTTAGTGTCTGCTTTGCCATCTGCTTTTTTGCAAGCTTTGCTGTCTGTTTTGAAGTCCGCCTTGTTTTCGGCCTTGCTGTCCGCCTTGACGTCTGCTTTGCTTCCTGCTTTGACATCTGCTTTGACATCTGCTTTGGCATCTGCTTTGGCATCTGCTTTGGCATCTGCTTTGGCATCCACCTTGCAACTCGCTTTGCCGCTCACTTTGCTGTCAGCCTTCTTATCGGCCCTGCCCGGCCCGTCTGCCTTGCCGGACGCACCGACGTCCGCCTTCTGGTCCACCTTGCCCTCCGGCTTTCCGTGGGCCCTGTTGGCCGCCCTGCTCTCCGCCTTTCTGTCCGCCCTGACGTGAGGCTCGGCCGGTGGGTCCACCGAGCGGTCGGCCGAGCGGCCGCCGCGGCCGCGGCCCCGCCCCCGGCCGCGGCCACGCCCCCGGCCGCGGCCGCGCGCCGGCTCGCGCTCGGCGCCGGCGTCCGAGGCGGGCGACGGGTCGGGCCGGTGCGAGTCGCGCCTCGGCCGGCCGCGAGCCGCCGCCGCCGGCTCCGGCTCCGGCTCGCGCTTCGCCTTGAGACGCGACGCGGCGCCCCTGGTGTCAGTCTCGCGCGACTGTCGGCGCTCGTTTTCGCGCGGGTGCCAGGCGTCGGCATCGCGGGACGACTTCCGCTCCGATTCGCGCGACTGCCTCCCCTCCGAGTCTCGCGGCTTCTTCGCCTCCGCGTCTCGCGACTGCCTCGCCTCCGCGTCTCGCGGCTTCTTCGCCTCCGCGTCTCGCGAGTGCCTCGCTTCCGCGTCTCGCGAGTGCCTCGCTTCCGCGTCTCGCGGCTTCTTCGCCTCCGCGTCGCGAGACTGCCTGGTCTCCACTTCGCGCGGATGTCTTGCTTCCAAATCGCGAGGACGCTTCGTCTTGCCGTTGACAAGCTTTTCGGTCGGCTTCTCGGCCTGCTTTTCGGCCGCCTTGGTACCTGGCTTTTCGAAAGAGTTTTCCGATATTTTACTCGGCTGCTTCTCTGCCTGGTTGTCGAGTTTCTTTTCAGGGCGCTTGTCCATCTCCCTCTCGGGTTGTTTGTCCGCCGACTTCTCCGGATGTTTCTCCGCCGATTTTTCCGTGTGCTTATCGGTCAGTTTCTCCGGATGCTTGTCGACTAACTTCTCCGGATGTTTGTTGTCTACTTTTTTGGCGGGTCTCTCCACGAAATGTTCACTTCGCTTCGATTTGCCCTGATCTGACCGTTTGTCCGTTTGCTTATCAGGGGATTCGTCCGCCTGTTTGACGCTCCGACAGTCACTCAGTCGGTCAGTCCGTTTCGGAGTTTGCTTGTCTTTTTGCTTGTCGGGTTTTTGCGAGCGCTTGTCCCGCTGTTTGTCGGCTTTCTTATTCGGCTGACTGTCCGCGTGTTTGTCCGCCAGCTGCTCGACGCGCTTGTCCACGTGTTTCTCCGCATGCTTGTCCGCGTGTTTCTCCGCGTGTTTTTCCGCGTGCTTGTCCGCGTGTTTCTCCGCGTGCTTGTCCACGTGTTTCTCCGCATGCTTGTCCACGTGTTTCTCCGCGTGCTTGTCCGCACGTTTCTCCACATGCGTGTTCGCGCGTGTATCCGCATAGTCGTCTGCGTGTTTCTCCGCGTGTTTCTCCGCGTGCTTGTCCGCGTGCTTGTCCGCGTGCTTGTCCGCGTGCTTGTCCGCGTGTCTGTTGGCCTGTTTCCATCCCTGCCGCTGATCACGTTCCTCGGCGTCGACGTCCGTCTGCCCGGCGGCGCTGGCGCCGTCCGACTGCCGGTGCACGTGCCTGTCCGAAAGCTTGCTCACCCGGAACGCGCCCAGCTCCTGCAGCTTGGCCTGGCGCGGCTTGTGCAGCGGGCGCGCCACCGGCGACGCCGCCGCCGCCGCCGTCCGCACCGCGCCGGCGCGCTCCGGGCTGGCCGCCAGCCCCGCCGGCCGCGACGGCGGCGACGGCTTCCGCGTCGCCTCCTTCTTCTTGCCGCCGCGCCGCTCCGCCGAGGCGGGCACCACCGCCGGCGGAGAAGGCGGAGGCGGCGGCGACGGAGACGGAGACGGAGACGGCGAGTGGCGGCGGCGGGTGGTGGAAGGCGGCGGCGGCGGCGGCGAGGTGCGCCGCGGCACGTACACGGGGGACGGAGCGCGCGCCACCGCCCGCAGCTTCAGCGGACTGCACGACTTGCGCGAGTCGCTCTCGGACGTGTCGCCGTCCTGCCGGAACATGACGTGCACACTTAGCGCAACGCCGGCACACAGTGCAGACTTAGCACAACACCGGCACACAGTGCAGACTCAACACAACACCGGCACATTGTGCAGGCAGACTCCACACAACACTCCGGACTCACAAAGCATGCAGAACGTCACCATACTCACACAGCAAGAACTTCACACCAACACGCTGGATATAACTTTAATCCGACTTGATTCAGACACTTTTTAGTAATATTTTCCCCAGCACCACCCACCAAAGAGGGCTTGCCACAAACACCCTTCCCTAAAAACGCCAAGGAAGAGTGACGACGCCTGGTCACCAGTTGATGCTCAATTATAATTAAAAGTGCATGATTGACGAACGAAGGAGTACTTCCAAAAAGCAATACTTACTCCAGAGATGGAATTCATCTCGCTAGCATAGGGTATTCAGAGCCAGGAATAGTGGTGGTGGATTGGGGCTTAGGGGCGCGTCGACATCCAGGGTAATTTTGCGCCCATAACTGTATTATACTCAATATAAGGTGCTACTATCATGGCAGAGCCAGGAATAAGGGGCAGGGATGACCGAGTGGCTAGTGTTCAGCTCTGGGTTCCAAAAGTCCCTCGTTCAACACTCGCACCACTCGGGACATTTCCCAACCACGCTGTCCACCGGCGAAACTGTGCACAAAGTGTTTCGAGAACCACTCAATGAACAAACAAACAAACAACCCAGGATCAAACCTGATTGAAAACAAACCATCCACATCTCCGCCGGGAATGGACACTGGAGAGGCAACGGACCGCTCGTCGACTCGAAAGCAGACCGCTCGGCCACTGGAGAACGGGCCGTTCGACCACTGACCATGTCAGTTATTGGGCCTTTATGAGGCCACTGTGTGTGACGAGGGCTTTAGGGCGCATCGACCATGGTAGATTACATGGCGCCCATATTAGGCTGTATTGGTTAGTCATTAGGGCTGCATGGGGCCACTGACCGTGTGCATTCGGTGGCTGGGCGTCGACAGCAGAGGCGTCCAGCGCAGACACTCGGCGTCCAGAGGCAGCCGGTTGGCGCTGGCGGTGACCCGGCGCCAGTGCTCGTCCACCGCCGACCAGTCGATACTGAGTACACAGCTGACGGACATACCAACACCAGACCTCAGTACACAGCTGACGGGCATACCAACACCAGACCTCAGTACACAGCTGACGGGCATACCAGACCTCAGTACACAGCTGACGGGCATACCAACACCAGACCTCAGTACACAGCTGACGGGCATACCAGACCTCAGTACACAGCTGACGGGCATACCAACACCAGACCTCAGTACACAGCTGACGGGCATACCAACACCAGACCTCAGTACACAGCTGACGGGCATACCAACACCAGACCTCAGTACACAGCTGACGGGCATACCAACACCAGACCTCAGTACACAGCTGACGGGCATACCAACACACACAGTACACAGCTGACGGGCATACCAACACCAGACCTCAGTACACAGCTGACGGGCATACCAACACCAGACCTCAGTACACGGGTGACGGGCATACCAACACCAGACCTCAGTACACAGCTGACGGGCATACCAACACCAGACCTCAGTACACAGCTGACGGGCATACCAACACCAGACCTCAGTACACAGCTGACGGGCATACCAACACCAGACCTCAGTACACAGCTGACGGGCAACACAATACCAACACCAGACCTCAGTACACAGCTGACGGGCATACCAACACCAGACCTCAGTACACAGCTGACGGGCATACCAACACCAGACCTCAGTAAAGCTGACGGGCATACCAACACCAGACCTCAGTACACAGCTGACGGGCATACCAACACCAGACCTCAGTACACAGCTGACGGGCATACCAGACCTCAACACACGGGCATACCAAGACCTCAGTACACAGCTGACGGGCATACCAACACCAGACCTCAGTACACAGCTGACGGGCATACCAACACCAGACCTCAGTACACAGCTGACGGGCATACCAACACCAGACCTCAGTACACAGCTGACGGGCATACCAACACCAGACCTCAGTACACAGCTGACGGGCATACCAACACCATACCAACACCAGACCTCAGTACACAGGTGACGGGCATACCAGACTAGTACACAGACCTCAGTACACAGCTGACGGGCATACCAACACCAGACCTCAGTACACAGCTGACGGGCATACCAACACCAGACCTCAGTACACAGCTGACGGGCATAAACACCAGACCTCAGTACACAGCTGACGGGCATACCAACACCAGACCTCAGTACACAGCTGACGGGCATACCAACACCAGACCTCAGTACACAGCTGACGGGCATACCAACACCAGACCTCAGTACACAGCTGACGGGCATACCAACACCAGACCTCAGTACACAGCTGACGGGCATACCAACACCAGACCTCAGTACACAGCTGACGGGCATACCAACACCAGACCTCAGTACACAGCTGACGGGCATACCAACACCAGACCTCAGTACACAGCTGACGGGCATACCAACACCAGACCTCAGTACACAGCTGACGGGCATACCAACACCAGACCTCAGTACACAGCTGACGGGCATACCAACACCAGACCTCAGTACACAGCTGACGGGCATACCAACCCAACACCTGAACACCAGACCTCAGTACACAGCTGACGGGCATACCAACACCAGACCTCAGTACACAGCTGACGGGCATACCAACACCAGACCTCAGTACACAGCTGACGGGCATACCAACACCAGACCTCAGTACACAGCTGACGGGCATACCAACACCAGACCTCAGATAGCAACACAGCTGACGGGCATACCAACACCAGACCTCAGTACACAGCTGACGGGCATACCAGACACCAGACCTCAGTACACAGCTGACGGGCATACCAACACCAGACCTCAGTACACAGCTGACGGGCATACCAACACCAGACCTCAGTACACAGCTGACGGGCATACCAACACCAGACCTCAGTACACAAAAAGCTGACGGGCATACCAACACCAGACCTCAGTACACAGCTGACGGGCATACCAACACCAAACCTCAGTACACAGCTGACGGGCATACCAACACCAGACCTCAGTACACAGCTGACGGGATAACATACCAACACCAGACCTCAGTACACAGCTGACGGGCATACCAACACCAGACCTCAGTACACAGCTGACGGGCATACCAACACCAGACCTCAGTACACAGCTGACGGGCATACCAACACCAGACGAGGGCATACCAACACCAGACCTCAGTACACAGCTGACGGGCATACCAACACCAGACCATCGATAGCACACAGCTGACGGGCATACCAGACCTCAGTACACAGCTGACGGGCATACCAACACCAGACCTCAGTACACAGCTGACGGGCATACCAACACCAGACCTCAGTACACAGCTGACGGGCATACCAACACCAGACCTCAGTACACAGCTGACGGGCATACCAACACCAGACCTCAGTACACAGCTGACGGGCATACCAACACCAGACCTCAGTACACGGGTGACGTCCACCACCGACCAGTCGATGCTCAGCACACAGCTGACGGGCATACCAACACCAGACCTCAGTGCACAGCCGACCGTCAGTTCGTGCACTCTCACAACCGCCTCTCACTTGGGCGCCAGATAAACACCGAAGTTCCTGTCAGATGAAGACTGAAGAGAAAAGTTCGGAAGACTTTTCAGGTGAAGAATTTCAGATGCCCTGTCTCAGCCCCTCAGCAGGGGCTGAGACGGGGTGAGGCTGGGGCGGATGCCGGGGCGGATGCCGGGGCGGATGCCGGGGCGGATGCAGGGGCGGTTGCAGGGGCGGTTGCAGGGGCGGGCGCAGGAGGCGGACGCAGGGGCGGGTGCAGGGGAGGATGCAGTGGCGGAGGCAGGTGCTGATGTAGTGCCTGGTGGTGTAGGGATGCTGGTGATGTAGGTGCAGGGATGCATGGACAGGCGCGAAGGAAGGGGCGGAGGAAGGGCCAGTGACGGATGTTAGTTGGTGGTTATTTGGGTTTTAGGGCGCATCGACTGCAGGTGTGGTTATTTAGCGCCCATATACAGGGACAGAGACATGGACAGGCGCGAAGGAAGGGGCGGAGGAAGGGCCAGTGACGGATGCAGGGGCGGACACACTGGCGGACACCGTGGCCGCCTGGCCGGCCGGCCTCTCACCTGGGGAGGGGGGCTTATGGGCGCATCGGCCGCAGTGGTCCTGCAGCGCTCTCACCTGCCGTCGGGCGCCGAGCGCACCATGCCGAGCAGGTGCAGCGCCGTCAGCACGTCCTGCGGGTGCATGCCGGTGGTGTCCATCAGCTGGCGCACCAGCGGCCGGCGCGCCGCCCGCTCGCGCTGGCCGTGCAGGAACTCCAGCACCACCGAGCGCCAGTAGGCGTGGTACGACACGCGGCCCAGCTCCGACAGCGGCTTCTCGGGCGTGCCCGGCTGGCCCTCGGTGCGCGACAGCAGGTAGCCTGCGGCGGGTCACCGGTCAGCTGGTAAAACCTTCACATCCCCACAAACGTCAAGGCACCTCCCTGAAAAGCAAGCCCTCTACTCTGTGTCTATCTGTTTTAAAGTGTTCAATGTGCGTGCTTTTGGCAGCTGTGTGTCTACCCTGGAGTCAGAGGACGGCGCGGTGACCACGGTGGCGGCCGACCAAGCTGCCCTACTACGCTGTGTACTACGCAGCAGTGTGTACGAACACATTTTCGGTTTCATGTCCGACGTAAATGGGACTTCCTAATGCGTGTGATCTAAAGAACACAAATACACACATTATGTATATGTATATATATATATATATATATATATATATATATATATATATATATATATATATATATATATATATATATATATGTATGTATGTATGTATGTATGTATGTATGTATGTATGTATGTATGTATGTATGTATGTATGTATGTATGTATATATTAGTTCAGTGTGATGCAGAAACACACCATACCAACTTGAAACGGTAGGGGGCAATGCTAGCTGCCATGGATATGTCAGGGTAAAATAGGCAAATAGAGTGCTTCACCTGGTATATTTATCATAGACATTGCCTGCAACCAAAACTTCTGAACTTCGATGCACTGACTGTGACGATATACTGAGATTGATGCATAATATCAATCCACAGTATACAGTATACTGATATTCTGAAAACCAACGGCACCCACGACAGCTGACCGAAGGAGATCGGTCCATCCGCAGCCAGGCCGGCGTGAACTCACTAAAGTCGATGAGGAAGCGTCCGAAGCCCTGCCGCTGACAGTGCGGCATCGTCATGATACACGACACGTTGTACTTCTGGGCGCAGTGCTTCTCCTTGGAGAAATAGCCCACCAGGTGGCAGCCCTGTCGGTCGAGCAGTCGTTTAGAGCACAGCACAGCACAGCCGTACAGAGCACAGCACAGCGGTATAGAGCACAGCACAGGTGTACAGAGCACAGCACAGGTGCATAGATCACAGCACAGGTCAGTTAGTTATTAGGCATCATATGTAGCCCCAAATCACAGCACAGGTGTAGAGCACAGCACAGGTGCATAGATCACAGCACAGGTGTAGAGCACAGCACAGGTGCGTCACGCGAGCACACACCAACGCAACACACATCAGTCGAACGCACACAGCAGCCGATGGTGGCTATTGGTTTTACGACACCTCAACCGTTGAATCATACAGCGTCGCCAATCTCTCACGCCGATTGGTTGCGGACTACTCGTCCCCTCGGCACTAGGCTCGTGCGGACAAAAACGATGCGTGCGGCGCAGCACGAACCCGCAGCCTCATTGTCTCCAGACAGACGCCGCCGCTGCTATCGACGCCGCACGGCCTGGCGGGCTACCTGTTTATCGTTGCTTATTGGGTGATTCACGACGCACTTTATGCACATTCACGGCTAATGGCGCCGCCCACACTGTTTCGCCGATGGGCCGCGGAACTGGGCAGTGTCCGGAGCGGTGCGAGTGTCCAACCCGGGACCTCTGGCACCCGGAGCCCAACACCTTAACCACTCGGCCACCCCCGCTACCTTTTTGTCGTTGGTTGGTTGGTTGGTTATTTGGGCTTTCGGGCGCATTGACTGCGTTGGTCATACAGCGCCCATACCTTTTTGTCGTTGCTGGTGAGCACGTAAAACAGGAACGGCTCGACGTCGTAGTAGAGCGTCTTGTGGTCGAGGAACAGCTTGGCCAGCAGGCACAGGTTCTGACAGTAGATCCGGTTCACGTTGCCGTCCACCTCGAACACCTGCCGGGCGCGACATCGTAACGTCGAACACACTGGGATTGATTATTTGTGCTTAAGGGCGCGCCGACTGCGAGGTCCTTTGGCGCCCAGTACACACTAGGACACAACACCCATGGGGCATAATATCGAACAAACTGGGACATAACATCCCTGCGGCATAATATCGAGCACACTGGGACACAACACCCATGGGGCATAATATCGAACACACTGGGACACAACACTCTGAAAACATCAACACTACACAACACACATGGGGGATTAATATCGAACAAACTGGGACATAACATCCCTGCGGCATAATATCGAGCACACTGGGACACAACATTCCTGGGGCACAACGAACGAACTGGGTTGATTGATTGATTATTTGGGTTTTGAGGCGCATCAACGGCTACTGGTTATATAGCGCCCATACCTATTTTGATCACTGGAGCTGGGAGGCTCGACCTACCGACAGGTTCCGACAGCGGCACGTCTCCGTGCCGGGACGACAACAGGTTCAAGGCGTCGCCGGGAGGGTCGACCTACCGACAGGTTCCGACAGCCGTCTCCGTGCCGGGAGGATCACCTACCGACAGGTTCCGACAGCGGCACGTCTCCGTGCCGGGAGGGTCGACCTACCGACAGGTTCCGACAGCGGCGTCTCCGTGCCTGACCTACCGACAGGTTCCGACACACGTCTCCGTGCCGGGAGGGTCGACCTACCGACAGGTTCCGACAGCGGCACGTCTCCGTGCCGGGAGGGTCGACCTACCGACAGGTTCCGACAGCGGCACGTCTCCGTGCCGGGAGGGTCCACCTACCGACAGGTTCCGACAGCGGCACGTCTCCGTGCCGGGAGGGTCGACCTACCGACAGGTTCCGACAGCGGCACGTCTCCGTGCCGGGAGTCGACCTACCGACAGGTTCCGACAGCGGCGTCTCCGTGCCGGGAGGTCACCTACCGACAGGTTCCGACAGCGCACGTCTCCGTGCCGGGAGGGTCCACCTACCGACAGGTTCCGACAGCGGCACGTCTCCGTGCCGGGAGGGTCGACCTACCGACAGGTTCCGACAGCGGTAGATCTCCGTGCCGGGAGGATGTCGCCACACACACTTGCCGGCGTGCCGCCGCCGACACCCGGCCGACTTCATGTACTTGAGGCAGAACTCGCACAGGTACAGCTTCGGCAGCCTGCGGACGAGAGCCCAACGTCACGTCACGTCGCGTCGCGTCACGTCACGTCACGTCACGTCAGCAGGGTGCCGTCATACGCTTCGACCTACACCTGGTGATTCTTCTTTTGAGATTGATTATTTGGGCTTAAGGGCGCGCCAACTACGAGGTCATTTAGTGCCCTTATATTAAGATTGGCGAGTGCGGCTCTACGACGCACTCGGCAGCTGAGGCCATACGGCGTCGCCTGCTTCTCACCCCGGCAGGAAGGGCCGCCACCGCGGGGAATCGAACCCCGCACCTCTGGCGTGCCAGACGCCCAGCTTAACGACTGAGCTACCGACGCCCTTCTATTGAATATTTGAGTGAAGCATCATCTGGTAACTGTGATCTCTCGGTTGGTTGAGCTTTAGGGCGCACCGGCCACGATGATTACCAGCTCCCTCACTGTGAACAATTGCAATTCGGAATTATAGCACGGGACCTCTTTCGGGCCAGTTCATATCGAGTACCGACAGACTGGCAGTGTGTAGTTTCAGACAGCTCCGAATTTCCTGCGACATTACCAGTCACTCACCATCAAATTACTGCAAAAACCGAGCTGCTTCGGAGCCCACACACAATAAACGATACAATGCAATACGAATCAACACACTACATGAACACATGGCCTTATGGTGTATGGTGGTGGTGGTGGATTGAAGTTTAGGGGCGCTTCGACATCAAGGGTCACTTTGCGCCCATAACTAATTATGGTGTATGGTAACACATCGTATTGCCGCAGATGAGGAGTCCCAACCGTTTACACAATCTACGTTTACGTAATTATTTATTAATCTACAATACACAATGCATCACAACTGGGTGTCGCGTTAAGACGAGTTAGAGCAGACACTAGTACGTCGAAAACCGTACCCCGGTCAAAATTGGATCAAAATCTCCAGAACTGAAAGCTGCACACGCAAAGACAAGGTGGATGCTGCAACTGTTGGTTGGTTATTGGAGTTTAGGGGCGCGTCGTGCTGCAACTGTAGTGACACTATTGGTAACATGATCACCATCGCACTGTGGCATCTGGTAACAGCACGTGGCCGTGCTGGGCGAGGCAGGGGAGGGGCGGCGCTCTGGTAGTATTGACCTCACGACGATACTGACCTGGCTGTGCTACGACGGCAATGGCCTGGCGGTACTCCAGCAGTACTAACCTTCTGGTTGGTTAATGAGTTTTACGACACATCGACCGTTTAGTCATGTAGCGTCGCCAATCTCTCACGCCGATTGGTCGCGGGCGAAGAGTAGCGACAGGTGAGACTCGAACCCACAACCTTTCGATTGTGAGACGAGCAACTTACCCCTAGGCTACCCGTCCCCTTACTAACCTTCTGACAGTGCTCTGGCGGTACTGACCTGGGGGCACTCCGGTGGTACCGACCTGGGGGCACTCCGGCCGTGCCGACCGTCTCGCGCCACTCCGGCGGCACTGACCTGGCGTACTCCTGCGGGTACGGCGCCGAGTACCAGGTGCAGATGTGGTGTCGGCCGAACTGGATGGCCGGCGGCGAGCGGTCCGCCGACGCGCCGCCGACCCCGCCGCCTGTCGCCTGCGGAAAACGCTGTCGTGTCGACGTCCGGTCAGGATAGAGCGCGCGCGCACACACTCCGCGTTCCGCCATCGGCGGTCCGCCATCGGCGGTCCGTCAGCCTCGAGGTTGATTGATTATTTGGGCTTAGGGCCGCATCAACTACTACCGGTTATGTAGCGCCCATCGGCCCCGAGGGCACAGTCGGTCACCGCACCAAGCACACACATACGTGACAGACACCACATACCGCCGCGCAGTCGAGAGCAGCAACGGCCGGGAATGCAGGATCATAAGTCAGAGAGACGACTTGGTGGTTGTTGGTTTGACGACACGTCGACCGTTGAGTCATGCAGCGTCGCCAATCTCTCACGCCGATTGGCCGCGGGTGAAGAGTAGCAAGAGGTGAGGCTCGAACCACGATCTTTCGATTGTGAGAGGGGCAACTTGGCCAAGACTACTCGTCCCCTAGAGATACTACTTAGGACACATGCATGTCACAGGTCAGACAGAAGTATACTCCGTGCAAGGTCACCCGTTAGCATCCGACATGCAATTCCCGGACACATGCTGATCAGACGCACGGACCAAAAGCCAGACATGTGAGGCGAAGGTCAGCATAAAGGGCATTCGCACTGAACAGATATACAACAGCATCACACAAATAGCATAATGGAGGTCAGAAATTGTAAACGCAGCTGGAGACGTAGACGTCGTAGGCCGTATATAGGCGTCGTAGGCCGCAGGTTATAGGTCAGATATGCAGGTCAGGTCCCAGGTTGCAGACATGGAGTTGCAACACCTCAGAAATGCGCAAGTGGAAGGTCGGACATGTACGGCACAGGTCAGACAATACGGGTCTGACGAGGTCGGTCAGGTCACAGGTCGGAAAGCTCACCTCGGTCAAAGGTCAGACAGGCATTTAGGAAGCAATCAAAAACATGCAGACCAGATCAGTAGCGATTACTCGTTGGTTGGTTATTTGGGCTAGGGGGCATCGACTGCTTCGCAGCACCCAAGCGAGTACTCGTGCGACTATTTTCTTGGCAACAATTTGGCAACAAGCCCATGTGCAAGTTCCGATAAATGCATCAGACATGCGCACAGAGCCGGAACTGCACGAGTTGGAGACAGAACAGAGCGAAGCCTTCGATAAACAGCGGGCAAGTGTGCACAGGCAGCGTATCTCACACCACACCCAGCGTAGGCATCACCATCGGAGCTGACACACCACCGACGGAATCAGCCGACTAGTCGGAGAAGAGGTGACACATGAAGTGTTATGTGACGACACACACAAGCGGCCAGCACCGGAGGAGAGGAGACGGCACACACAAGCGGCCAGCTCCAGAGAAGAGGAGACGGCACACACACAGCGGCCAGCACCGGAGGAGAGGAGACGGCACACACAAGCGGCCAGCACCGGAGGAGAGGAGACGGCACACACGAGCGGCCAGCACCGGAGGAGAGGAGACGGCACACACCAGCGGCCAGCACCGGAGGAGAGGAGACGGCACACACACGCAGCCAGCACCGGAGAAGAGGAGACGGCACACACGAGCGGCCAGCACCGGAGAAGAGGAGACGGCACACACAAGCGGCCAGCACCGGAGGAGAGGAGACGGCACAAACAGCGGCCAGCACCAGCAGCCCGGAGAAGAGGAGACGGACAGCACACGGAGCGGCCAGCACCGGAGAAGCACACACGAGCGGCCAGCGCCGGAGAAGAGGAGACTGCACACACGAGCGGCCAGCTCCAGAGAAGAGGAGAATGCACACACAAGCGGCCAGCACCGGAGGAGAGGAGACGGCACACACGAGCGGCCAGCTCCAGAGAAGAGGAGACGGCACACACCACGGCCAGCACAGAGAGGAGAGGAGACGCACACACGCGGCCGCACCGAGAGACACACACACGAGCGGCCAGCACCGGAGGAGAGGAGACGGCACACACACGCGGCCAGCTACACAGAAGAGGAGACGGCACACACCAGCGGCCAGCACTAGGGCGGTGATCGGCGTACAAACAACACGGGCACAAACAAACGCACGTGAGCGGCATGACGCGATGTGTTAAGCATTAGGCAGCACTATTTACTGAACAGAAGTGGACAGGCACACATAGTGGACAGGCACAAACAAACGTGCGTGAGCGGCATGACGCGATGTGTTAAGCATCAGGCAGCACTATTTACCGAACAGAAGTGGACAGGCACACATAGTTAGAGCTACCGGGTCAAACACTCCTAACTTTGTTCTGTTAGTTATTTGAGTTTAAGGGCGCCCCGACCAGTGTGACCATTTAGCTCCCAACTTGGTTCTGAGCACGCCGAATTTCGCTCGCACACCGGTGGCCTGCAAAAGCCAGTGGTGTCTCAGGGCATTTCCTCAGTGTATCGACAAGTGCAGTCCATTGCCAAGTGCAGCGCGGCGCAGCTTAGCGCCCGAACTTTGTTTTGAAGTTCCAGTCCTGTGATGAGACGAAACCACTGGGGGCGTCCGTCCGAAGAACGACAACCCGTCTCCATCTCGTGTTTCAGTCAAGACAGACAACGGTGGAGGGGTGTCCGAAAAAAACGGAGCATCGCTACGTTTTCACACGATTAACGGAAAAGCAGCAGTGGAAGAACCAGGAGCAGAACGCCCAATCAGGTCCTGCTGCCGCAAAGGCAAACGACTCATCCGCCACCCAAAACACCACTACATTCGCCCCCCCCCTCCTGAATGTCACCATACCACATCTGTTAACGCAACGCGAGGGAGCGTACATTCCGGGCGGCTCAGAGACCTAGACGAGTAGGTAGTAGGACCAGCGCCTCACCTCATTGACCTTGGCCTTGGCCTTTTTGAAGGTGAGAAGGTCACGTTCGGTGACGCCCGGCGGCAGTTTGGCCTGTGACCTGATGGACGCCTCGGTCGGTGGTTCACCTGCTCGGTCAGGTCACAATCGGTCACAGTAGGTCATTGATAGACTCCTGGGGCCGAAACGCGCACCAACAGCGAGGTCACATCGCGTCCACAAATGCGGTCACCCGGGTCAACACCCGGGATTGACCGCATTTGTGGTTGAAATGCGATTGAATGCGTTTACGACGCATTCAACCGCTAGGTCATACAGCGTCGCCTACGGCTACGCAGAGGCAGTGTCACAGGGATCACGCGAAGGTGGTACGTTTGTGATTGATTGATTGATTATTCGGGCTTTGGGGCGCATCAACGGCTACTGTGGTACGTTTGTGCTTTTATGCACACACAACACGTACATCAGAAGCTATGGGTCATCACCACGATGTGATTACGTGTCACGTGGTCTTGCGATGCACGCTCATCGGCCACGAGGTCTCGCCAAACGAGTCAGAGAGATCCACAATAGGTCGCAGGGTGTCGCCTCATCACACACCGTCAATTCGATAGCCAGGTGGTGTAGACAACTCCGCGTGACAGGAGTCGCGCCGGAAGACGGAACAAGCAAGCATGCTTCTCAGGCAGGCTTGTCAGGCATGCATGTTTGTCCCGTCTTCCGGTGTGGCTCATGTCACACAGTCTCTTCGAGACTTCAAGACGCTCAACAAATCAACTAACCCATCCTCCCTCAGTTTAATCCTCCTACCCTACGTTCCTCACTCTCCCACACCTCACAACAACCGGAACCAGCCGACATCAACACACGGTGGCAGGCTGGCAAAATTAAATCACAAACACACCGACGACGCGTGGTTGGACGCGTCCCCCATCGAGCGCCCCCCCCACACCACGCCCACACCTACCGTCCACGGAGGGCGCCACAAACAGCAGCGGCTCCATCTGGTCCGACAGGGGCACCACCGTCGTCGCCGCCGCCGCCGCCACCGGCGCGGACGGCGGCCGCTCGCCGGCGCGCGGACTGCCCGCCGCCGAGGCGGGCCCGGGCGGCTGCAGCTGCGACGGCGGCGGCAGCTGCTGCTGATGCTGCTGCTGCTTCGGAGGCGGCGGCGGCGGAGGCGGCGGCGGTGGCGGCGGTGGTGGCGGCGGCGGCGGCGGAGGAGGAGCCGGCGGCGGCGATCCCGTCTCCCAGCCGGGCGAGCGGCCGCAGGGGCTGGTCGGCCCGGAGCGGCGGCCGTCCAGGTTGGTCGTGCGCTCGGCGACGGCAGCGGCAGCGGCAGCAGCGGCGGCGGCGGCGGCCGGCTCGCCGGTGGGCCGCCGCTGGCGGGCGGCCGGCGCCGTGTACGACGCGCTCGCGCGCTTGCGGCCGTCGCCGGTGGTGAACAGGTGACTGAGCCCGTCGAACAGGCCGCGCAGCTGGCCGCCGCCGGCCGCCGTCAGGCCGCCGGCGCTGCTGCGCGACGACGCCGACGACATGCCCGACGAGCTCTGCTCCTCGGGCGTGCCGGCGGTGGCCGCCGGGCCGGCCGGCCGGCGGCAGTGCGGCGCCGGCGGCGGCGCCGTCACCTCGCCGTCGCTCGAGCACGGCGACGCCGAGTCGCCGCCGCCGCTGTCGACGCGCCGGCGCGGCCGCGCCGGCAGCAGCTGCGGCCGCGCGTACTTGCCGAGCTCGCCGCCGCCGCCGGCGCAGACGGAGGCCGCGGCGACCGCCGTCGCCGCCGCCGCCGGCGGCTCGGCCTCCGAGTCGGACGACGACGAGCTGGCGTTGTCGCCGCTCGCCGACTCGGCGCTGCTCGAGGGCCGCTTCTGCCGCTTCTTGGGCAGCGACCGGCGACTGCGGCACCAGAGGTCGGGTCAGGGCACCGCGGAGGTGGACGTCCCGGCCAGCACGATGACGGCGGAAGGATTCACCACAGAGTAGTTGCGCGTAACACTCCAAAATATAATGGTGTGCAATTAGGGTTTAGGGCGCATCGACCATGATAGATTATCAGCCCAAAATATCATGGTGTGCGATTAGGGTTTAGGGCGCACCGACCATGATATATCAGCTAGCGTGATATAAGATGGGAAAAGAGGTGATCTGAGGGGCCAGACCGCTATTCCCGGCGAACTGATTTCATTATTCACAGTTCAACATTAGTCGAATCACGCGTCTCCAGTCACATGTATCATCTGTACGTGTCACACTTGCATCTGAGCTTCATGAGCCGTCCCCAATTACATGCAAGCATCTATAAGCTGCATGTGTTGGTGGATTGGAGTTTAGGGGCGCGTTGACATAAAGGGTCACTTTGCGCCCATAAATAAAGTTGAATCACTCCACGGTGCTGCTATCATATCTTGCTATCTATCTTCACGGGTGGGGGTATATCACGTCAAGGCGAGCTTGTCGAATGAACGTAAAAAATATTCCCAGACGCCACGACCTCAAGAGTCGTTCCCTATAAGCATACGTAAAGAGGAGTCGGTATTCAACCGCCCTAAAATCTGGCGTCGTAGAGGATCTAGTAGTGTACAGCCAACTAAAACATGGTAGACGGTAAGCGGGTAAGAGCAGCGCGGACATAGAGGTCGGTCGTCACCGGTAAGCGTGTAACTGTGTGGTGCGAATGTATGACTTATTCTCAATCGGCAGAGTATTACTTTTTCCCGGCGTTTGGTTCGGTGAGAGGACAGCCACTTTCCTAGTGTCGGTTTTAAAACTCTGAGCTTACTACACTTGGAATTCCAGGTTCGTTGCCATTCTGACCGTATATTTGATAATATAGTGGGGTATAGATCCCTTGGAGGGAGCCGTAGACGGACCACACCGCCATTACCAATGGCGAAACTGCATGTGTTATACGAGGCTTACAGTGAATGAGTGCCTAGTGCCGGCCGCGGTCCGTCTGTAGCACACCTGAGCTACAGTGAGTGCCGAGTGCCGCATTCAGTTCGTCAGAGGTAAAGTACAGTTCGTCCTCAGCGAACGTAAAGTACAGCCCAACCCTCTCCGTCGCCTGTTCTTGATGAGATAGACGATACGAGAACTTCTTCACCTGTCGCCGCTGACGGACCGCCTCCGTTTCCGTGAAAGATTTCTCACCTCCCCCGCTCCGGGACCGTTTCCATGACTTTCCTCACCCGCTTCCACAACAGTTTCCATAAGAGCTTCCTACCTGCGGCCCCTGCCGGACCGTTTCCACGCGAGTCGCCTCACCTACGGATGCTGCCGGACCGTTTCCATGACAACTGTCTCACCTGCCGCCGCTGCCGGACCGTTTCCGTTTCTCCACCATCGTGTCGCCGCCGCCGGAGGTGGGCGCCGCGGCGGCGGCGGCGGCCGGCGCCGACGCCGGTGTGGGCGTGGCGGCCGGCGCCGGTGTGGGCGTGGCCGTCGGGTGTCGACAGGCGGGACACACCCAGCCGGAGGCGGGCGGCGCGCGGCCCTCCACGCAGCCGCGGTGGTAGACGCGCCAGCACTGGGCGCACGACGCCAGGCGGCCCGGCTGTGGGGCAAGGTGGTTGGTTGGTTGGTTGGTTGGTTGGTTGGTTGGTTGGATGGATGGTTGGTTGGTTATTGATTCTACGACACATCGACCGTCTGCACATCGACACCAAGTGCATTGACCATACAACGCCCACAACAATACCAGCTATTTACAAGTCAATGGTGACGAATAGCCTAGGAATAGGTTTCCCGTCTCACAATCGAAAGGTTGTGGGTTCGAGTCTCACCTGTAGCTACTCATCGCCCGCGACTAGTCGGCGTGAGAGATTGGCGACGTTACATGACTCAACGGTCCACGTGTCGTAAAACCAATAGCCAACCGACAAGCCAGCACATCGCACATTGTAACAAAATCTACAGAATTGGAAAATAATGTAAAAGGTATCTCACAATATAACATCATCGTTCCAGCCGTGTAGGCAGACAACCCCTCCGACCTTACGCCGGCAGACGACCGAAGTTACGAGCGTGTGCGCACGCAAACACACATACGACCCGTGACCCGACGCTGACCTGGTCGGCCGGCTGGCGGCAGTGTTCGCAGCAGACCCTGTGACCCTTGACCCGTGACCCGTGACTCGACACTGACCTGATCGGCCGGCTGGAGGCAGTGTTCGCAGCAGACCCTGTGACCCGTGACCCGTGACCAGTGACCCGTGACCCGTGACCCGTGACCCGTGACCCGACACTGACCTGATCGGCCGGCTGGCGGCAGTGTTCGCAGCAGACCCTGTGACCCGTGACCCGTGACCCGGACCCGACCTGCCTGTCCCGGCTGCGTGCCAGACCCGTGACCCGTGACCCGTGACCCGTGACCCGTGACCCGACCACTGACCTGATGTGACCACCCGTACCCGACCTCCTGTTCCCCTGACCCGTGGCTGTTCGGCCGGCTGGCGGCAGTGCTCGCAGGTGCGACACTCGTCGCAGACCCAGCGGCCGGCGCGCGGCGGCGGCTTCAGACAGGCCGGGTGGGCGGTAGCGCGGCACCGCTGGCACGAGACGAACGTCTCGCCGCCCGGCAGCGCCGTGCCCAGACACTCGGTGCACACGTCCATGTGCGACGGCGCCTGCGGCACACACCGCGCCGGTCAAGGTCGCCCGCCGGCAGCGGCGGCACTGGGACGGTGAGTGGGGGCAGAGGCGACACCAGGACGGTGAGTGGGAGGGGAGGGGCGGAGGCGGCACAAGGGATGAGGATGGGAGGTACAGAGGCGGCACTAGGGAGGATGGGAGGTGCAGGGGCGGCACCAGGAAGGTGAGTGGGGAGGAGGGGCGCAGGCGGCACAAAGGATGAGGATATGAGGTACAGAGGCGGTACTAGGGAGGAGGATGGGAGGGGCAGAGGCGGTATCAGGGACGAGGAGAATGACAGGTACAGAGGCGGCACAGATAGGACAGTATGTGTACGGACAGAGGCGCGCCGTGAAACTCGAGGATGGCAGACGATACTGATTCGGCGGACGCGTGAGAGTAGTCACGACGAGGCTAGAGGAAATCATCTGGGAAACAAGACAGGAACGGCCGCGACGCCACGGTGACAAGCCGGACCGGGCCAACGCGTTAGTTAGTTAGTTATTAGGGCTTCAGGGCGCATCGACTACATTGGTCATGTAGCGCCCATCCGGGCCAACGCGTCTCAACGCAGAACCATCGGGAAGTGGGTGGAGGCGCCGCACGGCTGGTGGGAGCGCAGTCAGAAACATGTGAACAGCGAGAATCATGGGTCAGCAACAGAGGCGCAAGTCCCCGGCGCCCAGAGGCGTCAACAGCAGCCGGTTCCCGGAAGAGCAGCCAACAGCTTTTTGTTTATTGGGTGGTTCACGACACACTTTATGCACATTCACGGCTAATGGCGCCGCCCACACTGTTTCGCCGGTGGGCCGCGGCATTGTGAAATGTCCTGAGTGGCGCTAGTGTCGAACCCGGGACCTTCGGTACCCATAGCCCGACACCTTAACCACTCGGCCATCCCCGCCCCGAGCAGCCGACAGCGTCACCAGGTGATCACACGGGGAGCGAGTGCCGGGGGGCCGCCTGCCTGCACGGATCCATGCAAGTAGCGGCGTAGGAGGGTAAGCCCTGCAAGTTAGTTAGTTATTAGGGCATTAGGGCGCATCGACTACACTGGTCATGTAGCGCCCATAACAATACAGCTTATTTACGCGTCGATATATCGCACATGCAAGCTAGCCAACCTTGCAGAATATTAGTCGACACAACGAATCGTACATGAAATAAAGCATGGCAACATTCAAGTAAGCCCTGCAAGAAGGATAACTATTAGAAATTGCAGCGTGTGAGAGAGAAACCGTACGTGATGTGCATTTTGCGAGGTGCAAAGAAACCAAGGAAGTTGGTATCTTGGTTGGTTGGTTTGACTGTCCGACGAACTCCGCTGCATTCTCGATAATTTCTACCGAAATGAACGCTAGGCTTTGGAGTTGAATGGGAGTTGGGAGAATCCGCAACACCATAAAGACTTCCGGTTATAACACCTGCGTTTGTTAACCCCGGGACTGCTGTGCGACGCCACCATTACATTGGTCAACACGAACGTTGCATTGCCGCCACTACGTTGGTCTCCACGTAACATTACATTCCCGCCACAAAGTTGGTCACAGACGGCAGCTAACATGTGACAGATGGCAGCTGGAGTGTGAGACGGCAGCTGGAGTGTGGCAGATGGTAGGTGACGTGTGACAGATGACAACTGGAGTGTTGCAGACGACAGATTGTGTGTGACAGATGACAACCCACGTGTGACAGATGACAACTGACGTGAGGCAGATGGATGACCACCGACGTGTGATATAACAACTAGCGTGTGCCAAATGACAGTTGGCGTGTAACAGACGGCACCTGGCGGCTCCCGCTGAGCGGCTCGAGCCGCCACCCGACTCGACTGGCGGACGCCACCCGACCAATGGCGCACCGGAGGGGGGTCTAGGGGGCCCGGGCCCCCCATGAGACCAAAGTGCCCTCTTGACCGAAAAGTGCCCTCTTGGCCGGAAGGTCACAAATTTAGCCCAAACATCACCTGCCTTATGTGCCCCGCCTGTGCCGAAGTTGCCGTTCGGGCCCAAAACTGCCTTTTTGGCCTAAAAATGGCATTCCCCTGTGCCATTTCCTGTCCTATGTGCGGCATGGAAAATTCACGCCCCCGCCCCCTCCCCTCGGTCAACAAACCTTCCAGTGTGCACCGGGCCGCAGTGCCCTTTTGGAGCCGGTCAAGTGCCCTTTTGGAGCCGCCCGAGTGCCCTTTTCGGTCCGGGCCCCCCATGAAAAATCCTGGGTGCGCGCCTGCACCCGACACTCGACGCGGGGCATCATCGCGTGCAACGTCGTCGTTGACGTCGGCCAACACAGCCGCGGCTGGCCAGCGTGGCCGGCTACATTATCGCCTCATTAATTGCGCTCGTACCCCTTCCGACAGCCTGTCATTTACCCTCATTTCCATCGGCCGTTCCGCAGCGAAATTGGCCGCATCCAGCAATTACCCGCCCCCGCCTGCGTGCTGCGGCGGCGGCGGCGCCAAATTTTGCGCGCGCGTTCTGCACCACGTGACGTGTCTATCAATTCAGGAGATCCGATAATGGCCACGATCGTGTGCGCGGCAAACTTATTACTGTGGTTAATTTGACCGGCCCGGATGGCTATAAATAACTCATGCTTGCGCCCCACTATTGAATAGAGTAATTACTTGCATGCTGCCGCACTCCGCAGTTGTCGTCGGAGGGCTTCAAGACAGGTTCAGCAAGTCATTTGTCAAACGTGCCCTAAGACCACAAAAAAAAAACTGGGAACGTCATGAACCCGCGCTTGCCGGGGCTGACCGTACCAACAGTTCCAGCTTTTGCCGGTGAATTGAATGAATTTCGCCGTCTGCACCGAGTAGCACGACATCCACGGGAAGTGTTGTATCTATTCGCCGATGCATGGTTTGCACTGAGTAATACAACATTCACAGCGTTGTGCCTGCCCATAGCAGCGTGCACAAACTTGGAAAACCTGGCGGGAAAGTCACGCAGTCTGGAAAAACACATCCGCATCGCAAGCTGTGCCTTTGTTCGGCACGTGCGTGTTATATATTAGTGTTCGTTGCTCCATGATCCGATGAGTTAGTTGGTTATTTGGGCTTTAGGGCGCGTCGACGACTATGGTCATACTGCGCCCATAACTAAGGTATTCATCGACATACGGTAGTATGTCGATGAATCACGAAAAGTGTCAAGCCTCCCATTGTGGGCACCGCCCAAGTGGTGCTATTGCGCTGTACATTTCACACGCAATGCATGTCAGTGGGGAGTATATATTACCGATAACGATACATCAGAAAGGAAGTCGATAAGTCGTCCCGGTTGGACATTGCTAGGCTCGCCATACATAATAACACTAAGTGAGTCTACCTGTGCAAACAATGCGTAACGCTCGTCAACATAAACACCATGCACTGGTGGGCACGGCATCTTATGCACCGAGGCATGTCGCCACCGCACAAAAATAGCCGTGAGTGGTATAGGTAATCCCTACGTGGAGGCGGCACAGTGGGACCTCATCCTGTCTATGTTCACGACAGGACCAGATCCACGGTCTCAGACGCTGTTTAATGGTTCTCAGTTTGTTCGCATGTGTCGCGTCCCACACTGACTGCCACTTGTCTTGGCGGCAGACTGACACCTCTCAGTACTGGTCCGTGGTCGGTGCAGGTCGGTGCCATGTAAAATGCAACTAATGTTCGTCTCGAAATGATTGCTTGCTCGTAGTGCTGGAGCGAGGATATTGATTGATTATTTGGGCTTAAGGGCGCGCCGACTACAAGGTCATTTAGCGCCCATTGGGCGAGGAGAGTGATTGAGGTTAAATTAAAGCAAACGACCTAATTCCTCGAGTATTGATTGGGGGAAATCTTAGCTAAGGGAACTTAATAAATCCGTGGATCGCACCACAGATCTTTGTCAAGCTTACATATTTATGTAGAAAATATCGCCTGACCACTATTCATGGGGAACTGTGCATGTCGGTGAATGACGTTCACGCCATGTTTTCTGTAATCTACATTTTGATTGTTGCATTTCTGTACGCTTACCAAAGGCCTGTGATCGAATATACGGGTTCAGGAAGTCTCCATAGCTGATTTTTTTCCCTTCAATGCTCGAGGACCTTGATCAATGCGCTTTAAGTTGACTTTAATGTTGATTCTTAGCTCGGGATTTTCAGCTATGTTCAGTACTACATATAACTCACGTGCGATTATTCAATCGTGAGCTAACTGTATAATCGTGAGCTATCTGTACAATTTATGTGAATCTGAACGCAGAAGTTGGAATTGTTGGTAACATCTGGCATCAAACAGAAAATGAATTTCACCACACTGATCCATTGTCAAAGCAACAGGCAAATACGTAGATCGTAGCATGCAAGTAAGTATGAGTATTAGTTACGTTTGTTGGCAATGATACGGGCACACATTTAAACTGTTCGGAGTCGTATTCAACCAGCGTGCTTTGTTTCAATTGCTGACTGCAGCATTATAGGCGATCGATAGCCCAGTTTTGCACAATTGAACAGTGACAATCTTCAATACGTAAAGGCCATAAATAAGAAAATAAGATACACAGTGCCTATTTAAAAGCCATACCATTTTCAAGTTGCATTTTCACCTCTCAATTTAGTCCGGCTTTCGGCTTTTGCGTCCACCAGTGTCATCTATGCCATAGTCGAAAGCTCAGGTCAGTTTTGGAATTGAAAAAAAAAACTGGAAATCTTCGGATCATGGATCTGTAATGTGCACCTTGTTTACACCCGCCATCATCATTTCTATCCCAGTTCATCTGCCACAAAAGTGGAGCGCAATGCTACAAAATGCCATTCGGAGAGGACGCCACCACGTGCTGAAACAAACGGCCTCACTTTGCACAGGCAAGCTCGCCGTCTACGGTACTCAACATATACCTGGTGACATGAGCGCTTCTTTTTCTTTCTAAAAAGAGCAGTTGCCACAAAATCTTGAGCAAACTAATATCATGCACTTCATCCGGTCATGAATTGGTTTTCTCTAACATCTCCACGTCCTCTCCACTGTAAACGGTGATATGCGCATATGCGCAGATGCCGCCATCACAAACTATTTCGTAGCTTACCAGAAAACCTTCCATCTAGATCTCTCGGTTGTCAGATCCACCCAAATAATCCAGCTAGACTTCCTCTTTCACAAGCACAACGCCAATTAAAACTAGCGCGTCGGAGCGAATAACTCTCCCGGACTGACACCAACTATTCAAGGAAACCATCTCACCAATCGCTAAAACTTAACGTAACACATTACTTACATTCGAGCCTCTGACTGGCGTGTGAGGCAGGCGCGAGACAGCTACCACTACCACTACCACTACCACTACCACTACCACTACCACTACCACTACCACTACCACTACCACTACCACAAACCACTCCACACCACTACCACTACCACCACTACCACTACCACTACCACTACCACTACCACTACCACTACCACTACCACTACGTCTTGCTGCCGACAACCCGGCGCCGTCCGGTAGGTGAAGACTGGGTCGCGTGTCACGCTTCCTGTCCCCAGCGGCGCCGCATGACCTGCAGCCATGCAGCGGCACAACCCTCTGCACATGTGCTCCCGGTCCGTGTCAACCCAACCTTTAACTCTGTACACGGGGACTGGTACTTGTTCCCGGCATATTGATGCATCTTTCTCTGGCCCTCCTACAACTTATACTCTGATCCATCTCTTTCCCCGGTAATTATACAATATGTACACTGATCCATCTCTTTCCTCGGTAATTATACAATATGTACACTGATCCATCTCTTTCCCTGCCCCCTACAATTTCCAATCTGATCCATCTCTTTCCCCGACAATTCCATAATCTCCACACTGATCCATCGCTTTCCCGGACCCTTCTATAACCCGCACACCGATCCACCGGGGCGCCAACCTTAACATCGTGCCTACCACTGTCAGCGCAGTGGTGGAAGGTGCGTCTAACGGTGGCCGACTTCGATCTAAAGATCGTTTCACAAAACGCAACGGGGGCGGGGATGGCCGAGTGGTTAAGGTGGGGTTTTGGGTACCAAAGTCCCGGGTTCGACTCTAGCGCCACTCAGGACATTTCCCAATCCCGCGGCCCACCGGCGAAACAGTGTGGGCGGCGCCATTAGCCGTGAATGTGCATAAAGTGTGTCGTGAACCACCCAATAAACAAAACGCAACGGCGGCGACAACACAGTCGTCACCGTCTGTGACGCGCCGTCCTATCAATGTTAATCCACCGTGACATGTGCACGATTTGCTTGAAAAGAACAGCGAGTGGATGTTGTCGTTATTGGAGTTTAGGAGCGCATCTAACGGTACCTCTACCGGTAGCCGACTTCTGACATATCTGAAGATCGTTTCAGGGGACGAGTGGTCTAGGGGTAAGTTGCTCGTCTCGCAATCAAAAGGTTGTGGGTTCGAGTCTCACCTGTCGCTACTCTTCGCCCGCGACCAATCGGCGTAAGAGATTGGCGACGCTACATGACTCAACGGCCGATGTGTCGTAACACCAACAACCAACCAAAGATCGTTTCACAAAACGCAACGGCGGCGACAACACAGTCGTCACCGTCTGTGACGATCCTATCAATGCCGTCCTATCAATGTTAACACACCGTGACATGTACACGATTTGCTTGACAAGAACAGCGAGTGGATGTTGTCGTTATTGGAGTTTGGGAGCGCATCGACTGCGTCGGTCATGCAGCGCCCTGCGAGCGAGCGGGTGCAAGAGCGATGTAAGCGGATGGGAGCGAGTGGATGTAAAATGCCCACTGCGCGGTGAGTGATACTGAAGTGTTGTACGGCGGGGAGGCACGACGAAGTACATTTCACCGAACAGTATTCACTCCAGCATGGGACACTTCCCAGAGGGATTTATTGATTATTTGGGCTTAAGGGTGCATGGACTACTAAGGTCATTTTGCGCCCATGCTTCCCAGAGGGACAGAGCCCCAGTGGCACGTCCCAGAATATTGAGTCTAAAGGCGGCAAGTAGTTTAGGAGCATACAGCCTTCCAGAAAAGACCGCAAAACATGACATCAAACTCCGCAAACCGGGGATTAATTGAACACACGTCAAAATGAGCTAGTTAGCTATTTCTGAGTTTAAGGACGCGTCGACCAAAGCGTGATCATTTAGCACCCATCAAAATGAGCTAGGGGACTGCCAAAGTTCATTATGTATGGTGAGGCTTGTGACAATTCACAGCCAGCCATAACTTGTGCTGGAATGCGCCCCAGGCGTTTTAGGTCAATTTGAACTGCCCCCGCTCATGTAGTGCAGCCGCATTCCAGTAGGGATCGGAAGTGGCACGCGCTGTACGCGTACACTGTGTAGCTGTGCTTCAGACGAACGCCGCGTGGGGCCCGGGACAGCGGCACGCTTCTAATGACCAATGCCAGCGTGCGGTTTGCCTTGGCGACGATAGCATCATTGCGAGGTGAAACAGGGGCCGCGGCAGCTCAGTCGGCAGAGCGTCGGACTCCCGATCGCAAGATCATGGGTTCGAATCTCACAGCTGACGGCACTGCCGAGTCCACCCGCGACCAATCGACGTGAGAGGTTGGCGACGCTAACCTAGCGGTTGAATGCGTCGTAAAATAGCCCGAGGCTCCCAAGGCGAGCTGAAACAGCGCGCGTGGTATCGAGAACGGACCCTCCAGGTCGCAAATCTCAACACGGCGTTGGAGACTGGAGCCCTCCGGGGCATATACGGCCTGAACTGGCGAGGTATTTGGGGAAAATGTGATCACGCTGCACTTGTACGGTTCAGCCTGGGCGCCAGGTACTCGACCAGAAGGCGAGACAATCCATGGTGGCCTGCAGGGCAGCAGTGTCGGCATTATATTTAACCCGGTTTGTTAATGTTATCGGCGTGCATACTGCTGCAGTTTGTTTGAATGAGACACGGAATATCGGCTGCAGAACATCACCTGTTTCAGGATAATTTACATACTATATACATATTTACACAATCTGTTATCTGTTCGTGGCTGTGAATTGCACAGCATTACAGCATTAACCTCGATGATTATTGTGGTTTTAGGGCGAGTCAACCACAGTAGGTTATATTGCACCCACACCACTAACCTTACAACCTGATAATTTAGTTAACTCACTAACCTGATAATTTATCTACTTGGTTCGTTAATCGGTCAACGTAGCGTTTGCTGGTGGTGGCTTGATGTATCAGGGTGCACTCCTCGCCTTGGTGGTGGTGGTGGATTGGAGTTTAGGGGCGCGTCGACATCAAGGGTCACTTTGCGCCCATAACTAATCATCGCCTTGGCAATTGCCCACAAGACAGGCGGGACACATGCACGTCCCGCGCCGCCACATCTGCCGCGACAACTCGCGCTCCGTGCACGCCCGGCAGGCGGCGAGCACACACACCCACACACACCCACACACACACACGTGTTTGGGGCGGGGATGGGTTCTTGGTGCCAGAGGTCCAGGGTTCGCCACTCGCGCCGCTCGGGACATTTCCCAATCCCGCGGCCCACCGGCGAAGCGGTGTGGGCGGCGCCATTAGCCGTGATCGTGCATAAAGTGCGTCGTGAACCACCCGATAAACAATAAACACGCACCTGTTTGGGCGGCTCTTCACACCGGGTAAGCGGCCCGCACACACCTGTTTGGGCGGCTCCGTACACGCCCAGCGGGCGGCCAGCACACACCTGTTTGGGCGGCTCTCTGCACACCAGGTAAGCGGCCAGCACACACCTGTTTGGGCGGCTCTGTACACGCCCGGCCACCACACACCTGTTTGGGCGGCTCTACCAACACCAGGTAAGCGGCCAGTTCGGCTAGCACACACCTGTTTGGGCGGCCCTCTGTACACCAGCCAGGTGGCAGACACACCACACCTGTTTGGGCGGCTCTGTACACACCTGTTTGGGCGGCTCCGGCGGCGTGTCGGCCAGCTCCGGCCGCCGCTTCCTGGGCGTGCCCGTCGGCGTGCCGGCCGGCGCCGCTCCCACGGCGGCGGCGGCGGCGGCCGGCCGCGGCTTGGCGCGCGACGGCCGCGGCTCGGGCGGGTTCAGCAACGCCGCCACGGCCAGCGACTCCTGCGGCAGCCGGTACGTGTCGCCCGCCTCGTGCAGCACGTGCCCGTTGGCGATGGCGCGCCGCAGGCTCACCTGGGGGCGTGCACATGGCGCGTCAGGATGGTTGGTTATTTGGGCTTGGGGGCGCATCGTAAAACGTTTCCCGCACCGGGAATCGAACCCGGGCCTCACGGGTGAGAGCCGTGTATCCTAACCACTAGACCATGCGGGAGGTGCCGCACCGCGCGTCAGCCGACTCATCTGAAGCGCGCGCACACACGGGGCAGCAGCAGCTCAGTCGGTAGAGTGGAGCGAGGGATCACCCGGGGGAGCACACACGCGCACGTGGACACCGTGCCGCACCGACAGGCCCACCTGAGGCACACACACTCACGCACGTGGCTGATTGATTATTTGGGTTAAGGGTGCACCGACTAGAGGGTCATTTGGCGCCCACACACGCGCCGCGCCACAATCCAATAGCATTCATGTCATCGCGTAAGTATTACTGTGACGTCTGGCAGCTGCAACGCGCATGTGATGCACATAACGTACGTCGGACATTTTCGGGAATTGTTGCGTCGCTGCATCGGTGCAAACGACACATGTTTCATATTATGAAAACACGACTGTGTGCCAAACGTGCATTTTAGCGTGGGCGTTGACAATGGGCAGAACAGAAGTGGATCGCGGGCCATCTCACAGTGGAAAACGAATACACGGAGTGTTATGAGCACACATTTCGGGTGTATTTCAGGCCCTCGAGTTGCGCAGTCATCGGGCACGCTGCGTGCCAAGGACTGCTGTGGCGGCTACTCCACTGAACGCAAAGTGAATATGGCAGAATGGCAGAGCTCTAACACACGGCAACTCACGGGGACGACAGCTCACGATTACACGCATTACATTCTCGAACACAATTTCAACATACAATTGCATACAAAATTTTCGTAATATGTTGTATTATTCATGACATATTATATCAACATTTCCGGACCAACCTGTTGTAGTACTCATGACATACTATTTCAACATTTCCCGACCAACCAAACAGGAAATATTCTTACAGTTCTACACAATTTCCTTTTGAGCAGCGTTCAAATGTTGCCGACGAGTGAATGTCATTCGCGACAGCTTGCCGGGCGGCTCAATAACTAGCGACGTGCGTGGCCTTGTGGTGTGCGCTCAATAACTAGCGATGAGCGTCTCCTCGTGGTGCACGCTCAATAACTAGCGCCGCACGTCTCCTCGTGATGCACGCTCAATAACTAGCGACGCGCGTCTCCTCGTGGTGCACGCTCAATAACTAGCGACACGCGTCTCCTCGTGGTGCACGCTCAATAACTAGCGCGGCGTCTCCTCGTGGTGCACGCTCAATAACTAGCGCCGCACGTCCCTCGTGGTGCACGCCAATAACTAGCGCCGCGTCCCTCGTGATGCACGCTCAATAACTACGCCGCACGTCCCTCGTGATGCCAATAACTGGCGACTCGGGTCTCCTCGTGGTGCACTCTCAATAACTAGCGACGGACGTAATCGAGGACCGTGGCCCCGCGTGTCGTAGTGTGCGCGCAACGGTACAACAATACCGAAGTCTATGTGGTCGGTTCAACACCAGGTGCACGGGTTTTGTTGGTGGAAATATGGTAGGTTTTCATTGCATCGTTTGCTTCATACTACCATTGTCAACTACTACTCCTACTGCTCAACTGTTCAGCTAAATACCTTTCCAAGCCACATTTGTCGACTATTGGGTGCAATTATTATCAGTGTGTAAAATTGGCAAGGTAAAAGTTAGATATGCACTTCAAGCAAAGCTGGATAGCCTGAGACAGCACGGCATTTACACCATGCTACCCTCGCAAAAGGAGTTTATGACCACACAATATTAAAATCACAGTGTGCGAACAGTGGTGGTGAACTCATAAAGGCATAGTGTTCAGACTTAAAAATAAACGCAGGGTCCCATCTAGGTTAAACCTATAAAGGGAAGATGCTATAAGCCTGGACAAAGGGATATTTAACATCCGAACCAATAATACATTCCAAATTTTAAAGAAACTATCTAACATCCTGCCCACTAAACAATAGCTATCTACCTACCCATCTAACTCAGTATATCTAGACCAATTTACTAGAGGCCTTGAAGTGAAGGCTTTGAATGGCGCGGTCGTGGGTTCTAATCTGATAAGCCGCTCGATTTGGCGGCCCACCAGCCATCAAACAGCGAGGCCTGTTGGCAACACCAAACAGTCCAGCAGTCGAACGCCTTGTTTGAGCCCCGTCCGACAGCCCGGCTGGCTGAAGGGCCGGCCGACGCCGGGCCTCGCCGGCCCCGACAATGCAGCGCTCGTGTCGCCACACGTGCTCGCGTTTAGCGTCCGCGGCTGGAAGGACCAGCTGCCGGCCGGCCCCACAGCGGCCCGACAACGTCCGCCGGGCACGCGATGGCGGCGAGGTCGTGGCGGGGGGGTCATGGCGAGGGGTTGTGGCGGGAAGGTCGCGGGGGGATGGTCGTGGTGGGAGGTCGTGGCGGGTGTCGTGGGGGGGAAAAGTCGTAGCGGGGAGGTCGTGGCGGGATGGTCGTGGCGGGGGTTGTGGCGGGGGTCATGGCGAGGGGTTGTGGTGGGGAGGTTGTGGCGGGAAGGTCGTGGCGGGAAGGTCGTGGCGGGAAGGTGGTGATGGGAAGGTAGTGGGGGAAAGTCGTAGGGGGGAGGTCGTGGCGGGAAGGTAGTGAGAGAAAGTAGTACCGGGATGGTCGTGGCGGGGATGGTCGTGGCGGGATGGTCGTGATGTGAAGGTGTGGGTGAAAGTCATAGCGGGAGGTCGTGGCGGGAAGGTTGTGTCGGGGAGGTCGTGTTGGGGAGGTCGTGGCGGGATGGTCGTGGTGGGGAGGTCGTGTTGCGGGGAGGTCGTGGCGGGATGGTCGTGGTGGGGAGGTTGTGGCGGGAAGGTAGTGTGGCGGGGAGGTCGTGGCGGGGAGGTCGTGGCGGGGAGGTCGTGGCGGGAAGGTCGTGGCGGGGAGGTCGTGGCGGGGAGGTCGTGGCGGAGAGGTCGTGGCGGGAAGGTAGTGTGGCGGGGAGGTCGTGGCGGGGAGGTCGTGGCGGGGGATCGTGGCAGGAAGGTCGTGGTGGTGCGTTGGCGTTACGCTACATCCCCGGCACACACGCTGCGGCTGAACTGTAACCCCCAGATTTGGTTTGTTAGTCATTGTGGCTTTAGGGCGCACCGACCATGTTGATCATATAGCGCCCATAACAGTGCTCTTTTCTGCCTATGTTTCAGGGTCTGGCCCGGTTCACTTTCACGTGTAAGGAGCACTCGCTATGCTCAAACCAGTGCAATATTTTTACCTCCCTGGACAAATTACAGCAAATAGTACTTGTGAGAGAAACCAAAGCAGGCGTCCGTTCTGCAGGCGGGGTCGCGTCGCACGCGAAAAGCTCATCGTGGCGCGGGAGCACGTCCCCCCCCCCCCCCCCCCCCCCCCCACCCCCCCCACCCACACCCCACCCACACCCACACACACTTCCACAGTGAGCATTCCGACTACACAAAATGCACACACACGCACACACGGGAAAAGGTTTACAAACAGAAATCACCGAGACCAATGGACCAATTCCTATCCCAGAACCAGTACGCCACCGCGACTCGCACAGCGGCGTACTGAATCGTCTCGTCAGTGAAGCTCGGTCGTCAACTCAGGTCCGGGTCAACACCATGCCAGGGCTCAGGTCAGTCGCCCGCGTGTGACTCCATAGCAAGGTCAGCCGGCGGCTAACCTGATCAGGTTGCGGTTGGGCAACGTCAGCCGCGCCGCACCACAGATAAACGCCAAAAATTGACAAGCTAAAGCCCTGTCAACTGGGTGGTGGTGGTGGTGGTGGTGGTGGATTGGAGTTTGGGGGCGTGTAGACATCTAGGGTCATTTTGCGCCCATCCTTGTCAACTGGGATTACCTGATCGAGTGGTGTCTGCACGTCTTGCCGGACTCTGATCCCACCGAGAGCCCAGCCATCTCGACACAGTTATGATCTTATCAGAGCACAGGCTGCAGTGCTTTCGTGTCATGTCGCAAGGATGGCTGCCTACAACCAGCTCCCGACTTGACTTGGGGCTTAAATGATCAACATTGTGGCACCGATCTGAGAGGTAGCCGCCGCCGGTAGCGACAGGGGGAGCGATAGGACGGGCGGCTATAGGAAGGGCGGCGATAGGAAGGGCGGCAATAGGAAGAGCGGCGATAGGAAGGGCGGCGATAGGAAGGGCGGCTATAGGAAGGGCGGCGATAGGAAGGGCGGCGATAGGAAGGGCGGCGATAGGAAGGGCGGCGATAGGAAGAGCGGCTACAAGTCGAGTGCACTGTCGCCAGATAACATCTTGTTTTGCAGTTCAATTCTGAAGCTCCGATTTCCGAATGAAAAATTCGGCGACCGCATGCCAGTTGGTTAGTTATTACGGCTTTACGGACTGTGGTGGTCATGTAGCGCCCAGTAAAAGGCCGCCGAGTCTTCAAGAGGCTCTCGGCTGTTATATTTGGGAACTCGTTGTCATGGCAACCGGAGCCGCTGTCGCAAGCGTGCATGAGAGGGGCGGGTTTTAAACGACCATCCCCGTGTAAACGTACACAACTACCGGGAGACGGAGTGCACCAGGCTGTCTCGAGAAGAAGAATTGATCCCATGACAAGGAAGTGTAACGTCATAAGAATATAGCGCTCACGGTTAGAATGTTATTTCACTGGAATGCTAACTCAAAGAAGCTAACCTCCAACATGTCTACCATTTCGCGGACAGGGGACGAGAAATAAGCAAGATTATTTTGTTCTCCCCAACCATATTGTTCTGCAGTCTACTAACTGAATGACGTCTCGTCTTGCTACTATTTTCTGATCGCCATCTCACATATAGCAGTATGTGGGAGATCATGAGATAGCGTAGTAATATCCACACTCATAAGATAATCTCAAAGCTGATTTATTTCTGTGCCCGACTCCCTATCAGTACCACGCACCACAGAAAACATCATTAGACGGCCGACAATTGCAGGATTGAACACGCCTCAGGCGGTACTAGATGATGGAACGAATAAAACTGTCTAGCTGTCTTTGATTAAAATGCTCGCTGAGCTATCCCACCTGACGTCAATAGTCAGTGGACAACGCATATCCTCTAATGTGAATAGCATACCGGGCAAAGACTGACAGCTGATTGATTGATTGATTGATTATTTGGGCTTAAGGGCGCATCAACTGCTACTGGTTATGTAGCTAGACTGATAGCGGAGTGGACAACGTATCACCTCTAATGTGAAGTGTACCAAGTAAAGACTGACAGCGGAGTGGACAACGTACCACCTCTAATGTGAAGTGAACCAAGTAAAGGCTGATAGCACGGTGGACAACGTACCACCTCTAATGTGAAGTGTGCCAAGTAAAGTGAAGTGAACAAGAAAGACACGGAGTGGACAACGTACCACCTCTAATGTGAAGTGACCAAGAAGACAGAACCCTGATAACCAAGTAAAGGCTGATAGCACGGTGGACAACGCCACCTCTAATGTGAAGTGGCAAGGCTGATAGCACAACCACTCCACATGTAAGTGTGCCGGGTAAAGACTGATATCACAGTGAACAACGCATCTCCCCTTACGTGAATAGTGTACCAGATGAATGCCAACAGCACAGTGGACAACGCATCTCCTCCAACGTGAATGGTGCGCCATGAAAAGACTGACAGCACGGTGGACAAAGCACCGCCTCTGATGTGAATGGTGTACCAGGTGAATGCCGATAGCACAGTGGGCGCGTTCCTCGCCCCTGAGCTCGTCCGCGACTGTGGCCCGTACACCATTGGTAAGCGGCTGGTGGCGGTGGCGGCTTTGGACACAAAGGTGCACCATAGCGGAACATATCGACGTAGCTGGTTAGCTTATGCCAAAGCTTTAATGACGATGCATGACATTCAGTACATCTCGGTGATGACAAGATGGCGAATATATACATCTTAACATAAAGATGCTATTCGTCTCTGAGTGCAGCGCTTCTACGTATTCATCAAAACACATCAAGTTGTACCTCTGACTGTGGATGTGGACTGGACCGCATCATGGACACATTTTTAGTTTAAACCTCAGCGATATTGCCTTGGTTGGTCCTGGCAAGTCTAATCACGGATATTCACAGATATTCACGGATATTCACAGATATTCACGGATAATCACGGATAATCACGGATGATCAGGGATAATCACGGATGATCACGGAACGAGTGGGAAAAATAACTAATCAGCCAACGAAGAAATTAGCCACAAAATCGTGTGGAAAACTTTCCCCAATCGGTTGCGGAACAGCTAGAAAGGCAATGCCGTGGTGATCAAACAGAAATGGAGATATGACAGAATATAACATGACACAACCTCAGACCACGAATTCGCAGAAATCGTCCTCACGACACTTCGAAGACGAGAATGACTTTTAAATTCGGTCTTCTAGGACGAATCTGTCTGCGGCCGTAGAAGAAACTCGGGTTATTTTACGACGCATTCTAACGATAGGTCATATTGCGTCGCCAACCTCTCACGCCGATTGGTCGCGGGTGGATTCAGCAAATGCCGTGGGCTATGCGATCCGAACCCACAATCTTGCGATCAAGAGTCCGACGCTCTACCAACTGAGCTACCGCGGCCCCCTGTGCGCGGCCATGTAGCATCGTCAATCTCCTATCCAGCTTGCTTCCAGGTGACCCCGAAGACCCAACACCTAGCAAGATCCCGTCCCACGACCGCACCGTTCACAAGCCAGCGCTCTAACCACAAAGCCACCAGCGTCGACGCCGACCGCGGTCAGCATTGGTTGGCTGGTTATTGGGGTTTAAGGGCGCACCAACTGCAGAGGTCATGCAGCGCCCATACGCGATCAGCGTCGACGCCGACCGCCGCGACAGCGGTCACCAGCTGCACCGACCTTGAGCGTGGTGTTCAGGTCGGCGCCCTCGGTGACCTCGATGTTGTGCGCCTGCAGGATGTACTCCTCGATGTCCTTGACGGTGGCCTCCACCAGGTCCTTGACGCTCTTGACGATGATCTTGGTGAGGTCGGTGCCCTTGCTGATGACGACGCGCGTCGGCCGCGGCGGCACGTTCGGCACCTTGTAGGAGACGACGCCCTTGTTGTACACCCGCTTGATGTATCCGCTCTGGATGGCGCGCTCCAGGTTCGACAGGACCTGCGGCAGTGGCACGTGGTCAGGTCACGCCAGGGTTAAAATATTGGCTCGTCGTTAGGTGTGAGATGTCGAAACGAGCATAGCAAGACATCGAAATTTGACACGTAAGTAGTGTAATTTAAAATGCTTTTGATGTCTTTCAGACTAAAATTCGAGTTCATGGTGTAGCTAATTATGACTGGACCTTCATTTATTTTTAAGTTAATAATTTAGGAAGAGCTATATTTCACAAACGAGATACTGTTACAAAGGAACAGTTCATATCCAGGAGCAGGATGCCCATACTTCTTGAAGAAGGATGTCGATTGAGTGTTCAGAAAGTGGTAAATTCCACCCTATTTCGCGAATAATTTATCACTGGGTCACGCTCCAGGTCGGACAGGACCTGCGACAGTGGCACGTGGTTAGATCACGTTTAGGTTCGACAGGACCTGGTGGTGGTGATGGTGGATTTGAGCTTTAGGGCGCGTCGACTGCATTGGTCATTTCGCACCCATCTCGATAGGACCTGCGACAGCAGTGTTAAAATGATAGTTTTTCTTTAGGTGTGAGATGTCGAAACGAGTACAATAGGATGTCCGGAATTTGCCATGGAAGGATGTTGTTGAACACGTTCCTCCAGTACAATTTTGATCGAACAGCGTACCTTCTTTGTTTGGTAGGTACCTTCTAGATATCTAATTTTAGGATAACTATTTTGACCTTAACGATACAAAATACCCATGCTTACCGACTGATATTGCATGACACAGCACAACATAGGTAATCCAGACACCATAATCACTCATCAAGAAGCACGATGTCGACACATCTTTCGAAGGGATGTCGATTCAGTGTTCGGGAGATGGTATATTCCACCCTATTCCACAGCTAGTTTTTCGCTGCGCGACAGGGTCACGTCGCTAGGCAACAGCCGACTATGACTTCACCAGCTCCGACATTGTCCGGGCTTATCTCGGCTGAATGCAAAACATACAGGACGGGCGACGTACAGCTGTACCGATTTAATACGATCAGATCAGATCACTACAGAGTAACAGCAGCCGAAGTAGACGTCTACCAGTGCCATGCGAGAGTGGCCTCAGCAGTGCTTATTTATTTGTTTATCCTACCGTGGAAGGGCTAGAATTGGGGCGGAGATGGCCGAGTGGTTGAGGTGTGGGGCTCTGGGTACCAAAGGTCCCGGGTTCGACACTAGCGCCGCTCGGAGCATTTCCCAATCCCGCGGCCCACCGGCGAAAGTGTGGGCGGCGTCATTAGCCGTGAATGTGCAGAAAGTGCGTCGTGAACCACCCAATAAACAAACAAGAGCTAGAATTGTGGAGAAAGATACGCGATTTTTGCCCAAAATTATAGCTATCATGAGTACCAAAGAACAGTTAGTAAATTCCGACATTGTCGGCTGACCGAGGGTCATCATGTCACCGGCACCAGGTCAGTTGCGTGTCACACCAATGGCACAGTGCCACAAATTATCGACCTGTCGACAATAACACTCAGCTGGGGTAAATCTTCCACTGATACCTCCCAATGTCGTCAATGACTTTCCACTCCAGTATTGTTTTCTGCATGCACATACGCATGTACAGGATCGATGACATCCGTTGGAATTTCCATGGTGACCCAGTGTTGACATGAACGATCTAAGGCAAAACGGAGCTTGGCAAGACTCCCATAACCTGTTCTACAATCCCGCATTCCACTTCCTCTTCCTTCAATTTTCCATTCCTACACTTCATGTTCAGGAGCAATTTCACATTCTGTCGCATTCTGATATTAAAAAAGATGATTTATTGACACGGCACTATGGTGGCACGCAACGCACCGATGCCGGTGGCACCGTCGAGTTCACGCGGACCGACGACTCGCCGCGGCCACCACACGACCGGCCGGGACCTACACGTCACAGGTCACTTCAGATCCCACGCACCTCACGACGTTCCGCTGTCGTCACACCCACGCGACAACGTCCAATACGTTACGCCACTGCAAATCTTGGTCAGTTAGCTATTTTGGCTTTAGGGCGCATCGACCATGTAACTGCGAACCAACGAACGAAACATTTCGTTGCGTGCCGCCACGCAACGAAAGAACCGAAACGTTCTCCCCGATGGCGGTGCAGTGGAACACGCGGCACGTCGCAGCTGCTCCGTGCAGTGGTGGACCGAGAGGCAGCGGCAGGACGCCGAGCTCCTCCAGCATTCGAAGAACCTTGGGTTCAACGGCTAGGTCATATAGCGTCGCGCCCCCAGCATTCGACAGATAGTGTGAGCCTCGGAGGGATTCATCTAGCCGACTCCGGGCAACATTTCAGTCTGATAGGCTAACTAAACTAAGTCGGAGCCCTGGGCGAGGCTAGCGAAATCATCCAAGTGCTTCAGCATCTGAAAAAGGTGCCAGCTTGCGAAATCGTCCAACTGTTTCAGCATTTGAAAAAGGTGCCAATCACCATAACCCCGAAAATGTGGTTGGTTATTTGGGCTTAGGGGCGCATCGACTGCTTCGGTCATACAGCACCCATACCCCGAAAATGTGAAAAATGAAGGGCCGGCCAGTGGCAGTCAAGGAGAGTGAGCGGAACTGTTCCCCCATAGGAGCACCAAGGAGAGTGAGCGGAACTGTTCACCCATAGGAGCACAGAAATACTGGATGACCCATCGTTGGCAGAATCCAGGCTCCGCTCGTGATGCCATGACGTGCCCGCTGATTTATACAGCTGTATTATGATTCGACATGACTGTCGGTTATCACATCTGTGCTGTTCTGTGTTGTGTTCCTGCGTATCTGCTGGTTGTTGCGCCTGTGCTGTGTTGCTATATACCTGTTGGTTCCCGCAGTTGTGCTGTGCTTTTATCATTATGTGCTCTTATATATATATATATATATATATATATATTATTTATTATACCTATTATTATGTGCTGTTACAGATGTGCTGTACTGCTACATCCATTCTGGTTGTTGCAGCTGTGCTGCTACATACCTGCTGGTTGTTGCAGCTGTGTCGTTACATACATGCTGGTTGTTGCAGCTGTGCTGCTACATACCTGCTGGTTGTTGCAGCTGTGCTGTGCTGTGCTGCTACATACCTGCTGGTTGTTGCAGCTGTGCCGCTACATACCTGCTGGTTGTTGCAGCTGTGCCGCTACATACCTGCTGGTTGTTGCAGCTGTGCTGCTACATACCTGCTGGTTGTTGCAGCTGTGCTGCTACATACCTGCTGGTTGTTGCAGCTGTGCCGCTACATACCTGCTGGTTGTTGCAGCTGTGCTGCTATATACCTGCTGGTTGTTGCACTGTGCCCATACACCTGCTGGTTGTTGCACTGTGCCCCTGATTGCTACAGCTGTGCCCTACATACCTGCTGGTTGCTACAGCTGTGCTGCTACATACCTGCTGGTTGTTGCAGCTGTGCTGTGCTGTGCCGCTACATACCTGCTGGTTGTTGCAGCTGTGCTGCTACAGCTGTGGTGCTACAGCTGTGGTGTTGCACACCTGCTGGTTGGTACAGCTGTGCTGTGTCGCTACATACCTGCTGGTTGTTACAGCTGTGCTGTGCCGTTAGACACCTGCTGGTTGCTGCAGCCGTGCCGCTACATACCTGCTGGTTGTTGCAGCTGTGCCGCTACATACCTGCTGGTTGTTGCAGCTGTGCCGCTACATACCTGCTGGTTGTTGCAGCTGTGCCGCTACGTACCTGCAGGTTGTCCCAGCTGTGCTGTGCTGCTACATACCTGCTGGTTTTTTGCAGCTGTGCTGCTACATACCTGCTGGTTGTTGCAGCTGTGCCGCCACATACCTGCTGGTTGTTGCAGCTGTGCTGCGCTGTGCCGCCACATACCTGCTGGTTGTTGCAGCTGTGCTCTGTGCCGCTACATACCTGCTGGTTGTTGCAGCTGTGCCGCCACATACCTGCTGGTTGTTGCAGCTGTGCCGCTACATACCTGCTGGTTGTTGCAGCTGTGCCGCCACATACCTGCTGGTTGCTGCAGCCGTGCCGCCACATACCTGCTGGTTGCTGCAGCCGTGCCGCCACATACCTGTTGGTTGCTGCAGCCGTGCCGCCACATACCTGCTGGTTGTTGCAGCTGTGCTGTGCCGCTACATACCTGCTGGTTGTTGCAGCTGTGCTGCTACATACCTGCTGGTTGTTGCAGCTGTGCAGGTGGCGCACGGCGCTGCATATCCGCTCCTCGCTGGGCCGCTGCTTCTGGTACTTGATCTTGGTGATGGCCTCGGCCAGCCACTGCACCCACTCCTCCAGCGTGGCCGAGTCGTCGCCCGGCTCGCCCTTCATCTGTCGCACACGTCGGGTCGCTCGGGTCACGCGCCGTACACAGGTCACACGTCGACCGCTCGGGTCATAAGCCGTACACAGGTCACACGTCGACCGCTCGGGTCATAAGCCGTACACAGGTCACACGTCGGGTCGCTCGGGTCACGCGCCGTACACAGGTCACACGTCGACCGCTCGGGTCATAAGCCGTACACAGGTCACACGTCGGGTCGCTCGGGTCACGCGCCGTACACAGGTCACACGTCGACCGCTCGGGTCATGAGCCGTACACAGGTCACACGTCGACCGCTCGGGTCACGCGCCGTACACAGGTCACACGTCGGTCACTCTGGACACACATGATACACATAGGACACACCGAACACACGTCACACACGTCGGTCACACAGGTCACACAGGTCACACAGAACATAGGTCACACAGAACACAAGTCACACAGGACACACCAGACACACGCCACACAGACCGCTCGGGTCACGCGCCGTACACAGGTCACACGTCTGTCACTCGGGACGCACCGAACACACGTCGCAGGATTGGATTGGATTGTAGCTTTACGACGCACTCAGCAGCTGAGGCCATATGGCGTCGTCTGCCTCTCAGGAAGGGCGGGCATCGTGGGGAATCGAACCCCGCACCCCTGGCTTGCCAGACGCTCAGCTTAACCACTGACCTACCGACGCCCAAACGCGCATGACAGGTCGGTCACACAGGACACACCCTGCACACGTCGGTCACACACAGTTTGTTTGCTTTGTTTATTTTGTGGTTCACGACGCACTTCATGCACGGTCACTGCTTCTGGCGGCGCCCACCCCGTTTCGCTCGTGGGCAGCGGGATCTGGAAATGTTCAGAGTGGTGCAAGTGGTGAACCCGGGACCCAGAGCTCTGTTTGAGCTCCCCAAATTTCAGGACTGGCTAACTGTCCAGCTCTGACAGTTCAGAGTGGTAGTGGTAACCCGGGACCCAGAGCTCTGTTTGACTCCTTTGGTAACCGCTCTCGGCCAACCCCCCCACCCCGTTCATACAGGACACAGGCGTCAGAAGAAGTGTCCAAACAAGAGCAGCACACGCGCACACGGCGCTTTTAAGGCGACAATGATTGATATGTTTTGACAGGGTAATGCTGCTCCTGCAACGTTTTCCACGTTGCAACGAACGCACGACGCTGCCGGCCGGCCAGCGTGGCGGGAAGGCTCCCAGCGCCCCCCACCCCAGACCGCCGCCTGGTCACACCACACGCGACGGCAACGTGATGATGATGATGAATTAGAGACCATGGGCGCGTCGACTTCCAGGGTCATTTTGCGCCCAGAACTGCATTATGAACAATCTACGGCAACAGCTCGAGAAACATGCTCGCAGCATGAGCGTGCTGCTCGTGCTGCGCGTGCTGCACGTGCTGCTCGTGATCCACGTGCTGCGCATGCTGCGCGAGCTGCTCGTGCTTCACGCTCAATGGCCCAACGTGTTTGGGGTTCGCATTTCACCACGTCCAGCTGAATGCTACCAAGGAGTGGTGGACAAGTGCAAGTGTGACCACATCCAGCGATGAAATGTCAAATGACTTATTGGGAGGGTCAGAAAAGTCTAAGCTGTGTTGGCAATGCTGAGGGTGATGGATGTAGAATTACAGGAGGTGGCCAATTAGGTGCCATGTCAAGATCAGAAATTACTGTAGAAATTCAACCGAACATTGCATGGACACGAGCACGTTCACGGACATAAAACTCCGCCCATGCCGCGGAGTCATGTTACAGCAGCCGCACTTTAGCAGCGCGACCAATGGGCACTTCGCTCCAGAATCGCTGTGCTTATGGAACTTCGTGATCCGTGTTCGAATTGATCGCCACGAGCACGGTGTTCATTCATGAAAGTATAGGTAAAAATGAAGTAAGCTCAGGTAGACCTGAACATCGACAGTTAACACGAAAAATACCAGCGTGTTCATGCCATATATGCATTACAATAATTCACAATGAACAAATATCGCTTCATTTTGCTACACCGATTTGCTTTCAACAAACACCACCAACCTCACAACTACGGCTCCACATCGGTACAGTCCATTACTGATGGCTGCCGTCTCTTTCAAGTCAAATTAATTTCAACAAACATAATTTTGCGGCATACGCAGATTGTCCATAACAGCCACTGCACGTGGGGGTATTGTGAAATAAATAAATAAATACCATTGAACTCGCCACACCGTGTGTTGGATGTTCACTTTCGGTTGGTTATTTTAGTTTTAGGGCGCATCGACCAGGTTTGGTCATTTAGCGCCCACAACCAATAGTTTGCTTCCGCTCTGTTATAATCGGGCCTTCCTCTGAGGTAATAAATACACGCACACGCCCAAGTCGCATCCTTCAGCATACATGCTCACTTTCACCGGCCAGATTATCTACCCGGCCAGTTAGGTCGGGGCACGTGCCGTCTCTCGCCGTGAGGCGGGTCATGCCGGCCGTGCCAGCCCTCTCCCCCACGCTGACGCTCAGGCTGTGTGACTCACGCAAAGGGGCCCCAATGTTTGCAGCTGGTTCCGAGTCAAGTGGCCAGCGGTCACGTGGTGGGTTGCTAACCCCCAGCCCCACCCCACCCCTGACATCGGCACGACGCTCAGCCTTCATGTCTGCAACTGCTTGTATCAACACGAGCAACGACTCCGTACACCGCGAAGTGCCGATACGCTATGTCACGTGCTCAAATTGATTTTCAGTCGCGTTGAATTTTCACATTGATTGATGGTATTGACCATTACACAAATTGGTTGTCACACGGAAATGGTCATCACTTATCCGATGAAAGATGTAAACAATGTTAACTGCATGTATCCAACTGGCATACATTCTACGGTAGAGCTTTTGACCTGCGTAGCACCCCGCACAATTACGCAGAACAGAATCGCATCGTAAAATTGAAGGAAATTCATCACGACTGCATGCTATTGACATGCTTAATTGCGATGCATTGATTCGAGACGCTGGGAGACGTAGATAAGAAACGAAATGCCCCACTCAATACGCAACAAGCGGGATAACAAATACGTGGACGTGTATCGTTTTGTGTCGACTTCTTACTCTCAACTTCTGGTTAGTTATTAGGGCTTTAGGGCGCATCGACTACATTGGTCATGCAGCGCCCATACTCTCGACTTCTAATTTGGTGCACACTGTGAGGGGAGCACTTCATCCCCTCTCCCAACACCTACACCTGACCGTCGCCTTGCAGCTTAATTTCCAACAGTCGGTTGGTTGGTTATTGGTTTTACGACACATCGACCGTTGAGTCATGTAGCGTCGCCAATCTCTCACGCCGATTGGTCGCGGGCGAAGAGTAGCGACAGGTGAGACTCGAACCCACAACCCTTTGATTGTGAGACGAGCAACTTACCCCTAGACCACTCATCCCCAATTTCCAACAGTCAGTTCGGAAGTTTGGTGGAGCCCAGTTCAGTACAGAAGTTGTGTCAGGTGGCGTGTGCCTGATCCGCCTGCCACATACCGCCAGCGGCGGGCCGTCCAATGGCCCCTGATGTTTGGCACAGCACCGAGCCGGCGTCCGGCACACATGCGTCACTAACGGTCACTCGGTCATGCGTCACTGACGGTACATATCTCCGAACCTGGTCCTATGCGTCTTATCACGCTCATCTAACAGTACTCTCTTACAAGTATCTTCCTCCCTCGAAAGAACGGTCATGCGTCACTGACGGTCAAAATGCGATTACTATAATGGCCATGCCAACACTGACATTTGTAGCATATGCGTCACTGATCCAAAATATAGGCCATGCAAAAGTAACAAAGCAAATGATAAAGGTGCATGTCATAAGTCACCTGACCATTGGTCAAATTTGCGTCGAAAAACTCAACATTAGTCACTAATTCCAATGCGTCATCCTGACGGTCCCTCGTTCGTCATCTCACACGAGAAAACCATGCGTCACCAACGGTCATGCGTCACTGACGGTCATGCGTCACCAACGGTAATGCGTCACTGACGGCCATGCGTCACCAACGGTCATGCGTCACTGACGGTCATGCGTCACTGACGGCCATGCGTCACTGACGGCCATGCGTCACTGACGGTCATGCGTCACTGACGGCCATGCGTCACTGACGGCCATGCGTCACTGACGGCCATGCGTCACCAACGGTCATGCGTCACTGACGGCCATGCGTCACTAACAGCCATGCGTCACTGACGGTCATGCGTCACTAACTGCCATGCGTCACTGACGGTCATGCGTCACTAACGGCCATGCGTCACTGATGGCCATGCGTCACTGACGGCCATGCGTCACTGACGGCCATGCGTCACCACAGTGTAAAATAATTCGCCATGTGGCCTGGAAATGCACAGTTAATGGAGTTGTGCTATTTCATCCTCGTCTTCGGTTTTTACCATTTTGCCACATGATGTATGCGCAGTCATGCACACAACTGCTAAATAATGCAAAATGCATGTGACTGAAGGGAAAGGCATTCCGCTTTTTAATCCTTAAGTGGCAATCCTTTATTTTCTTCCAATCTTTCACTATTCCCAAGCAACTTCTTCCTTCATCCACACAGTTAATGGTGAAGTAACTTTAGGACACTGCGTCACTAACAGCCGTGCGTCACTGACGGTCATGCGTCACTAACAGCCGTGCGTCACTGACGGTCATGCGTCACTAACTGCCATGCGTCACTAACGGCCACTCGGCCATGACTGGCTTAACTGCTCGGCCGGGTAGCTAACGTGCTGACCTTTGGATGCCAAGGCCCAGGCTCAACACTCGCGCCGCCGCATTGCGACATTTCCTAATCCCGCGGCCCACCGGCAGAAGTGTGTGGGCGGTGTCATTAGCCGTGATCGTGCATAGTGTGTCGTGAATCATGCAATAAAAACGGTCATTGGTGATGTCACCACGCGCCACCATGCCGATCACGACCGCCCCTCACCACCTTCAGTTTGGTTGCTATGTGTACATTTGTTACATTTGTACATTTATATTTGTTACATATTACATTACATTTGTTCAGTGCATTTGTCGTGTGTGACCTTTCCGCTTCAGCCCTCTTAGTCTCCGTTAAGTCGCCTTCGGGGAACCTCCGGCGGTTGCGCTCCGTTCCGGAACTGGTAAGAGTGATCCACGTCGCTCCGTGACATCCCATAGCGTTCCACGTTCCTTGCATGCCGACTGCACTCGTGCCTTGGATGCACGCTGAGCAGCCCTGTCCGTCCGCAGGCAATCCGAGAGGTGTCGACCTTCGCCGAGCGAGGCCTCTTTGTTTATTGGTTGGTTCACGACACACTTTATGCACATTCACGGCTAATGGCGCCGCCCACACTGTTTCGCCGGTGGGCCGCGGGATTGGGAAATGTCCTGAGTGGCGCTAGAGTCGAACCCGGGACCTTTGGTACCCATAGCCCGACACCTTAACCACTCGGCCATCCCCGCCCCGCTGAGCGAGGCCTCAGCACATTCTCCACACGAACGGATGACCGATGGATTCCACGACGTCACGATAACAATAATTCCACGACGGAGGAACGACTGCCAGTGGTGCGCGTGTTCCAGCTCTCCCTGGCGGTAACGCCGCCTCTCACATGACGGATTTCATGACGTCATGACACCGTGACGTCATGACATCGTGACGTCACGATGACAATGATTCCACGACGGATGAAGAACTGCTAGTGTTGAGGACGTTCCAACGCTGTCTGGCAGTAGCATCGCCTCTCACATTATCGGGCGCTGCACGTTCACTATTTGGGCTTTGGTTGGTTAGTTGGGCTTCTGGGGGCATCGACTGCGATGGTCACACAGCTATTTAGGCTTCAGGGCGCACCGAGCACAATGATCATATAGCGCCCATACAGCCACATGACTCATCACGCAGGACCATCTCTTGATCTTACCACACGCATTTACCGTCAAATATTTATCCTGTCTCAGCACTGGCAAGCTGATTGATTGATTATTTGGGCTTAAGGGCGCATCAACTGCTACTGGTTATGTAGCGCCCAAGCACTGCCAAGCATTTGCCAAGATTGAACGATGCTTCACACCACCACACGCCTCGCCTGGCAATTGCTGGGACTTGCCAAAGTTCACGAATGCATATAACGCCACGTGCATTGTATACAGCGCAGCACCATGAATTACATTGTATTTTTCAGTTTGGTGAAAACATCCATGTTTGATGGTGTCCCTACACATACAGTCCAGTTTCCAGCACAGCCTTGGGCGCAAATGTCTTGCAAGCGCGTCTGGGCTTTAGGGCGCATCGAGGGCGTATCGACTGCATTGGTCATTTAGCTTGCAAACGCCTTTAATGCTACCAGCGTGGCTAAAATAACGCCAAAGCGACCACCCCTTGGTCCAGACTGGCTCGGCACGGGCGGGGACGGCGGGCCCCAAGCGACGCTCACCATCCCAGCGGACCGAATTAGACCAGATCGCCGGTTGCCACACGGCCTGGTCGGCGACCGTGCGGGGATCACGTGACAAGCGGTCGGTCCGCCGCCCCCCCCTCTCAGCAGCCAACAGCTGCCACCACCCGGCGCTGAACAACCAACAACCAACTGCTGCCACCACCCTTCACTGAACAACCAACAACCAACATCTGCCACCACCCGGCGCTGAACAACCAACAACCACCAGCTGCCACCACCCGGCGCTGAACAACCAACAACCAACAGCTGCCACCACCCGGCGCTGAACAACCAACAACCAACAGCTGCCACCACCCGGCGCTGAACAACCAACAACCACCAGCTGCCACCACCCGGCGCTGAACAACCAACAACCACCAGCTGCCACCACTCTTCGCTGAACAACCAACAACCAACTGCTGCCACCACCCGGCGCTGAACAACCAACAACCAACAGCTCCCACCGTTAAGCGCTGAACAACCAACAACCAACTGCTGCCACCGGCGCTGAACAACCAACAACCACCAGCTGCCACCGCCCGGCGCTGTACCCCCGTGACGTTTCAGAAATTCGGCGCGGTGTCTCCGGGCCCTGCGAGTAAGCAGCCGACGCGTAACCCGCGTTGCTTTATCACCTTGTACTTCACGTGTGGCCGATGGCGGTCGCCACAGGCGTGACAGCACGTGGCATCTGGCGATTTTGGTGGGATCGCGGTAGCTCAGCCGACAGTGCAGTCGACTCTTGATGGAAAGATCGTGAATTCGAATCCCACAATGGGCGCGGTTTTCGGGTCCACCCGCAGCCAAACCGCGTGAGAGGTTGGCGACGCTACGTGGCCTATCGGGTGAACGCGACGAACAAGAACCCGAGGCTCTTCTTCGCAAACGTGGCAAGTAGGATTTGCTACCTAGTTCACACAGAACGCCTTCTGCGATATTGCTTACGAGTCAAATCATTTCTAGAAAGAAGAAGCTCCAACCTCTCATGCCGATTGGTCGCGGGTGCAGTCTGTAAATACCGCCGGTTGTGAAATTCGAACCCACAATCTTGCGATCAAGAACAAGAAGAGTCACATCGTATTTCACCATGACTTCGATCTCAATGCGTCATGGTGATGGGCATATTCCTCGCCAACAGGGCCGAATGCTCTTGCCACGATCGGATAGTATCCGTCGGTATGCCTCTCACACTGACGACGCAGATCCACGGTTACACCGGCTGTCAGGCGCTGATCCACAGTTACACCGGCTGTCAGGCGCTGATCCACAGTTACACCGGCTGTCAGGCGCTGATCCACAGTTACACCGGCTGTCAGGCGCTGATCCACAGTTACACCGGCTGTCAGTTGGTTGGTTATTGGTTTTTACGACACATCGACCGTTGAGTCATGTGGCGTCGCCAATCTCTTACGCCGATTGGTCGCGGGCGAAGAGTAGCGACATGTGAGACTCGAACTCATAACCTTTCGATTGTGAGACGAGCAACTTACCCCTAGGCTACTCGTCCCCTACACCGGCTATCGGGCGCGAGTCTACTAAGAGGAACCTTGGGTTATTTTACGACGCATTGAACCGTTGGGTTATACAGCGTCGCCAACTTCTCACGCCGATCGGTCGCGGGTGGATTCGGTAAATGCCGTCGGTTGTGAGATTCGAACCCACAATCTCGCGATCAGGAGTCCGACGCTCTACCAACTGAGCTACCGTGACCCCCGGCGCAAGTCTACGGCCACGCTGGCTGTTAGGCGCGATTCAACACCTACACCGACTGTCGGGCGCTGACCTACACCTACTCTGACCATCACCAGACGTCGATACTCACGCTATCGCCCCCGGCCGGCGGTGACGTATTCAATGAGGGGCCCGATCGACACACTGTCAATCACAGCCGGGGCGGGCGACGGCGGGCGACGGCGGGAGCGGCCCGACCGACTCCGGCCGGCCGCTGACCAGTCTGTCGGCCGCCGGGTCAAGGTTAACATATCAAGGTTAGGTTGCCGGTTGGCGGCAGGTCAGGTGTGGCAGCTGTCAGCTGGCGATGGATTAGGTGCGACAGTGTCCAGCTGGCGGCAGGTCGGGTGCGGTAGCTGCCAGCTGGTGGCAGGTTAGGTGGCAGCTCAGCTGCGTGTGGCAGCTGCCAGCTGGCGGAAGGTCAGGTGCGGCAGCTATCAGCTGGCGATGGATTAGGGGTGGCAGCTGGCGGCAGGTCGGGTGCGGTAGCTGCCAGCTGGCGGCAGGTCAGGTGTGGCAGCTGCCAGCTGGTCAGGTGTGGCAACTTCCAGCTGGCGACAGGACAGGTGTGGCAGCTGGCAGCTGGTCAGGTGTGGCAGCTACCAGCTGGCGGCAGGACAGGTGTGGCAGCTGGCAGCTGGCGGCAGGTCAGGTGCAGGAGCTGCCAGCTGGCGAGACGTTCGGCACTGGTGGTTGCACGCACGTGTAAGGATCGAATGCCAGGTCATGACAGACGGGTTTTTTTGCCCGTTATTGGAATATATGCCGGATTTTCTACCAGTCATACGGTTGGTTTTGCTTCAATTTTACAGATCAATACAAACTTGCATTCCAGCCAGCATGTGTGTAATATGCACTGGACAACTTAATGATAAATCCTTCAGCATTTGAAGGATTTATTGCATGCTAATTGCTGAAAATAGTAGACGATCAATGGTGTTCGCTGATAATTCAAACATGTCCGAAACATGTTGAAAACGAAACACCCACCACCATAATTAGTTCCTTTTAATTAATGCTATCACCATGCAAGGTACGCTCAAAAACTTGAATGCCTGGACAAGAGATAGTAATCTTCCATCGCGTTCTTCCTCTTCGTCAGCCAGTTTAATACGCTAAGTAGAGCACAAACGCGCTCGGTATTTTTTATTTCGCCATGGCAACTATTGGCCAAAGCGAGGTAGCATGACTTAATGCAAATACATCAGTCTCATGTGGTCTAGATAAACGCACATGAAACGTATCTCTCTGAAAATGTGTCATGGGCTTGAATGATTAAAAACGTTTCGGCCAGGGGCCATCGTCAGGAGATTAAAAAACGATTTGAAAACGATTTGATGATTAAAAGCGATTAATGTCCGAGTCGTCCGTCGATTGACAGACCACTCCTTACCCGCCCAACATTCTCACGCTTGGACTTTCTATTTCTGACCCTGTGCCGCCACAATTTCCTCCACGATGTCACTAGTGCGCCACTAATGACCAGTCAATGATACCCGCATCCCAAGCTTTCATCTCGGCATGGGATGTTGTCAGTACGTGACATGAGATAAAGGGGAAGGCGAGGTAATTCCACAAAGCTGATCGTAGTTCGACAAAACTGAATGCCTTAAAAAAATGAATGAATGAACAAAGTCTTTCATCAGCAATTGCGATTGATTCACAAACAACCGCATGCAACAGCAAAACTTTCCACGGGACTGACCACATACCACTGCAGTGCATCAACAGCTGCTGGTCACATTCTAGCAGCGGTTGCCAGGCCATTTTCTTTTCCTAATGCACGTGACTATCAATGTCTGATGCTGTTTTGGATTTAATTGCTGAGCACGACAATCGCTAATGTTTGCCTGATGCATTGCCTAAGCCAGGCAGGCCACAGTCGCAACGAAATACGCCTGGGAATCATAGTGCAGGCTGAGGCTGAACGCAACGCTGTAATAAACAATAGCAAGCCAAACAACTCAGGCATATTGCCTTTATAATTGAATATCATGGCATTTGATGGATGAAAAGAATATCAGTTGGGATAGCTGAATCTAGTACCGACATGGTCCGAGTATTAAATGCATGGTGCGGCATTTTACAGAAGGGCCCTTGTGGCTCATAGTTGCACTAATCTTTTACAGATGAATACTGAAAGAAGCAAACCTTCGCAGGTACCTAGTCTTGTTCTTTCCGCTTCGTTCGGTTGATGATGGTCCGTAATGGATATTAATTAAGCGATGTGTTTGAAGACTGGTTTTGCAACTAGCAGTTGTCGCTAGTGTCATGAAATTCATTTGTCGTAAAGTGGAGGGTAGCAGGCGAAGACGTCAAGACTCCTGATGACATCGAAGCAATTGGGCAACATGATAGACAAAGCCTGTGTGCAAAGGATGATATTATCACAGATGGACACACATCTGCCGGCACGATCGAAATGCCGCAGATGACGGGAGTCGAGCATGGTGAAAAAGTTGACAATTAATACAGTTGTATGTTGTGAAGCTAAGTTGGAATAGTCACCAAGTCAAAACTCTGCCCCGTACCAGCAAACTTTCTGGTTGGTGTCGTTTTGCGCCTAAATATCTGAATTCTTGAAGATTGTACTCCCGTCAATACCTATCAATGCAAAAGGAAACCCTTAATAGCAGGTTTATTTTCAGTACATGTTCTGGGATAAGTGAAGATTTGCAGTGATGCGAGCCGCCAGTATGCCATTAATTAAACGGAAAAACAACTGGCACTAATATAGATGCAAACGAAAGACGTGCTATGAATTAATAAAGCTGGTCTCTTGACCGGACCTCAGCCAGTTTCGACCGAGGCTCAACCGGGCCGGTCACTTCAGACCGGCCGATCCAGCTGTTCGGTCCCGCAATGTCAGAGATCGGACCGGCCGGTCCCACAATGTCAGAAACCGGACCGGTCGGTCCCGGTGTCCTACAATGTCACAAATCTGACCCGCCGCTCCCGGTGCACGGTCCCAAACATCGCAACCTGCCGCCTCAATTCGGCACGACGACTGGGGCTGACGGGGGTGATTCGATCGGGGTGATGACTACGGCAGCTGGCGCTCGCACGGCAGCTGGCTGTCCACAGTGGTGGCATCCCAGCTGCGGGCTGACAAACCCCGGCCGGCCACAATGGCGGCGCCCCCCCCCCCCCCCCATCTTCCCGCCAACCGGCAGCCGGCGCCGCCTCGTCAATCCCGCCGGGCCTCTGCCGCGCGCCGCGGTGGCCGCCGTTCCCGCGCAAATTCCGGCGCGCGTCGCCAGTGGCGCGCCCAGCCGCCGCACCGTCGGACGGCGATAAATTATCCGTGAAATGGGGTGGAATATACCACCTTATGAACGCTCAATGGACGTCCTTCCCCAAGAAGTATCGGCACTCTGCCCATTGAGGCATGTTTATGCAGTCCTCGTGTCTCCTGTCTAACAGTATCTCGTTGATAGCAGCATGTACATGCTCTCGATAAGGAATGGTGTTGCACGAACATTTTGCAATACAATTTCAGATAAAGGTCTAGTCACCCATAATGTGATACGGCATACACTACCAGTGTTTAGTATAGTTATTGTTATATCTACCCGAACATAGCTCGCCTTAAATTATGAATATCAACACAAATGACACAGGTAGTCCTAAGTACCTACGCCATGTGCTCAAATTTGAGTCTGAGACATCAAAAACATTTTTAACGTCACTAATTTCACGATACATTTCGGCACCCTACTGTGCTCGTTTCAACATCTCACACCTGACGAAAAACCACTATCTCGACCCTGCCGTCGGAACGCCGACTGCCGACACGTGTCGGGCGCCCACCGTCAATGCACAGGACACCTCCAGAAGTACCTCCGCCACCTCCAGTACACACTCGCCGTCGCCGTCAGACCCGCAACCGCCACCGCCGCCGGTCCGGCTCCCCGCCTGAACCATCGACCTCCATACACGACCAGACAGATAACTCGACTTCAACCTCGACAGACAACCCCTCTCGCCGCCTGGGCGCGCCACTGATCGTGACGCAACGGCCACGCGGCGCCGGCGGGACCGGCCGGGCTGGCGGCACGCGACGCCCGCCCGCCATCGCGTGATGGCTGCCGGCCGGCGGCGGGCGGCGGCGGGCGGCGGGCCGCTGCAGACGGTACACATTCGTGACGTCACGCTGACGGACACGAGAGCCGAGAGCACGTGCAGGACGCTAACTATCACTGCCGCTAAGCCGCAGTGATAGTTATTAGGGCTTTAGGGCGCATCGACTGTATTGGTCACGTAGCGCCCATGGGCCGCAGTGATTCAGTGATTCAGTGTTTGTGAAATAGGGTGGAATATACCACCTTCTAAACACTCAATCGACATCACTCTCCGAGAGGTAACGACCTCTTGCTCCTTGATGGGTAGTTATGCAGTCCTTGTGTCTCTTTTCAAACATAATCTCGTGTCTAAGTCCATGCTCTCGATAAGAATTGGTGATACACGGACATTTCGCAACGCAATTTCTGGTAAAGGTATTACCTAAAATGTAACATGACATACAATACCAGTTTACAACAAAGGTATTGTTCTCCCTATCCCGAATATAGCTCCTCCTAAATTATGTATCTCAAAACAAATCATGAAGTCAAGTGCATTACATACAATTTCTCAAATTTGAGTCTGAAAGACATCAAAAGGATGTTAAATGACACTAATTCCATGGCAAATTTCGACACCCTCCTGTGCTCGTCTCGACGTCTAACACCTAAGGAAAAAGCAACATTTTAACCCCGCTGGGCTGTGCCAGTTCGCAGACGTGGCGGTCTTCCAGAGGCAGCGTTAAAATAACTTTTTTCGTTAGGTGTGAGATGTCGAAGCGAGCACATTGTCCGGGTACGGCACAGCCATCGCGTGGAAGTGCCCCAATGTATAGCTGTGACTTTGATGCGGCATCACCACTGTAACGAACCATTCGCCTACAGGCCATGCAGCACCACGGCGCTGTCCGTGCCGAATATTCGCCTATGCAGTGATAACACATTCGCGAATATACCGCTTCCTTAACACTGAATCGACATCCCTCCCGAAGGTGTGTCAACATAGGGCAGTGTAAAATAATTGACCATGTGGCCTGGAAATTCACGGTTAATGTAATTATGTTATTTCATCCTTGCCTTAGGTTTTTACTATTTTGCCGCATGTGTGGGCAGTCATTATGCACACAGACTGCTAAATAATGTAAAATGCACGTGACTGAAGCGAAAGGCATTCCACGTTTTTAATCCTTATGTGACGATGCTTTATTTTCTTCAAATCTTCCACTATTCCCAAGCAACTTCTTTCTTCATCCGCACAGTTAATGGTGAAATAATTTTAGGACACTGACATAGGGCTTCCTGGTGCGTGTTTGAAGTCTTTATTCCTTATTTCTAACTGTATCCTACTTACAAGTAGCATGCTCATGTTCGCCATGACCGATCCGAGATCGTGATAACGAGCATCCCGTGGCGCAATTCCAGGAGAAGGGATTACCTACGATGTGCTACGTTGCACAATACCAGTGTATAGCATAGGTGTTTGAATCGCTATCATTGATATCGGTATCCCCAAATTCGTTACATACCTTTCAAAACACGCAACGTGGGAACAGCGATGTACGCAATTGTCTCAAAACCGGGTTTGCAGGACTTACCACACTATTAAACAGCGCCATTTCCGTGGAAATTTCGCCATCGTGCTGTGCTCGTTTCAACATCTCAAACCTGACGAGAAATGAGTATTTTAGCACTCCGCCTATGAGCCATGCGGTCCTAGAGGTGCCACTTTAGTCGAGTTAGTTAGTTAGTTATTAGGCTTTAGGGCGCATCGACTGCATTGGTCATGTAGCGCCCATAACAATACAACTTACTTACACGTCGATATATCACACATCCTAGTTAGTTAAGCTTCAGAATAATAGTCGACACAACGAATCGTACATAAAATACAATATGGCAACATTCAACATTTTCAACTTGGCGCATATATTACTGAAAATGATATTTCGGCGACGTAGTCAAATAGTCGCCCTGGTCGAACAATATCCGAGTCACTATTAGTCGACTGCGGGTGTGACTGCAAATATGTATCGCCTGCCTTCACACTCCCGTCCGCCCAAGTGTCCGCTTCACTTCGAGGTTAACGCCTTTGTAATCGATGCGGGTGCAAACTTGTTAGTTAGTTAGTTAGTTATTGGTTTTACGACACATCGACCGTTGAGTCATGTAGCGTCGCCAATCTCTCACGCCGATTCGTCGCGGGCGAAGAGTAGCGACATGCGAGACTCGAACCCACAACCTTTCGATTGTGAGACGAGCAACTTACCCCTAGGCTACTCGTCGCCGGGTGCAAATTTGGGCGTAACTGACAGTCGGTTGAACTGCAGAGGGAGAAATCGTGCGGCTGGTTGCGGTTATGTCTGGTCATTCGGGAAATCGAGGTAAAATCCCAGCTCGGTCACCGGAAACTATCGACTGGGCGAAGGAACTTAGGAGCACGTCCCACCCCCTTCCAATACCGAAATCGTGACGATGCCTAGTTCGACCGATCATGAGCGAGGTGCACGTCTTCAGATTTGGAACGCTTTTATTTGTTCCGGGTACATTTAGCTGATCTTGCAGTATTTCGCGAGCAATGTAATAATTACATTTTACGTTGCTTTCCCTGGGAAATGCAATAACACTACCAGTTTGCAAACCGTTATAAATTAATTCGGTGATGGATGTAATCTGATCAGACCGCGTCAAGTACCATAGTAATTCGGCGTAAAATACCACGAGCAACGTCATATTGTACGCTACCAATACGAGCTGAAAAAAATAGTCAATCTCCCGGTGGCACCTTCAACTTAAAAGTATGGGCATGTAAATAGTGTTGGGGGATGAGTGGACAGGCTGGAATCCAGTGAATTGCATTATACAATGCTTGCAGAACGAAGCTACAAGCCCGTGGTTATTCCACCACTCTACGGCGCATCGTTGCAAAGCCACGAGCGTTCGAGAGAAGAAAAAAAAACAATTATCTGATTGGATTCAAGCTCACTTTGTATTCAATCGGTGAAAGATGCTGTGTTAACCTTGAGGCTTGCCATGATAAGGGACCCGTTATTTGCGGGATATAATCCTAGGATTCGGCTGTGCATGAAGTCGCATATCTCATGCGGTTCAGTCGCTGATCCCTCCAACACGCTTTGCACCGTGTTACTTAAATGAGCCATCTGTGTCGCTATTTGTAAACCACTGAACCTCACCATGAAAAACATCGGTCGGTGGCATGAACACTCGCATGCGCTTTTATACAGCTCAGTTCAACCGCATTGCCTTCACGAAATTACCCCTGAACTGTTCATGTATATCGTTAGTTGATATCGTTAGATGTTTAGGTTTTATGGCGAATCGACTACTCACACACATCGTAGTCTGATCACTATGTACCATCAGCGGTGCCATCCTGCACTAACCATACAGGACGGGGCACGGGCAGCTGTTTAGTCGACGCATTCCTCACGAAATCCACGACATCTTGACGCTAATCTCGCGGGGAGAATACAGAGCGACGGGTGACGTCAGCGTTGTTATTGGGCTAGGGCCATCGACTGCTTCAACCCCATCAGCAGTGTTAAATAGTTGTTTTTCGTTAGGCGTGAGATGCCGAAACTACTACAGTAGAATGTCGAAATTTCGTCATGGAGACATGCCGATTAAAATATCGTTTTAGTTCTTGAAGCTCAATCTGAGCAAATGGTGCACTCATAATCAGTATTTTTCGTTAAATTCTTGCGACATCTAATATTCGGATACCTATCCTAACGATAGCAATTGCAATACCAGTGTCAGCAGACGGCATTGTTTAACAGACCACATGATAGAAAACCTCTGTACATGGAATTGTGTTGCAAGATCCTTGTGTGTCATAATCCGTACTGGTGAGCATAAGCATGATACCCTTACCAGAAACGGTTAGAAACGAGTCGTGGAGACTTCACAAGCCAGTGTAAAATAATTCACCATGTGGCCTGGAAATGCACAGTTAATGGAGTTGTGGCATTTCATCCTCGTCTTCGGCTTTTACCATTTTGCCATATGATGTATGCGCAGTCATGCACACAACTGCTATATAATGTATATAATGCCAGATGTCGAAAGCACTGCACGTGAGCGACATGTATTGTTAAATAAAAAAAAAAATTAAAAGAAAGCAAAACATTCCGCTTTTTGATCCTTAAGTGCAATCATTTATTTTCTTCCAATCTTTCACTATTCCCAAGCAACTTCTTCCTTCATCCACACAGTTAATGGTGAAGTAACTTCAGGACACTGTCACAAGCACACATCAACAAGCACGATATCGATACTTCCTTGGAAAGGATGTCTATTCGGTGCTCAGAAAGCGGTATATTCCACCCCATTTCACGAACAATATATCACCGTGACGTCAGAGAGAATCCGCCGAATACGCGAACAGAGCGCGGCTGAGAACGCACCCCAGACGACCATCGGCGACGGAACGCGCGCTGGAAAAGCAGCGGTTTCGTCTCGACACTCCAAAGTGCGGGAAAACTACACGTTCCTCGCTACCAGTCGATGTTGGCCTGGATCACGAGGTACGGTTTCTCTGTGACAACAGGCGGTGGCATGCGATACAAATTAGGTTGGTTATTGGTTTACGGCACATCGACCATTGAGTCATATAGCGTCGCCAATCTCTCACGCCGATTGGTCGCGGGCGAAGAGTAGCGACAGGCGAGACTCGAACCCACAACCTTTCTATTGTGAGACGTGCAACTTAACCCCTAGACTACTCGTCCCCTAACAAGCAGTGGCGAGCGAGGCAAATGAGCTCCGCAAGCGCCACACGCTGAACTGACACTCGCCAGCACCTTCAGTGCTCTCATGTATTTATCCACACTTAGGTACTTATCCACACTCCTCGAGCAGTGCCGAGTGCTCAACACACACACTCGCGTGTCTGTGGTTACGGCAAGCGTGCCCATCATCTGCACCATACCGCGTGCTGGCCGCGTTGGTCGTGCCACACTAGCCGGCGGCGCGACTAACACGCTACACCAATCATACCTACCGTCTCAACTAATGTGTCCATATGTACCGCGTCGAGACGTCACCGCGTTCGCATCCCACGAGACAGCAGCTGCACTCCACCCCACTCCAGTGTGCACCCCATCAGCCAAGCGCGATTACAGGCCGCAACAGCCCAGTACCAGTTCCAGGAATTGGCACTGGGGACATTCGTCTGGTTTACGATACACCGACCGTTGAGTCATGTAGCGTCGCCAATCTCTCACGCCGATTGGCCGCGGGCGAAGAGTAGCGGCAGGCGAGACTCGAACCCACAACTTTTCTAATCAGCGAATCAGCGAGGGGTGCCATTTCTCCGGACGGCCGCCTCCGAAGCACCTGGAGCCAAAGTACCTGGAGCGACGCCTCCGACTGAAAGTCCCCCTAGCTAGAGGGTGGTCTACTAAGGCACATTGAATCTTCTTCTTCCATGGGGACGCCTATTCATCTCTGGGTGTCGCGTCGGTTAAAAAATCGTTGAGATGTGGAACGAATTCAAGCCTTCCAGGATGGGCGCCATTTCCCGGCCGGACGGACATCACCTTCCGGGATGGGCGCCATTTCCCGGCCGGACGGACATCACCTTCCGGGATGGGCGCCATTTCCCGGCCGGACGGACATCACCTTCCGGGATGGGCGCCATTTCCCGGCCGGATGGGCATCATCTTCCGTGCCCCCAGTCCCCCGCCCCTGTGAGCCTGCATCAACCAAAGCAAATCGAACGAATACCAGACGGCAGGCAGCCCAACCGAGACCACCACACGAGCAGAACAGCCCCCCAGCAGGCCACATCAAGTGTTAGAAGGAGGGCTTATCTCAGTCTCTGAGCACCCAGAAGTCTGCAATCCGATTAATAATGCACCTATCTGTGTTGTGGTTGTAACTGTAATGCTTGTTCGCTGCTTTCATGCGGTATGATACAAAGTACTTGTCATATGCTACCGCCCACTCGTCATGCACCCTCAACAACATGTGAGCACGTTTTGCACCCGAAATATCATATATAAAAAGCGGACATTTGCAAGAACTGTACCGATGGACATGTCGGTCAGCTTCGTGCAAGGAAAAGCCTGCACGCCTTGCAACCGGTCAAGCATTTTACGACTTAATCTAAGATGAACTGCCCCGCCGCATCGCAATTTGTAGCACCTGCTTGTCAAATGGCATCAGTCAGGAATATGAAAGAGTCGCAGTTATGAGCCGGATTGCAATACAGTCGGGTACTAAACTCCATTGAATGTCACAGCCTTCAGTAATCCGTGCAATCCGATTCCGACCAAACCGATTTCTCCCGGTGGCGGCGGAGCGGCTGAAGCCGCTTCAGCCGCACGCTTCAGTGAAGCGTGCGTGGACCATCGATGTGCACGCTGAGCCGAACACGGACAGCGACCGACAGACCGCCACTTCACTAACCAGTGTAAAATAATTGACCATGTGGCCTGGAAATTTACAGTTAATGGAATTGTGCTATTTCATCCTGGCCTTAGGTTTTTACCATTTTGCCACATGTGTGGGCTGTCATTATGCACACGACTGTTAATAATGTAAAATGCATGTGACTGAAGTGAAAGGCATTCGACTTTTTTCATCCTCAAGTGACGATCCTATATTTTCTTCCAATCTTTCACTATTTCCCGCGCAACTTCTTTCTTCATCCTCACAGTTAATGGTGAAATAATTTTAGGACCCTGTCACTAACCATATCGACAGCGTAACCCTTCCGTTTGGGAATCTGCAGCTGATTTGTGAATGTGAATGTGAATGTGAATGTGCCGCGGAGGGTGTGCCTGCTTCAGGCGGTCTGGCACATGCCACACATTTGCCGCGGGCAGCAGCGGCCGCCGTATCCAGTACGGTACGCGTGGCACGAGATCTCGTCGCGGTCTTGAAATTTGTTCACGGTCAGAAGGGCTCAGGGAAATGTTTGAATTTATCGGAAATGATGCAGTTAGAGGTCAATGCAAAATTAAAGTTAACCGCAGCAGGACAAGGTTAAGACAGTGTTTCTCCACCAGCAGGGTAATAGGACACGAACCAGCTGCCAGAAACAATTGCCAGTAGCAGCACGCTGAACATCTGTAAAAACAGCATGATAACCAGTATACGAACAGGCTTTTCGATATTCCGGACAGGGCTGATGGACGGATTTGACGGGCAACTGGTTGAGTGTCCAGAGTGGAACCAAGAAGGGCCCTTGCGGCTCATAGCTGCACTGATATTTTTATGTCTTTGTCTTTATGACATATTAACGGAGTGGCGTGACAAGCTCCGAAAAAAAACCAATGCAAGCGGTGCGTGTTCTGGCCTCGTTGATTCGTCGATAATTTATCGTGCCAGTTTGTCAGCTGCTTGGGTTCGGGGCCGCATCAGCTGCGTCGGTCCCACAGCGTCAGCGATAAATTATTCGTGAGACAGGGTGCAATACACCACTTTCCGAACGCTCAATCGACCTCCTTCTCCATGAATTATGGACATCCTGCTTCGTGAAGCGTGCTTATGAAGTCTTCGCATCTCCTTTCTAACAGCATCTCGTCCATAAGTATCATGCTTTTTCTCTCGATAAAGGATGGTGATACATGACCATTCCGCAACCCAATTTTATGTAAAGGGACTATATTAGGTAACCATAATGTGATATGGCATACACTTCCAGTGTATAGCATAGGTATTTTTATCGCCATCCAGAACACGGCTCTTCCTAAATTATGAATCTGAAAACAAATGATAAAGGTACAGTGATGCGTACACCATTGGCTCAAATTTGAGTCTCAAAGACATCAAAGGCATTCTAAATGACACTAATCACATGGCAAATTTATACACCCTACTGTTCTCCTTTTGATATCCCACACCTAATGAAAAACCATTATGTTAACCCTGGTCGACACATACAGAGTCCAAACGTTTCCCGACGCAAAGCAACATGGACCAAGTGCAAGGCGATTAAGGGCTCTGGTGATAGCACGCCCGAAAAGCCGCCATCCCGATCCCTCTGCCAGACGTGTTGTTCGTTGGTGGTTCTTTGTACGACACATCGACCGCTGAGTCATCAAGCGTCGCCAATCTCTCACGCAGATTGGCCGCGGGCGAAGAGTAGCAACAGATGACACTGGAACCCACAACCTTTCGATTGTGAGACGAGCAACTTACCCCTAGACTACTATTCCCCCTGTCCGGCGTCTATTCCAACGCATTCACATCCGAACGTTTTGTCTTCATACTATAAAACTGTCCTCTCTATTTATTGGTAGATATTTTGTCGGGGCCGCCACCCTCCGTGACAATGTCCTAAAATTACTTCACCATTAACTGTGTGGATGAAGAAATAAGTTGCTTGGGAATAGTGAAAGATTGGAAGAAAATAAAGGATCGCCACTTCAGGATTAAAAAGCGGGGTGCCTTTAACTTCATTCGCATGCATTTTACATTATTTAGCAGTCATGTGTATAATAACTGCCCACACATGTGGCAAAATGGTAAAAACCTAGGACAAGGATGAAATAACACAAGTCCATTAACTGTGAATTTCCAGGCCACATGGTGAATTACTTTACACTGTTCCGTGATCACGCCTGCAGATCCGCGCCGACTGGGCCGCGTTCGTCATCGGTCGGCGACGCGATGAATCGCCGGTAAAATGGGACAAATACCTGCTGTCGCAGCCGACGACACGTGAGGAACGGGCTAAATACCTGCTGTCGCAGCTGACGACACGTTCTGCTGCTGTTCTGCTGTGGTTAACTTTAATCTTGAATTTATGACCTCGAATTGCATCATTTCTGTTCAATTCAAACATTTCCCCAAGATATCCCCTCTCCAGACCATGGACAAATTTAAAGACCTCGATGAGATCTCCTCTCAGCCTTCTATATCTAAGTGAAAACATATTCAATTTCTTCAATCTTTCCTCATATGAAGAAGGGCTAAATACCTGCTGTCGCAGCTGACGACACGTGAGGAACGGGCTAAATACCTGCTGTCGCAGCTGACGACACGTGAAGAACGGGCTAAATACCTGCTGTCGCAGCTGACGACACGTGAGGAACGGGCTAAATATCTTCTGTCGCAGCTGACGACACGTGAGGAACGGGCTAAATACCTGCTGTCGCAGCTGACGACACGTGAGGAACGGGCTAAATACCTGCTGTCGCAGCTGACGACACGTGAGGAACGGGCTAAATACCTGCTGTCGCAGCTGACGACACGTGAGGAACGGGCTAAATACCTGCTGTCGACTCGACACGTGAGGCCCGCGAGTGACGACAGAGGAACGGGCTAAATACCTCTGTCGCGCTGACGGCACGTGAGGAACGGCTAAATACTGTGTTCGCGGAACGTGAGCGTCACCTCGTCGCTACTCTTCGCCCGCAGCCAATCGGCGTGGGAGATTGGCGACGCTGCATGACTCAACGGTCAATGTGCGTAAACCAATAACCTACCGATGACGCGAACACGAGTCCCGCCAGTTCGGCCATTTGCGCCTCCCAGCGAGTTTTGGGCAAGTTTATCCGGCAGCAACAAGCTGGCGCATGTCTAAGTAATTTTGTTATCGGTGCAATATAATACGCATGGAGTGATGCACCCTAAAACCCCAATAATCATCATCATCCAACAGCAACAAGCTGAGGCATTTTCGAACGACACCGTTCAGTCTCTTGGCCATGAAAGCCCACGTTAATTTCCGGAGAGGATACCAATTTTGATGGCAAGCATCCAAAACAAGTCCATGTTTCCAACCCGGTGTGGCAGTCATTCAAGTTCGGTACTAGATGCAGCTAAGCACATTGTGTACGATGAAAAACGCAAATGACATGCCACAAGACATATATATATATATATATATATATATATATATATATATATATATATATAAATTAAATAGACATAAACAATATAACTAACAATATATACAGATAAATACATAATGTGTATATATGTATGTAAGTATATATATATATATATATATATATATATATATATATATATATATATACATAAAATATATAATAAATATATATATATATATATATATATATATATATATAAAATATTGCACTATTCCCACTGATACTTCGTGGTAAGGTCTAGCAGAACACCACTGAAAACCTGCAACACAGGAAACTAAAATAACATCAAGAAACAACTGATACCCGGCAGGTCCTAGTGATACACAGCAAGCACCACCTTTCCAAGACCATGCTTCCAACCCGGTGTGACATCGTTTTAACTTCGGCGTCAGATGCAGCTAGGAACATTGTGATGATGAAAAACATAAATACTTACCACAATATATGTCACATGTTACACTAGTCCCAAGAAAGAATGGATACCTGGTAGGTCCATATTTCGCCCAGAACTGGCACCACTTGGCCGCCGACCACATGAAGTTTTCGGCGGCAGGCCCACGGGGTGGCCTGCATGTGTCGCGTATCTTATATGTTGATGGTGCGAATACACCAACATACACAAGCAACACGCGACAGAGCCGGCCACACACCCCGACATAGCCGGCCACATACCCCGACACAGCCGGCCACATACCCAGACATAACCGGCCACATACCCAGACACAGCCGGCCACATACCCAGACATAACCGGCCACATACCCCGACACAGCCGGCCACATACCCCGACATAGCCGGCCACACACCCCGACACAGCCGGCCACATACCCCGACACAGCCGGCCACACACCCCGACACAGCCGGCCACACACCCCGACACAGCCGGCCACACGCCCCGACACAGCCGGCCACACACCCCGACATAGTCGGTCATACACCCCGACACAGCCGGCCACACACCCCGACACAGCCGGCAACACACCCCGACACAGCCGGCCACACCCCGACATAACCGGCCACATACCCCGACACAGCCGCCACACACCCCGACACAGCCGGCCACATACCCAGACACAGCCGGCCACACACCCCCGACACAGCCGGCCACACCCCGACATAACCGGCCACATACCCAGACACAGCCGGCCACACACCCAGACCACAGCCGGCCACACACCCCGACACAGCCGGCCACACACCCCGACATAGCCGGTCATACACCCCGACACAGCCGGCCACATACCCCGACACAGCCGGCCACATACCCCGACACAGCCGGCCACACACCCCGACATAGCCGGCCATACACCCCGACACAGCCGGCCACATACCCCGACACAGCCGGCCACACACCCCGACACAGCCGCGCCACATACCCCGACACAGCCGGCCACATACCCCGACACAGCCGGCCACACACCCCGACACAGCCGGCCTCGAAAGGAGCACACCGGTCGCGCCTCCCCGCACTCGGGACAAATTCGGGCCACATTTCCGGTGCGCCAAATGTCAGCCCACGCGAGCGGGCGGCTGATCCGGTTTTCGACGCCGTGTCCGCGCCCCGCCCGGCCCAAGCGCGAGCGTCGCGCCAGCCGAACCGCTCGCGCTCGACGTCACCTGCCCAACAGAGGTGACGAATACACAATATTTCGGGACCGGAGCTCGGGCCGGGCCGGTCTCGTATGACCAAGCCCATTTGGAGTCTAGAAGAAATACACTGAATGCACGGCGGAAGAAAGATCGGCTTTGAAATATACATGCTTCTTTCATTTGAGGTGCTACCAGTGTGCTTTCTCCGTTTAATTGAGGTCTCATAACCAGTTTGTATTACATTGGAAAACCACCAGTTTATATTACATTGGAAAACCTCGCTAAGTCTCAGAACACCAATTAAACACAAACAATTTCCCACGACTTTCTCCACCTCATGACGTCACGCACCGATTGACATCGCGCACCATGACAAAAGCTTGGGATGCAGTTGCTAGCTGGGTCATCGGTGGTGCACTAATGGCAAGTGGTGGGAAGGTTTGGGGTCAGGTCTGTGAATCGAGGGTCGGTCCCAACACGAATCGTTTTCCGGCATCTAAGCTTATATTGAATAAAACATGCAGTGGTGTTCAAATGCACTTACGTTAAATACATTTCATAAATACGCTTACGTGAAGGCATACTGCCTCGCCTTTGGCCAGCAGCTAACCTGTTCAAACAAGAATTAACGGCTACGTTTGTACCTGTACCTACTGGATTCAATGGGCTCAATAGGGAGAAAGAAGAAGAAAACGATCGAAGACTTCTTCATGCTCTTGAAACATCAAAACCCACCAGCAAACAATGAATGGTGATGACAGAACTTAAAACGCTTCTTAAAGGAGCAGTTGAGTAGTGGAGGTGGAGCAGACAATCCGGCCAAGAAACACGGGCTGCATAGGATGCAGTATTGAGTTGGAAGACTGAAGAATATAATTTTGAAGTGGGTCTAATAGTAGAGCAAGCGGAAATGTCGCAGGTGGTGTACCGTATGTTACAGATCATAAAAGGGCGAAAGGATCAAACCGTGTATATTGTGCATTTTTATTTGGATTAGAAAGACAAGTAATAAACTGTATTTAACGAGATGCTTTGCTTTGGTTAGTTATTTAGGCTTTAGGGCGCATCGGTCATGTTGACGATATAGCGCCCGGTGCTTTGCTTTGGGATTTTGCTGCTATCTATTACAGTCTGACAATTTGTATTTTAAAAAATCCGATATCAGGCCTGTTTGTTTTCCCCCTGCATGCCATTTGAACATATTTTCAAGATAATGCTGTGTATTGCATGCACACAAAAATAAGGCTATTGGCACGTTATATTAAAATAACGTGCTACAATGTTAGCCTTGCGCCAATACTGTGCGTAGTACAGATTATTGGGCATTTTAGCCTGGCACCAGCCACATTTTACTATTGGCTATCTGGTTAAACCAATCGTAATTTTTAAAACTGTATTGCAGTTACAAGTCATATTTTTAAGGCTACATATCAGATACGTTTAAGCTATCAACATATAACTCCGATGATTTGCTGTTTTTGGCGACAATTACCATGCAAAAAGTCCTCCAAATACTTAATGATGCATAATGTCCAATGCATTACATAATTGCCGGCTCGATAATTGAAGCGCTTTGGGAACTTACATCCATGGGAACTTTCATAATTATATTTCTTATAGGGTTTACATTGATCACAAAAAAGCATAATGAATGGCTGTGTTTGTGGTCGTTGGCTATCGTGGCTCGGCAGCGCGTCGATTGGTTGTTTCAGCGTCGTGGATATCTCACGTTCATTGGCTATGGGCGAAAAAAGCAGCGACGGTTGGGACTCGAACCCACGATGTTTGCCCTCGAGGACGGGCGCTGCACTCCGGGACTGTCTCTTATGCCTTGGCTTTTCTTTCAGGATATATTGCAGCTTACCTATCAAGAACAGAAATTTATCACAACATTTATCTGCTTTCATCTATGGTCATCAGTTAAGGAACGTGATGGGATGGGAACATTCCAAATTCAAGCGAAATGTTGGGGGACGAGTGGTCTAGGGGTAAGTTGCTCGTCTCATAATCGAAAGATTGTGGGTTCGAGTCTCACCTGTCGCTACTCTTCGCCCGTGACCAATCGGCGTGAGAGGTTGGCGACGCTACATGACTCAACGGTCGACGTGTAAAACCACCAACACCAATAAATAACCACCACCACCAAGCGGAATGTGGTAGTGCACTTCGCCAATGTGTGTTCTATTTTAGAATATGCAGGCGCGATTTGAACGGGTTCCGCTGCCACCCACACTATGCGGATCGATCGAATAGCACACGTGCTCCTGATGTGGCTCCTATTTCACACGTCATCGGACCCTAAGGCCTCCCTATCCTACAATGACCTACAGCATTTCGAAATCCATTCCCCAGCTTCCAGGCGCAAACAATTCGGCTTGCTTTTCATTGGAAACAAACTCCCACCCACACCCCCAAGACAGCATAGACTCGTGTGACCTTTTGACACTTTTCTCTTGGTGTTCCAACTCGATTTGCCCGCACACGAAATACATTATTCCTGTATGACCAACGCAGTCGATGCGCCCGTAAGCCCAAATAACCAACCAACCGAAATACATTAGTCAAACCAAAAGCACGTGTTTCCACGCTGCAATCGGTTCCGTTCTGCGAACTTCCCAGGCTGGTAAATTATATTTTCGCTCCAAATGTCGTATGTTCTATACTTTTCAGATACCTACCATGGATCTGACCAAAGGCAGCATCTGCTGGCAGGCAGACCGCACGCTGGCTATCCCAGGGTTAAAATATTGCTTTTTCGTTAGGTGTGAGATGTCGAAACGGGCACAGAAGGATGTCGAAAGTTGCCAAGGAATTAGTGTCAATTAAAGTGCTTTTGATGTCTTTCAGACTCAAATTTGAGCCAATGGTGTAGGCTCTTATGACTGTACATTTGTCATTTGCTTTGCGATTCATAATTTAGGAAGAGCTGTTTTCGTGACAGGGATAAAATTACCTATGCTATAATTTGGTACCGTACGCCATCACAGTTAATCCCTCTAACCGAAATTACGTTGCGAAATATACGTGTATCACTATACTGCTTTATAAATATACTGCTCCTTATTAGGAGCATTGACATGATATGTATGAGCGAGATGCTGCTAGAAAGGAGACGAATACTTCATAAGCATGCGTCATGGAGCAGGATGTCGATACTTCTTGGAGAAGGATGTCGATTGAGTGTCCAGAAAGTGGCGTTTTCCACCCTATTTGACGAAAAATTTGTCACTGTGCTATCCACATCTTGAATTGTATTATGAGATGCACGTGCATCACTATTCGCGATTGCGCGCATTGGACTGATACTTATCAGCATTGCAACACTGTTGAAGCGAGGCACGAAGACTGCCTAAACATACATCTCGAAGCGCCAAGTGAACGCTTTTTGTCTGATGTTGGTTGGTTATTGGAGTTTAGGGGCGCATCGACTACACCGGTCGTGCAGCGCCCTTTTTGTCTGATGTGCTCCGTGCTATTGGTGCAAATCGTAAAAGGGGCGGGTCGACAGCATCGATTTGACACCACCCTTGGGGAACACCTCACACCGCTTTGGGAAAATGGTATCGGTTGGGCATCTGGTAGTTGGGTGACAAACTCCACCAATTTTCACGAATAATCAATCACTGACCGTATGTGCAGCTCTGATACATCGCAGCCATCTCTTTCACATGCTTCACAACTCAAAGATCGACACGAATGAAATCGTGCACACACCGTTTGTGTTTCTGATACGCATCTTCCGGAATTGCTTTCAGCCCTCCCGTGCCAGTTGGACATTCAGACAAATATACCGGATTGCTGCCGACGCGTTTCAGCTTACTCATTAGACAGGTTATCGTATGCACACCAGTTGGTGGTGGTGGTGGTGGATTGGAGCTTAGGGGCGCGTCGACATCCAGGGTCATTTTGCGCCCATAACTGTATTATACTCAATCTACGGTGCTACTATCATGGCTTATTAATATTCACGGGTGGGAGTATATGACCTCTAGGCGAGCTTGTCGAAGGAAGGTAAAAATATTTCCAGACGCCACGACATCAGAGTCGTTCCCAATTAGCATACGTAAAGAAGTGTCGGCGTTCAGCAGTCATAAAATCTGGCATCGTAGTGGTTCTAACATTGCACAGCCTACTAAAACATGGTACACAGTAAGCGGATTAGAACAGCGTGGGCATAGAGGTCGGTCATCACCAGTCAGCATGTAACTGTGTGTTGCAAAGGTATGACCTATTCTCAATCGGCAGAGTACTACCTCTTCCTGTCGTTTGGTACACACCAGTTGAAGTCACGTAGTTTTGTTTGTTTATTGGGTGGTTCACGATGCACTTTATGCACGGTCACGACACTAAATGATCTACGATGGTCGATGCCCCCAAAACCCCAACCACTCACGGCTAACGACGCCGCCCACACTGGCCCACACACTTCGCCGGCGGGCCGCGGGATCGGGAAATGTCCCGAGCGGTGCGAGTGTCGAACCCAGGACCTAGCCATCCAAATCTCAGCACCCTGACCGCTCGGCCACCCCCGCCCAGCCGCGTGCGCTCGGCAGGCAACCGAGTCCGTGCCAGCAAACACACGAACAACACACCTGTCGTAACGGTGCTGCGGAGGTCCGACCGGGACCGGGTCGAAACGTCCGCCAACGACCACCGTAAAGCCCTCGGCGTCGGCCATCAATTCTCAACTCACCAAACCAATCACAATAACGCTTGCGCTCGCCTGCAAACGCCTTCGAGCACCGGCCAAACAGCGTGGGCGGCGCCATTAGCCGAAGAAGAAGAACCTCGGGTCCTTTTACGACGCATTCAGCCGCCAGGCTATACAGCGTCGCTGGCGCCATTAACCGTGATCGTGCATAAGGTGCGTCGAGAATCACCCAATAAACAAGCAAACGCCTTCGAGTATTACCTCATACCGTTGCAACGGCCCGACGTACAAGACACAGCTGGATTGACAGCTGTTGGTCCCGATACTGGCAGCGATTGCCGGAGGCGAGGCGGGATCTGCCCGTCACCCCGTGTCGGGCCGTACGTCGGCCTGCCTCACTGCCCGCGCCCCCGGGGCAGGCACTCGCGGCACGGCCATATTTGGCCACGGCCTGCACAGGCGGGCGGCACTGGTCGATGCGCCGGTAGGCAGTCGAGCAACACATGTGGCGCCGCTCGCTGTGCACAGACACACAGACACCGACACCGACACCGACACCGACACCGACACCGACACCGACACCGACACCGACACAGACACCGACACCGACACCGACACCGACACCGACACACACACACAAACACACACGACAAAAACACACACAGACACAGACACAGACACAGACACGACACGACACAGACACCGACACAGACACAGACACAGACACAGACACCGACACCGACACCGACACCGACACCGACACCGACACAGACACAGACACAGACACAGACACAGACACCGACACCGACACCGACACCGACACCGACACCGACACAGACACAGACACAGACACAGACACAGACACAGACACCGACACCGACACCGACACCGACACCGACACCGACACCGACACCGACACCGACACCGACACCGACACCGAGACGGGGACCGACACCGGCCATGCAGCGCCGACACAGCTGGCGGGAGCAAATCGACGTTTCGCGAGCACGCATTCCATGTCACTCGGATCACTACCCATGTCCAACGTGATCAAGCATAAACGACCACCCCAGCGTGAATGGACGACTTAACTTAACGTGAAGAAAAGCTGACCATCTAGTTCTGGTGGCATGGCTGTGACCATGGTACGTTGTTACGCAATTGGTACGTTGTTACGTACTTGGTACGTGGGACGTTGTACCTCGGATGTAATGTGGGACGCTACATAAGTTGTGTTTGATTTGGAGGCACCTTTGGTGGAAACGCACGCGCTAAATGTAATCACCAGCAGAGGCGCAGCCAGGGCGATCCTGTAGGCCCCTTCCCCCATAGGAACCAAAAATACACGAATTCGAACAACAAATTTAGAAATTCTCACAACGCAGCCAGAAAATTTCAGCGCGTTTCGCGCGCTTTCAACGGTCACTGCTTCGTCATATTCATGTTCTTGGTCACTCCCACACCCAACACACACACACACTAAGAAAATTCCGGCTGCACCCCTGATCACCAGCAAGCATAGGCGCACCGGAGGGGGACCAGGCCCCCCCCCTCCCATGAGACCAGTGGCCTTTTGGCCAAAAGTGCCCTTTTGACCGAAAAGTGCGCTCTTGGCCGGAATGTCCCAAATTTAGCCCAAAAATCACCTGCCTTATGTGCCCAACCTGTGCCAAAGGTGCCCTTTGGGCCGAAACTGCCCTTTTGGCCAAAAAAAATAACGCCCTCCCGGTCAGCAAAGCTTCCAGCGTGCCCCGGGCCCCAAAGTGCCCTTTTGAAGCCGGTCAAGTGCCCTTTTGGAGGCGGCCAAGTGCCCTTTTCGGTCCGGGCCCCCCATGGAAAAATCCTGGGTGTGCGCCTGCCAGCAAAGTATGAAATCAGCAGGCTCCAATGACGTCATGCCGTCGGCATAACTGTCAATGTTGCATTATCGGTCATATTTCACTTCAGTGTATATCAGTGTCAATCTAATTGCAGACTCCAGTCAGGAACGACAGGGTTGCCACTGTCGTGGGATGCCAAACTGTTGGTACCTTTGCCAGAGAAACAAAAATATCCAACTTTTCCGCCCTACACGTGCAGGTGCTGCGTGCAAGCTTTGACCGTAGGGTCCCGAAGTCCAGCATGTGAAAACGGAACCAGTTTGCAGGTTGTTAGTGCCAGAAGCATGCTGAGGACATGCCTTTATACGCAACACCATTGCACTGCTATTAAACAGTACGACTTTTGCAGAAGCCATGCCGGCATGACTACCCTTTCTCCTCGTAGTCGCCAAGGCTTTGCTCGGGCAAACTCTCCGGAGTCAATGGCAAGCTTCACAGGACATCAGGGCTAAAATAATGGTTTTTCGTTACGTTTCAGATGTCGAAACGAGCACTGTGGGATGCCGAAATTTACCATGAAATTAGTGTCCTATAAAATTACTTTGATGTCATTCAGACTCAAATTGGAGCGAATGGTTTGGGTACTTATGAGTATATTTTGTCATTTGCTTTGAGATTCATAATTTAGGAACAGCTATATTCGGGGTAGGAAGAATAATGCCTATGCCATAAATTGGTATTGTATGTCGTATCACATTATAGGTTAGGTCAGGTTAGGTTTACCTCCAATTGCGTTGCGAAGTGTTCGTGTATCACCATTCCTTATCAAGAGCATGGACATGATATTTATAAGCGAGCAAGTGTCAGGAATGAAACACGAAGACTTCGTAAGCATGTATCAAGGAGCAGGTTGCTGATACTTCTTGTAGAAGGATGTCAATTGAGTGTTCAGAAAGTGGTATATTCCACCCTATTTCACGAATGATTTATCACTGCAGGACATAGTCGCAGCCCACGTCAACTCAGCTCCAAGTCTGGTGGAAGGGCATCGGTCGAGGCAGTTCCAAAGTGGACCTGGACACAGGGACCGTTGCGACTCCACCTGGTGTGGTGGAAGGGCATCGGTGCCGTGCCGGATCTGTCTTGATCATCGGCAAAGGTGCCGTGTTGGAGGCGGTTTCGCTAAAGATGCTGTGTTGATTGCGATGCCGCTAAAGGTGATGTTTTGATTGCGATGCCGCTAAAGATGATGTTTTGATTGCGATGCCGCTAAAGGTGATGTTTTGATTGCGATGCCGCTAAAGATGCTGTGTTGATTGCGATGCCGCTAAAGATGATGTTTTGATTGCGATGCCGCTAAAGGTGATGTTGGTGGTAATGTCGATAAAGTCGGCGTTGATGGCGATGTCGCTAAATGCGCTGTGTTGATGGCGATGTCGCTAAATATGCTGTGCTGATGGCGATGTCGCTAAATGTTGTGTTGCGAGCGATGTCGCCAGATGCGGTGTTAATGGCGATGTCGCTAGAGGTGGTATTCGCGATGTCGCTTAATGTGTTGTGCTGATGGTGGTGTCGCTGAATGTGGTGTTGTTGGTGATGTCGTCAAAGACTGCGTTGTTGACAATGTCGCCAAATGTCCTGTGTTTATGACGGTGTCGCTAAATATGATGTGTTAATGGCGATGTCGCTAGAGGTAATGATAATGGCGATGTCTCTAAATATTATGTATTAATGGCGATGTCGCTAGAGGTGGTGTTAATCGCGAAGTCGCTAAAGGTGGTGTTGTGGTGTTGCTGCCCCCAAAAGGTGCTCTGCTGATGACGATTCTGCCGAAAGAGAAAGCCGGTGCTGCAACGATGATGGTGACTAATGTGGTTTTTAGGATGCGCCAACCCAAGTGGGCCATATTGCACCGGTATCCAGGAACGTGCTGCAACGTGAGCCAATCGACAGCGATCTGGCGCACGGCGGCGCTGCAGCTGCACATGCCGCCGCGACCGCAGCATCTGCATCGCCGCATTACCACATCACCCGCCCACGCTCGCGCGTCGAACAACATCTGCATCGCCGCATTACCACATCACCCGCCCACGCTCGCGCGTCGAACATCTGCATCGCCGCATTACCACATCATCCGCCCACGCTCGCGCGTCGAACAACATCTGCATCGCCGCATTACCACATCACCCGCCCACGCTGGCGCGTCGAACAACATCTGCATCGCCGCATTACCACATCACCCGCCCACGCTGCGCGTCGAACAACATCTGCATCGCCCATTACCACATCACCCGCCCACGCTCGCGCGTCGAACAACATCTGCATCGCCCATACCACATCACCCCCACGCCAAATGCATCGCCGCATTACCACATCACCCGCCCACGCTCGCGCGTCGAACAACATCTGCATCGCCGCATTACCACATCACCCGCCCACGCTCGCGCGTCGAACAACATCTGCATCGCCGCATTACCACATCACCCGCCCACGCTCGCGCGTCGAACAACATCTGCATCGCCGCATTACCACATCACCCGCCCACGCTGGCACGTCGAACAACATCTGCATCGCCGCATTACCACATCACCCGCCCACGCTGGCACGTCGAACAACATCTGCATCGCCGCATTACCACATCACCCGCCCACGCTCGCGCGTCGAACAACATCTGCATCGCCGCATTACCACATCACCCGCCCACGCTCGCGCGTCGAACAACATCTGCATCGCCGCATTACCACATCACCCGCCCACGCTGGCGCGTCGAACAACATCTGCATCGCCGCATTACCACATCACCCGCCCACGCTGGCGCGTCGAACAAAGCGACATGACGCGCGGCGAACACGCCCAATTCGGGCGGCGGTTCCGTCGACATGGCGCCGGCGTCGGCACACTCAATTCGCGCCAAACGCCGGCGTCGGCACGCTCAACTCGCGCCAAACGCCGGCGTCGGCACACTCAATTCGCGCCAAACGCCGGCGTCGGCACACTCAACTCGCGCCAAACGCCGGCGTCGGCACACTCAATTCGCGCCAAACGCCGGCGTCGGCACACTCAATTCGCGCCAAACGCCGACGTCGGCACACTCAACTCGCGCCAAACGCCGGCGTCGGCACACTCAATTCGCGCCAAACGCCGGCGTCGGCACACTCAACTCGCGCCAAACGCCGACGTCGGCACACTCAATTCGCGCCAAACGCCGACGTCGGCACACTCATTTCGCGCCAAACGCCGGCGTCAGCACACCAATTCGCGCCAAACGCCGACGTCGGCACACTCAATTCGCGCCAAACGCCGGCCTCCGCACGGCCAGTTCGCGCCAAACGCCGGCCGAGGTCCGACCACTGCGACACTCTAGACCAGCGATCACCGGACGCGAGCGGCCGACGCGACTCGGGTCGTCGGGCGTGCCCGACGTCGCCCGCCGCTCGGGCCGCAGCGCGTCTCCGGCGTCACCTGCCCCCTCCTGTCGGTGCGACAGGCCAGCAGCGGAGCGTGACCGTGACTCATCCGCACGACACGCGGCCCGGCCCCACCGACCGACCCGCCGCCCGGCCGCCGCTGAGCCGACCACGCCGTCCACTGGCACGAGCCGGGCGCGGCCGGCTGGCCGTCGCGCACCACGTGCTCGCCCGCCGCAGCACCTCCGCCAGCACCGGGTCACACGGACGCGAGGGCTCGCTCGCACCTGCCGATGCGCCCGCCAGGAGCAAGCCATTACATCTCCGCACGCGTGATCGTCGTCTACAAAACTCCACCACCCGACGACCAGAGGACGACCTCCGGTCAGCGCCGGTCGGCGGAGCAGACCTCTCCGCCGACCCGGCCGTCCCCACCACACTCCGGCGTGTGCCGCAGTGTGCCGGCGCGTCGTCGCCACACGCTGCCCTGGCGCCGCCACTGCCCCGCGCGGCTCAGCCGGTCGCGATGTGCGGCGGCGGCCGCCAGGGCGGCGGCTCTTCCGGCCGCCGAGCCCGCCGAGCGCGCGCCCGACACGGCGGCGGGGTCGACCCCGCACGGCGCCGACGCCCGGCGCCAGCACGGCGAGTGGGGTCGGCAGCAGGGTCGGCGCGCAACCCTAGAATATACCACTTTCTGACCCAGACCCTTCTCTTCTCCAGACCCAGACCCTTCTCTTCTCCAGACCCTGCTGCGCACCCAGCGCGCAGCAGGGTCTGGAGGTGTTCTGGAGGTTGGGTTGGGGGGGGGCTTAGGGGCGCATCGACTGCAGTGGTCATGCAGCAGTGTTCTGGAGGTGTTCTGGAGGTGTTCTGGAGGTGTCGCCCTGCACTGGCGGCGCGCACCCGGCACGCGTCGGCAGTCGGCGTTCCGGTGGCGGGGTCGAAACAGTGGTTTGTCATCAGGTGTGAGATGTCGAAACGACCACAAGAGGGTGTCGAAATTTGCCATGGAATTGGTGTCATTGAAAACGCTTCTGATTCCTCAGACTCAAATTCTAGCTGATGGTGTAGGCTCAAAGGAGTAGGATGTCAATGCTTGTTGGAGAAGGACGTCGATTGAGCGTTCAGAAAGTGGTATATTATATCCTATTTCACAAACAATTGATGACTGGTCGGCAGTGATTCGTGAACTGGGGTGCAACATTCCGAGCAATGAATAGACACCCCCGAAGACATCAGAGACGTACAGACACATTGATTATTGATGTGTGCCTATGAAGTCCCCATGGCGTGTTTATTTCATAAGTAGCATGCTGCGAGCATGTCATAAGTAGTTTTGCACGTGCTTACCATTGCTGAGTGACACATAAGCATCTCGTTGCACAATTACATGTAGAGAGATTATCTGTGATGTGGTATATTAAGCAAGGCCACCTGTTTATACCATGGTATTGCAATAGTTATTGTCAGCATAGGTATCCCTATTATATTAGGCGTCCACAAAATTAAATGAAAACATGCATCTATCAGTACACTGTTGGCTCAACATTGAGTTTGAAGGACAGAAACAATATTTAAATTGGCCTGCTTCCATGGCCAATTTCGGCATCCTACTGTACTCGTTTCGACATCTCTCACACATAACGAACAATTATGATGCTTTTTATTTATTAATATGCTAAAAATAACTTCAATCCGAGTTCTTCCTGGGGTGGCTTTATGAAGCAGGATTCTATTGTTAAGCAGAGCTTGTAGCGTGAACCCTGGCCACACCACCAGAACCATGCATTTCAACTCAGAGGCACAACTTTAACCGAATGTGTAACGTGCCGTCAATGCGCCGACACGGCCGCCCGCTAGCCAAGCGCCTTATCGGGCCAGCTGCCAACTGGCCCTCCCAGCCGGAAGCCAAATGCGAGCACGCGAAGCGACTCGAACATTCTAGCCGCTCCGGTAGCTCAGGACAGGGGAGACCAGTGCATGCGAGCGCTCTGACCAACTGAGTACCGGGGCGGCTAAAATGTTGTTTATTGGTTGGTTCACGACACACTTTATGCACATTCACGGCTAATGGCGCCGCCCACACCGTGTCGTCGAGCGGCTAAAATGTTGTAATGTTGGTACTATGGAGCAGGGTGCCGCGACCTCGCACGGGCGAGGTGGACGTGCCGCCGCCGGTCCGGTCGGCGCGTCGCTTGCGTGAGTCAGCTGGTTGTTTGGCGAATAGTCAGCTGGTTGTTTGGCGAATAGTTGGCGGCGCGGCCAAATTGCTCGCGACACGTTTCGGGACGAGTGCGACCCGCGCTGGCTGGCGCGCGAGCAGCGCCGACAGATCCGCCGCGAGGATAGCTCGCAGTTTGGGCCGTCCACACACCAAGTGTCGAGCAAACTGGCAGTGCAGTACGTGAACCGCATCCATGTGAACACCGCGTGAACTAGTCAACACCGTGTGAACTAGTGAACATGGTGTGAACATCGATTGCACATTTGCGCGACAGGAACTTCTGGAGTATCGTTTTGGCAGTGGATACGCCGCGTTAGTTGATCGCTTGACCAGTTCATGCAGATTTGTTTCCGACGAGCTTTCATGTCCATGGTCGGTTTGCAGTATGAGATGTGCGTGTGGCAGAGGGTATGAGGAAATATATTCAGTCATGTAGGCCGGAGGTTTAATTCAGTCCTGCTACGTCTGGAGATACAGCGAATACACACTGCAAACGATTGTAAAGCTCTTGAGTACGTGTCGCGGTAAAACAGGGAAAAAGGCGAAATAACCACCTGGATAGTTATTATGGTTTTGGAAGCATCGACTGCATTGGTTATGCATCGCCCATAACGAATACGAAATATCCAATATGGTGTTAAAAAGGCGACATTCCAGTTAATAGTGGGGAAAATGCAAACCATTTTTTGGGCTGCGTCCCTTGATGTAATTATTAGTATCCCCATATCCCATCACACCAAGAAGCAGACGTTCAAGGTCTCCGGTGAGGGCTTCCAAATTCCGCCGGTAACCAGCACAACCAAATATTTGTTTGTTTGCTTATTTGGGCTTAAGTTTATTGGTTATTTCAGTTTTAGGACGCATCGGCCTATTTGGGCTTAAGATCGCCTGAACTACCAGTGGTTATCTAATGGCCACACAACCAAATACAGCCAAACGTTAAACTTCGGCAATGTTTGACCTGGGGAAGACCTGATCCGACACCCACGCGAAACTTCCCATGACTGGCACGTGGCACGTGACTGGCCTGGCACGTGTCGGAGCGGGCCGGCGCTCCGGCGGCGGCTCCACACCGGGGGCCGGCCGATCACCATCGGTGACGCTGAGGTCGCCTGGCCGCGACAGCCGGTCACAGAACCGGGACAGCTGGGCCCGGCGCCGGGGCCGGGCGGCCGACCGACCGGCCGGCCGGCCGGCGCGACGGGGCCAGCCCGACGATCGCGGGGGCCGCCGCCGCCGGCCGGGGGAACAGACAAACAGGACGTGGCCACCGCCCAGCCGCTTCCGTCACACCTGGCGTGCGGCGGCGGCCGCGGCGCGCGCGCCCGCACGCCGAGCCGCCGCCGCCGCCGCGGCCGGGCGCGCGAATAAAAAAGCTCGCCGTGAAAAAGCGGCGCAAAAAGCTTCGACGGCCCGGTCGTCGGCTGCGGCGAGTCGGCATCGATCTGCCGCCGCGGCACCGGCGATCGGCCGTCGTTCCGATGACCTGCCGCAGCGTTCCCGTTGCACGGTCGTCAGTCGACGGCACGTGCGTTCTCCGTCGTCGCTTTGACGCGGTTTTCGTGCGATCAATAGGCGTGCAGCGGCCCGGCGAGCGGCTTCGCCGGAGTCGCTCCACCACCGAGTCGGACAATTTCCTTCCTCGTCACTTCGCGCCGCCCTTTCAAGGACTTCGGCCAAGGTGCAATACGTACAGACGCAACCATTCAAGTCCCGATCTACCCAGCGGAAGGCCCCGTTCAAAAGATCCGGCCATCTGCTCCGGCTGCCAGGTGCCGTCGGCGAACGCGGCACAGGCCGCTCCGCGGCCATCTTGTCGCCGCTCCCGCCCGGTGTTGGGCGAATTTCCACGCGAAGTACGGTGCCAGTCGATAGCTTAAAAGGCGCTATATGTCATTTTATATGTACCTGGTAGCTTACTGCTATTGATAAATCAAGATTTGATCACTTACATGGCGCTTGAGGTTAGAAAACAGCTCACGAAAAACACGGCATCGGGCGCTACGCAGAACACGGGGGCCCACGCAGAGAGCTGAACGATCAAGCATTTCACAGGCAACAGCTGGCTTTGACTCACCTTTATGGAGGAATTCGAAGATTCAGTGCTTCAAACAATCACTTGTGACAAGAACACACCACTACATTGCGCCTAGATCACGGATAAATCGTCCTACCGCACGCGCACACCACAAACGCGATCCCACCCGTCAGCAAACATGGCGGCCGCCGCGCACCTCTCGGCTCCGCCGCCAGTCGGTAGGGGCCGCTCTCTCCGCCAGGCGGGATAGCTAGCAGCGACCTCTATGAAAGGAAAACTAGTGAATCAGTACAGTATGTTCCACTTGACAGCTAAATTAGGCAAGAAATTCATTAACAACTAGAGGAGGGGAAGAAATTATTTTTGTGAATCAATTGCAGCTAATATATTCGCTTTCTAAGAAGGAATACTAAACATATACGTGGGTAATTTTTGCCATGTCTAAAGTTCTTTCAACCTTCATGTTGAGTGTCGTGATCTAACAAGCCTTGTGATTGGTGAACGGTATTTGGTTACAAAGGTGTCATTGGTTTATTTCCTGTCAACTGCTTGAAGCCAAACGTGTATTGATTTCGGTCGTTTAGAGTGTTGGTTGTTCGCAGAAAGCATGGGGAACTAACTACCTAAACAGCGGTTGGGAGATATTGAGCAATGAAGAACCTTAACGCCCAATCGCTGCCCGGGAACTCGACGGGATCCCCCGACCATCCACAGCGCTTGGCGTGTCAAGGATGCTATTTGGATGCGACGGTCCGCGAGTGAGTAGCGATGAGGAATGCGAGGCGCAGTGGCGAGCCCAGGGTGTGACAGAGGGAGGCCCATGAAGTTAAATTTATGGGCTTGCAATGCAGTGTTTTATGGTTTTCGATAGCTATGCAGCCAACTAATGAGGAAAGGGGCAGATTTCCCGATCCATGCGCCAAGTGCTGTGAGATATATTGACGACCATCCATAAAAGCCAAGCTGTTTCTCGGCTTTTGCAATTTGTGGCGGGCGTAGGAAGTGTTCCTCATGGGACAAGGGGTGGGTCCAGAGAAAGCGATTGGAGTAAAGGTGGAGTTTTCGATACCCTGGAGGGTATCTCGACATCTCGATACCCTGGAGGGTATCTCGATATCTTGATACCCTGAAGGGGCTGAACCACTCCCAATCTTCGCTTGACCCCCACCTATACAATAACTTGTGATTTTAGCATGGTTCCCTATGGGATGGCCCCAGGGGCGTATGAACGTAGCTGAAAAAAATGCTCCACCATTGATGACAAGAACTGAAAAGCACGATTGCCGGTGAAAAATACTGAAACGCAACTATCTTAATCCATATGACTAATGGCTAAAATCGCGAAATATATAGCCCAAGTCCCACTGGCAAGTGGGGCACTGCTGGAGATTGGTCCTACACGTATCGACAGTCCCCAAATGTTTTTATCGGATTAGTGTTGGCAGTGTCAACCGCCGATTTGTTTTTCAATGCAGTGCCGGCAACTTTACAGCAATACTGCACGTGGACATTCTAGAAGCATCCACGGAGTTTGTTCAAAGCGACCTGGCGCACGGACGGATAATTATAGGTATTCCTTTTGGTAGCTTCCATATGAGCCTTCTTATAGCATGAAATCGTGTACATTGTGCAAGTACCTGACTGACAGACGCAGAAGATCACGGATGGAGCAGGGGACGAGTGGTCTAGGGGTAAGTTGCTCGTCTCGCAATCGAAATGTTGTGGGTTCGAGTCCCACCTGTCGATACTCTTCGCCCGCGACCAATCGGCGTGAGAGATTGGCGACGCTACAAGACTGAATGGTCGATGTGTCGTGAAACTAATAACCAACCACGGATGGAGCAATGGCGCAGCTAGGATTTTTCTGAGGTGGTGGCCAGGGGAGCAACTGGGATACTGCGACGGGGAGTCCAATATATTTTGGTGTGCCCGGCCAACGTCAAACATTAACAGTCTTCGAATTTATTTTGTTACTTTGTCGCTGGCCCCCTTCTCAAGTAGTTTCCTGTGGGACTTCTTCCTCCTGTTATCGGCCCTTATTATAGGTTTCCACGGATGGTTCCACGGGCTGATGCCTGTGGGGAACTAGAACATGGGTGTAGGAATTCATTGGTATGGGAGAAATAAATAAAGGGCACGTTTTTCAAATTTTTGCTCATCGATCACGTGTAAAGATAAAATGTTTCCGAAGGATTGTGTGGTGTTAGCGATGGTGCAAACAAGTGGAAGTCTCCATACCCACCCTGTTTGCTACTGCACTGATGGACGACATGCATTTTCGCTCGATATTGACATGCATCGCCCTAGATGTGATGTTAAATGTGCTTAGATGTGTGGGGTAAGCTTCTCCAATGTCCCGGGCCGCCGAGCCTCCATGGATGTTTCTGCCAACAACAAGGCAGCCGTGGGTTGGTGCAGCATGAATTTGAGTTTTGCCCACCGATACTAATGACCCCACCCCCGCCAAATACTGGACCTTCGACACCTGTTAAATTATTTCGATATCTCAACATTCTGATACCGTACGGCAAGCAACATGGAATGACAGCCACATAATGCAAATTTAAGCCGTAGCGACAAAACATGATTACTTTGAAGAAAAAAAACAGCTAACCTTTGACTTTCAGGCTTCACCTGACATTTTCCCGGTTGAAATGTTGCTCGAGGGCTGCCCACGGGCTATCTCGTGGTGCCAAATATGGGTACCTTTGGGAGAAAGCGAAGGAACGCGGGGCTACCGAAGAAATGGGCTCGGCCATTAACTTGGAAAATTAAGGTGGCTTCTGAACAGTTTGCTAGAGTACCTCACGACATGTCAAATGACTCCCACTCGATGCAAATTGAAGACATAGCGACTAGGCGTGAGTGCTTCGAGCAATTTAAGCTATCCTTCGATCTTGTGGTTTGAAATCGACATGTTCCAGTTTGAAATGTTACGCGAGGTGCACCACGGGCTATTGCTTGATACCAGATTAGGGTAGGTCTAGGAGGACGAAAAAATACGAGGCGACGAAATAGATCCGTTTGGCCTTTGATCTTTGAAATTAGTTCGACTCGGTAGCATACGGCTGAAGCCGCGTCAAATCACACACACTTGACGTAAATTGAACCCATGGCGGCGAACCGCAACGACTTCAAACAAAAATGCAAAGAAGCCTTTGACCTTGACGTTTGACCTTCATATAGCCCGGTGTCAAAATGTTACTCGATGGTCCACCATGTGGTATCTCTTGACAGTGGATCTGGGTAGGCTTGGGCGAAATCCGAAAAGAATGTGAGGTGACCAAAGAAATCAGCTGGAATTGCGGCCCGTCGAGATGATTTCTAATTACCAACTTTCTGATATCGCACAAGCCACGTCGAATGACATCCATTTTCTGCTAATTGAAGCATGGCGACGAAACGCGAGGTCATTGAAGAACTCAATCAAATATTTTATCTTGACATGTCCCGGTTTGAAATGTTACTGTTTGAAATGTGTTCACCACCGGTTATTGCTTGATGCCAGATTTGGATTTGTTCGAGCGAAGACGCAGCAGTGTGCAGCCTTAGCATTTCAGACGTTTCTTATAAAAAAAAAACAACGCTTTAGCACAACAAACTAACACTCGGAACTAACCAGATGCTGCCGGGTGCGGGCATAGTTCTGGATACCACGCATATAAGTGCATGCATTGTGTGGCGATGGGGCGTGCTGGTGGGGCGGGTAACGATTGTCGCACCGTGTCGGTGGTTAAGTTTTATTGGTTGGAAACGTTGTTGCGAGAGACACCTCGGCTTAAGACCAACTTTGTATGTTGTGCCAATCGCAAAATTGATCATCTTATCTGTGTGCTATGATGTGCTAAATGAATAAGCAAACAAACAAACAAACCTCCAAAGGACAGTTACAATATTTTTACAAAGCGTTTCTCCATTTTAATCGGCTCATCATGAGCATATCATCATTCTGCACTACTTTTATCAAAATCTATCCGCAACTTTTCATTTTCCAACATTTCATTCCAGAGCCTAATTGCATGGGAGCGGGCGGCGCGCCCGATCTTTTGCCCATATACTGTCTACAGCCGGGACCGGCCGGAACAGGGCGCGGAGCGTGCAGCAGGCGGCGAGTCGGCCGTCTCGGTATATACGGAGGTCAATGTTGTATTCGAAAGGTTGTTCGATATGGTTACAGTGTGCTATGCCATTCCGTGGTCACCTTACATACATCGGATAGGGCAAACTGGCTAGGAGTTGTGCAGCTTAACACTGAATGACAAAGCGGGCGGATATTGGCCAAAAGGTGTGGATATGCAAAACGCCACTTACGTTTTTCAACAATAACTTATTTCTTAGCTCGTGCCGCAGATGGTGAAGGGTTTGATAGCTCGTGATAGCTCGTGAGGAATCCCTTCCACGTCCTTTTGCGATTTTTTCTGAGGCTATGTCTAGTCACTGAGGCTATGTATATCCGCAATGAATGAAGTAATCTCCGGCCACGTTTATGCCAGACGCGGTCTTGCATAAACGTGGCAAGCAACCGAAAAGCAGATGCTCTTTCTTTTCGCGATTTCTGACACTTTATAGCGCTGATGGAATAATGTTCGGTCTTTTTGACCGCTTTGGGATGATTCTAACAAGATTGTATTGACCCTTGCTGTGTGATGACCTTTCTAAGATTATTCGAGGACAATGGCCTAAGATGGGATAGCAAACCGACATTGGATGACGTCGGATGACAAATATATGATTTCGAACCAGTTTGTCGTAATTTGTACCTATACAATCATAATCAATCAATGTAAATTCGAACTCTACGTACATTTTTACCAAAGAAAAGTAAAAACTAAAAACCGAATAAATTATAAATGGTATCAAATTGGGTTTAGCCTAGCATGTGACAAATCCTCATTTAACGTTTGGCATGTGGCAAAATATCCTCATTTGACATTCCTCATGTGGAAAAATGCCACACGATCGATGCGCCACTGGAATACATTTAAGAAACACATTGACAGGGAATTGGTGCGCTTCGCGCACGGAAAGCTAGTGGTTTGCGCGGCGAGAATCTGACAATTTCTTGTTTGATCTAGTGAATTTGTGGTTGCTAAGGGGTCCCGTCTCCTGGATCCCCCACCTCGGCTGTGTCTCTGGAAAGAAGCACACAAGTGTTGCAAGATGTTAAGAGCTAAGTGTTGCAAGATGTTAAGAGCTCACGAACTTGGTCAGTAAAGACGATAAAATAGTATAACTGTATACTCCCCATGAAAATTTGAAGACATTTCCTGGTTTGCATTGATGTCGCTTCTTACTTCACCAATCAGCTGGTTTGCGGACGGTGGCGCAACCAGTAGCGATGCCAGGATTTTCTTCCGGGAGCCCGTCCGATAAAAAAACGTATCGTATGGGTAATGCGAATGGCGCCGACAATCTCTGGTTTGACCGGGCAAGTTCCAAAATTTTTGTTTTATCTAGTGCAGGATTGTTTTAAGACCCCCCCCCCTGGCTGCGCCTCTGTTTGCAGCCATTCGTGACCCATGTTCCTTCTCCACTTAAATACGCTTGTGAATAGGCTCAGCCTAGGGGGTCGCTGCCGTCCCCTTGCGATAAAAAATACACTAGATCCAACAATTTTTGTCTATTTTCACCGCGTGAAACAAAAAATTGTCGGCGCGCTATGCGCACTAAAAGCATTTGCTGTCACCAAAATTATTTTTCCTCGAGTCCGCTTAAGAAAATCCTCGCTGCACCACTACGCTTGTAGAAGATCCAAGCTTTTCCATGATGGATGTTAAGGTGGCATAAGGCAACTTTTATGTAGGTAAATACAAACATAAAAGTTGTTTGCATCTACCTACATCAATCCTCATTTCAGCAGAGTAATGATTTGAGCTACTGATCTGCCTAATAGTTTTAACGTCTTGCAATTATCTGAGCTGCCGTCCGGTAGAGTCGGATACAGAGGGGCCGGGGCATGTGTCGCCACCTCCCCATGGAAAGATGGCGCTCAGCCGGCTCGGAAAGGCCGGCTAGGTGCCATGAAGCTGCGAGTGCATGAAGCTGCGAGTGCATGAAGACGCGAGTGCATGAAGATGCGAGTGCATGAAGATGCGAGTGCATGAAGACCGAGTGCATGAAGACGCGAGTGCATGAAGACGCGAGTGCATGAAGATGCGAGTGCATGAAGACGCGAGTGCATGAAGACGCGAGTGCATGAAGACGCGAGTGCATGAAGATGCGAGTGCATGAAGATGCGAGTGCATGAAGACGCGAGTGCATCCCCCTCCCCATCTCCGATCGACCGACTTCTTAACTAGACATGCAGAGGAAAAATAATGTGGGATATGCGTTCGACATTTTCGTTCAATACATGTATGTTTGTTCTGGCTCAGCCCCTCCTTCCCGATCAACGAATTTTTCCGCCGAAAGCACCCCTTCGAGGAAAGTGTCTTCCCATCAAAATGTATCGATCCGTCCAATCAAATATAAATCCCACCTAGTCAACGGGAGCTGCAATGGAGAACGCAACCGAAAACCAACTATATTATAGCCCTGGTAGCGGAGGTGATTTTTTTCCTTGGAGTGATGCGTTGTTTTCAACAAGAAAAAAGTAGTACCAAATTGGCAGCAGTAGTACAAAAAAGTAGTACCCTTAAGGTCCCTGATGTTTCCAGCGTATTCGTACTCGCGTTCAAATACGCATTCGCGTACCATCCGAATTCGTCCAAATTTGGACAGTGGCAGTCCCGAGGGGGGACAGGTATCTGTTTAATCTCATTTGCTTCCCACACCAAACCACAGGACACCAGTGGCGAAAATGGATCAGAAAAAGCGCGCTACACCGCAACCTATGCATTCAACAGACCACCATACACCTTACCATGGGGTAACCTGCCATTTCTAGAACATCCTCCTGACACCTATCCATTTTACCACAAATTACCGATTGCAAGTAGCTAGCGTCTCATGCACCGACGCTGTTAACATTAAGCTGCCATTAACTGTAAATAGCGACCCGAATCCCATCTTACCCCGGAGGCCCAGAGAGCAGTCAAACGGACACATTAACCTGGCGTAGCCCGTCATCTGTACGATATTCAGTTTCACAATATGATCGGCATTAAGACGATATTAACACGCAGTGGGTGGCGCCGTCTAAAAGTTGTAGCTGTCTGGCGAATGTTCTATAATTGGCAGGGCACGCAGGAGTAGGTGTATGCAGCACTTCTCTCGGCAGGTGCTGGAGTCGGAGTACGGCATTTGGAGTCGCATTTGAAGTTAAAACGTTTTAATATTGGCGGTATTGTCAAAGATGGCGCTGGCCACCGGTGGTGGGTGGCTCTATGTGCAAAAGTTGTGGTTGCCAGGTGAATATTTTAGAAATGGCAGGCTATGCCACGCTAAAATGTGTCCTGGGCCGCACTCCGCGCCTGTGCCTTACAATATGATTCGGGCCGCCGTTTGAAGTTAACAACGTCTTAATATTGGCGGTTTCGTCAAAGGTGGCGCTAGCCACATGTTGTGGGTGGCATTTTTGTAAAATTTAGATGTGTCAGGTGAATATTGTGGAAATTGCAGGGTATACCAATGTGTTTGTATATTGAACCGCTCTTCGGACCCACTCTATACGATGGGATTCTGGTCGTTATTTAAGATTAATAACGTCTTAATATCCTCGACATTTTCGAAGATGGTGCTAGCCACATGCAGCGGGTGGCTCCCTGTGTAAAATGTATGGGTGCCTGATGAATGTTCTAGAAATACCAGGGTACTTTATAGTAAGGTGTCCGGAAATCTGTTGAATTTAATGTTGCGACGTAGTGTGCTTTTTCTGATCAATGTTCGCCTCTGAGGAGCAAGTGGCTTAGTGCGGCAAGCAGATGCGTTTGCAGATACGCGTTCCCTCCTCAGGAATGGCACTCTCCATGTTCGGCCGGATTCGAAGAGCATAAGAGTGCGTGTTTCAATGCAAATACGAATCCGTTGTTATCATCACGGACATCCCAATGTATATCAAAATGCCTCGTCTCCAGACCGCGGACACATAACCTTGCACTTATCATGTCTGAAGGATGTCTATCTGCCATTTATGGGCCATTTATGTCTGCCATTTATGAGCCATTTATGCCTGCAATTTATGGGCGTCAAATGACCCTGAGTCGGCGCGCCCTTAAGCCCAAATAATCGAATCCCACCTTTCTAGATACTCCCATTATATTTGAATATTATTATATTTATCGCTGTCACTAGCGACATCTAGCAGCTTAATGTCGTTCAGCAACTTTATGCCGCCAGCCCTAGCTGCAGAATGTCGGAAAAGAGAAGGAGGAATGCGACGGATGACTGCCACGAGATGCAATAAATGTGGGCGCGATCCCGGCCCGTGCAGTGGGGTGGATTTGCAGTGTCCTTGCTTCAGCTGCCTTCGTTTGGGGAGACGTGTGTACTGGACCCGAGAGCTTCAACGACATTGGTGCTGCCATCTCTGGCAGAGAGTCGAAGCTCTAGCGGCAGCCAGCTGATTTATAGTGCCTCTCAAATCTGTGTCCGTGCTGTTGCTCTACACTAATTGCAGGGCCATCAGGCGATGAAAAGAGCGAGAGCGGGAGCGAGTGCGCGCGTGTGTGTGTGTCTCTCGCTGTCTCTCTCTCTCTCTCTCTCTCTCCTCTCTCCCTCCTCCTCTCTCTCTCCCTCTCTCTCTCTCTCTCCCTCCTCCTCTCTCTCTCTCTCTCTCTCTCTCTCTCTCTCTCTCTCTCTCTCTCTTCTCTCTCTCTCTCTCTCTCTCTCTCTCTCTCTCTCTCTCTCTCTCTCTCTCTCTCTCTCTCTCTCTCTCTCTCTCTCTCTCTCTCTCTCTCTCTCTTCTCTCTCTCTCTTTTTCAGCACCACTTGTAGAACCTGACGGCCGTGTCAGCCCGTCGAAGCACTGCCAGCACGTTGCACGTTGGTCATAAAAGTTCCAGTTAAATTGGGATCTAGGCAGCGACGGAGTGATTCTGACTTAGCTAGGACAGCCTGCCCTGGTTTTGATAGGCTGGCCTACACCAAGGCGCGGGTGGAGACAGGTGCCCCCTGTTACTGACAGGCTGACCGGGGTACGGGTGGAGACAGGCCCTCCTGTTACTGACAGGCTGACCAGGCACGGGTGGAACAGGTGCCCTGCTACTGACAGGCTGACCAAGGCACGGGTGGAGACAGGTCCCTCCTGTTACTGACAGGCTGACCAAGGGGGTGGAGACAGGTGCCCCCTGTTACTGACAGGCTGACCGAGGCACGGGTGGAGACAGGTGCCCTCCTGTTACTGACAGGCTGACCATGGCAAGGCTGGAGACAGGTGCCCTCCTGTTACTGACAGGCTGACCAAGGGCACGGGTGGAGACAGGTGCCCTCCTGTTACTGACAGGCTGACCAAGGCACGGGTGGAGACAGGTGCCCTCCTGTTACTGACAGGCTGACCGAGGTACGGGTGGAGACAGGTGCCCTCCTGTTACTGACAGGATGACCAAGGCACGGGTGGAGACAGGTACCCTCCCGTTACTGGCAGGCTGACCAGGGCACGGGTGGAGACAGGTGCCCTCCTGTTACTGACAGGCTGACCAGGGCACGGGTGGAGACAGGTGCCCTCCTGTTACTGACAGGCTGACCAAGGCACGAGGGTACGGGTGGAGACAGGTGCCCTCCTGTTACTGACAGGCTGACCAAGGCACGGGTGGAGACAGGTGCCCTCCTGTTACTGACAGGCTGACCAGGGCACGGGTGGAGACAGGTGCCCTCCTGTTACTGGCAGGCTGACCAAGGTACGGGTGGAGACAGGTGCCCTCCTGTTACTGACAGGCTGACCAAGGCACGGGTGGAGACAGGTGCCCTCCTGTTACTGACAGGCTGACCAAGGCACGGGTGGAGACAGGTGCCCTCCTGTTACTGACAGGCTGACCGAGGCACGGGTGGAGACAGGTGCCCTCCTGTTACTGACAGGCTGACCAGGTGCCCCTGTTACGACAGGCTGACCAAGGCACGGGTGGAGACAGGTGCCCTCCTGTTACTGACAGGCTGACCAAGGTACGGATGGAGACAGGTGCCCTCCTGTTACTGACAGGGTGACCAAGGCACGGGTGGAGACAAGTTCCCCCCCTCCCCTCCTGTTACTGACAGGCTGATCAAGGTACGGGTAGAGACAAGTGCCCTGTTACTGATAAGCCGTTCTGCACCAAGGCTGCTCTTGACCATGGGCGGCGCTACAAGGTGTGGGTGGGGTGGGGCGGACCGGTCTCCCCTCCCCCCCCAAAGATCGTCAGGTTCAGCATTACGCCTGTGGACGTTGCGGGGAGCGCATGAACCCAACAGCGATCGGGTGACTGCCCGCTGTGAAGTCCACAGCGCCGCTGACGCTCTCCACCGATGTGGAGAGCATCCGTCCAACCCAACAACCATCCAACCCACCATCCAACCCACCATCCAGCCCACCATCCACCCACCATCCAACCCACCATCCACCAACCCACCATCCAACCCACCATCCAACCCACCATCCAACCCACCATCCAACCCACCATCCATCCAACCCACCATCCAACCCACCATCCATCCAACCCATCCATCCAACCCACCATCCAACCCACCATCCAACCCACCATCCAACCCACCATCCAACCCACCATCCAACCCAATCAACCAACCACCACCATCCACCCACCATCCAACCACCAGCCCACCATCCAACCCACCATCCATCCAACCATCCATCCAACCCACCATCCAACCCACCATCCAACCACCATCCAACCCACCATCCAACCCACCATCCAACCCACCATCCAACCCACCATCCAACCCACCATCCAACCCACCATCCAACCCACCATCCAACCCACCATCCACCCATCCATCCAACCCACCATCCAGCCCACCATCCACCCACCATCAACCCACCACACCATCCAACCCACCATCCAACCCACCATCCAACCCACCATCCAACCCACCATCCAACCCAATCCACCCACCATCAACCACCACCCATCCAACCCACCATCCACCCATCCAACCCACCATCCAACCCACCATCCAACCCACCATCCAACCCACCATCCAACCCACCATCCACCACCCACCATCCAACCCACCATCCAACCCACCATCCAACCCACCATCCATACCCACCATCCAACCCACCCACCATCATCAACCCAACACATCCATCCCACCATCCAACCCACCATCCAACCCACCATCCAACCCACCATCCATCCAACCCACCATCCAACCCAACAACCATCCAACCCACCATCCAACCCACCATCCAACCCACCATCCAACCCACCATCCATCCACCATCCAACCCACCATCCAACCCACCATCCAACCCAACAATGATCGGGTGACTTCCCTATCCAAAGTCCACAGCGCCGCTGCCGCTCTCCACCGATGTGCCTTACATCGGTCACGTGACGAAGTGTGATGCAAAAGCGGACCAGCCAGCAGACGGTTGTGTCTTGCTGTCGACTGGTGACAGTTGAGACCACTAGCTGAGTGATGACTGGTCGAATCTGATCGAATCTGATGGAATCTGATCGATACCACTGGTCGAATCTGATTAGGTTTGTTGGGGAGAATCTCGAGCACTAATCCCAGGTGATGTGTTTAGTTAGGTTGGGGAGAAGTTCCAGCACCAATGTCACGTGATCCACTTAGGTATGCTGGGAAGAAACTCAAGCGCCAATATCACGTGATCTGTTTACGTATGTTGGGGAATATCTCCAACACCAATCTCACGTGATTTGCTCATGAATGTATGTCGGGGAGAATCTCAAACACCAATCCCACGTGATCTATTTGGCATGTATGTCGGGGAGAATCTCAAACACCAGTCCCATGTGATCTGTTTGGTATGTATGTTGGGGAGAATCTCCAACATCAATATGAGGAGGTAACGGTCACGTGACGCAGATGGCCTTTGAATGGAGTATCAATCAGCCCAAGGTAACTTAATCGACGATTAAGTTACCTTGGGTTTATCGTCGATAAACCCAAGGTTTATCGATCGACATTGTCGATAAACTCTAAGTTTATCGACATGTCTGCGCAGTGTACCTATATCTGCGCCGTGTAAATTATCTATGGTGAAAGGTGTTCGAAATGTGTGCGGACTAGATGTCAATCAATTTATTTACGAGGATATTCAAAATATTTTGTGCAGTGATTCAGGGCCAAGCTGTGACTATCTAGTGAAATATATTGCAAGCTGTGATTCAGTACTGAAAAGCAAGTCGCTTCGCAATGACAAGCCGGTGCGGTGTTTGCATCGGCTTCGACGTAAAACTGAGCGTTCAGCTGATAGCGGAGTGCATGCACTCTGACCAGCTGATCGCCCGTGCACGATCGGGACTTGCGTCACGAAATTGGCAATTCTAAGCGCGCGATTTTTTTCTCTCGAAAATTGGAGGAGCCGGTAAAGTGTTTCCCCAAAGAGGGATGAGATTGCCGATCGGATGGACTGCACTTCCCGCGCAATTCACTTTGCCGCCCTTCTACCGCGGCGACCTCAGTGACCCTCTCTACTGGCGGCGCTTCACTGGCGGTGCGCCGGCCGGATGGCCCAGGTCATGTCACGTCAGGTCAAGGGTCCGGGTGTGACCTACACATGCAACCTCAGTCGCAGGCACGCGTCCGTCGATCAGGTCGATTGAATTCAGTCGAGTAGGATTTGAAGACCGCAGGCTAGGTCAGAACAGCACACGAGTGGTGGTTTATCGAATGGCGCTTGAGCTGCTGGCGCCAAATTATGCGAACCTCAGCGTGTGGTGGCCAGCGTGACTGCAGCTTTCACTTCACACTGTTGATTGGGGGGGGGGGCAGCCGGGACGTCGGCACTGGAGCTTCACTGACATCCTGCCTGCGTATAATTTATAATATATATATATATACATATATATGCGTATGTGTATATATATGTATATATATATATATATACATGGATATATATATATATATATATATATATATATATATATATATATATATATATATATATATATATATATATATATATATGTGTGTGTGTATGTGTGTGTGTTTGTATGTGTGTGTGTGTGTGTGTGTGTGTGTGAGTGTGTGTTTATCATGAATGTATGCTCAAGATGTTGGTCGTATTTGTGTCTGGGCGATGTTAACGCACCGGAGAAGATGACGGCCCCTCGGATTTAATAGGGATTAACGGAACAAAGTTTCGGCCCCATCTGGATCGGCCACCTCCGCTGTTTCCCGATATAATTTCAATCCATAATGGTTATACTCCATATTTGCACTGATTCCTTTGACGCTTCTGACATTAGCTGCTGTTGGCGCCCATCGTACTTTGGCCATTTTCCACGGACACCTTTTTCCGAGAGGCACGGTGTATTGAAGACTAGTGCTTCAGAAGGGTGTATTATAGACACGCGCATGTAAGACGTTAGTGCTTCAGAAGGATGTATTATAGACACGTGCATGTAAGACGTTAGTGCTTCAGAAGGATGTATTATAGACACGCGCATGTAAGACGTTAGTGCTTCGGATTAAGGGATGCGTATTATAGGGAGGGTGCGTTGAAGACGGTAATGCCTCGGCTGGATGCATTATAGTTTGCAGGAATGAGAGTGGTATGTTTAGCGCGAGGCAAACAAATGCGGTGTTCCATAAACATGGGAGCACGAATATTGAATTCGTTCGTCGTGTATGGCAATGCTGAAAAGAATGGATAGGTAGAGACCAGGGATGCGGAGCCGAGAAAATGTTGGACGGCTCCGGCTCAGACTCCGGCTCCGGCTCCGGCTCCGCATCCTTGGTAGAGACTCGTTGTTTTATCAGGTAGTTTTTTAGCACTTCGTACGAACGACTGAGCACCACGAGGCTTTTATAAATTTAATATTTGGCTAATAGGAATAGGTGGAAAAGCATCAATGAGAATCCACGAGGCTACGCAAAAGCACTATCCGAAATTTTTCCAAACACTAAAAAAAACTCGACGAGTGGGGAAATTTATGTACAGCGAAGAACACTGGGCGACGTCTCTCACAGGCATCCCCCACACTCCCGCCTAAGAGAACACGTCCATGGGCTGCAATGGCGGATGCATACATTTTGATTGGGAGGGGTGCACTCTCGCCTCGAATGGTGCAATTTACCCGCATTGGCGTCACCGAATACTGAAATCCCAAGGGGGTGGGTAGACTGCAGCATTTCTGGAGGACCGCTTTTTCTTCTCAGAGTGACACTTTCGGATTTGATACTCGGACGAGGTGGGCGGCGACTGGGGGGGGGGGGACACACTCGAGCGTCCTGGAGGGGGACGCTTTCCAGTCAGAGGGGCGCCATATCTACACGGGGCACGTCTGTGCCCCTTCACAAGGACCGCACCAGAGCTCAGTATGTCGGGTGTGTCTGGGGGAGGGGTAGCGGAAGCCACATGGAGAATCCCTACGCTTTAGGAAAGCCTCCTGGATTTCCAAGGGGTACTCCTCTCCAGTCTTGATGAAACGCTTCCCTTCTTGTGGCCCTCCGACTTCGTCTGTGGGCTTCATCTTCTGTCTTGGCGGCTTCCAATCCCGTCTTGGGTTCCTATTCTGTCGACATTTTTCGCCTTATGGGCCTCCTTATCTTCCGTCTTGGGTGTCTCTTATTTCGCCTTGAAGCCACTCGCGCCGTTACAGGGGCCGCTTCTTCTGTTTAGGGGCCTTGTCTCCAGTCTTGGGACCTCTTATTCCATGCTGGGCCTCCCGTTCCGTTTCGGGGCCTCCCCTCCTTTCTTCGGGGCCCATTATTTCCTCTTCAGGCCTTCCCTTTCGTTTGAAGCAGCTCCAGCTCTGGCCTCACGGTTGAAAAGAGGACCTATTGCAGTTTGGGAGGATTTTGGTATGCTGGTGCTCACCGTGCTGGAAGGGCCTCGTGTGATGTTTAGGAACGTTACTCTGGCGCCTTTGATTACGCATTCCTGTGGTTATTTCTTCGTTCGATGAAGCGATCTCCCGCCTCACAAACATTGCCAAACTTTACATGAATGTCATAGGGTCCTTCGAGCCCCATGACGTTCCCCATGACGTTCCCTCGTAGTAGAGCTTCATTGGCGAAAAGCATTTGTGGAAGTGGGGGGACAAATAACCGTCCCCCACAAAGTGATGCAACCAGGATTTTCTTAAGTGGGATGGCCGACGCGAAAAATGCCACGGAACAAAGATCGCATTTCGTGCGCTTCTCGCGACAAAAATGTATGGGTTTGGACGGCGAAAATCTCAAAATTTCTTGTTTGATCTAGTGGATATTAAGTTGCTATGCCCGGCCCCCGTACCACGTTGGCTTCGCCTCTGTCTTTATCAATATACTCGTGGTTCCTGTTTTTTTTTAATAATCCACTCCGGATGGGCTGGTCTTTTCTTTGAATACTCCCTTATGAGGGTGTCTGGTTCCGCCATTGTTGGCTGATAAATCAAGTTTTCGCTTCACTTTGTAAGCTCAGTTTCTAATATTGGAAAGCTAAGTTGTTTGACTGCCTCACAGTACAAGAAAATACTAATATTAACATTATATTAAGATAATTTTGTTTTTCTTTTGAATGAGGCTTGGGGCGATTTTCCTTCACCATCACGCCACCAGAGTAAATAAATATAAGTCAGCTGACGCACTAGTGATGCAAACCCCTGAATCCCGTCTTCTTCCTTTTTTTTAAATCATACCCCATTAAATCGTCGCAACCACACCACATATGTCAAATGCAAAAAAGGCAACATGTTATTGCCGTCGCGCATCCTTTCATTTCCGTCCCCTTTCAAAGCTATTTACAGGTCATTGAACTCACCCTGGGTGCTGGGCCGCGGTGGTGAATGTCAAGCAGCTGCTCTATATTGGCCTTGAAAATAAGCTGTGCACGAGGACTCCTTACGCCGAGGCTTGCAGCACTGATCTCAAACGGTCGACAGTTCTCTAAGATGGGGGACGGGAAACGTGTTACTGTTGTGGGATCGGGGAATTGGGGTTCTGCGATCTGCAAGATCATCGGCACTAATGTTTCCAAGTTTGACCAATTTGAGAATGAGGTGAAGATGTGGGTGTTTGAGGAGATGGTTGACGGTAAGAAGCTAACCGAAATCATCAATACAACCCATGTGAATGTAAGATATCTCCCAAAGCACAAGCTTCCAGAGAATGTAGTTGCTGTACCAGATTTGGTTGAGGCTGCGAAGGATGCAGACATTTTGGTATTTGTAATCCCACACCAGTTTCTGGTCAGAACATTGAAGACTTTGAAGGGCAAGATCAAGTCATCTGCCATTGGTCTGTCTTTGATTAAAGGGTTTGACCTGAAGGAAGGAGGTGGCATTGAGCTGCTCTCCCACACCATACATGATATCCTGGAGATTGAAGTTAGTGTCCTAATGGGTGCAAATCTTGCTCCAGAAGTTGCTGATGAGAAGTTCTGTGAAACAACCATTGGCTGTAAAAACCCAGCCCACAAGGAGATGCTGAAAGCTCTCATCCAAACCTCATACTTCCGGGTTATGGTTGTGGAAGATGCCAATGCTGTTGAACTGTGTGGTGCACTGAAGAACATTGTAGCCTGTGGTGCAGGGTTTATTGATGGTCTTGGCCATGGTGACAACACCAAGGCTGCAATAATCCGACTTGGCCTGATGGAAATGATCAAGTTTGGAGAGGTGTTCTACCCTGGTTCTCTGCTCTCCACCTTCTTTGAGAGCTGTGGTGTGGCCGATCTCATCACCACCTGCTATGGTGGTCGCAATCGTCGCATCTCTGAGGCATTTGTGAAGTCAGGCAAGACCATAGAGGAGCTGGAGCGTGAGATGCTCAACGGCCAGTGTGCCCAGGGCCCGGAGACGGCCCGCGAGGTGTACGTCATGCTGGAGCGCAATGGCAGCCTGGAACAGTTCCCTCTGTTTGTGGCCATACACCGGATATGCACAGGCCAGATCCCGCCAATGGCCATGATCGACTGCATCAGGGAACACCCGGAGCACCTGTGAGCCAACCAAACCATGTCCAGTGTGTAGTGCTGCCTGATAGCCAGATTGCCTGATGTAGAAAGGTCAGCTTGGACAGCTGATCTACCTCGGGCTGGACCGTCCCAGGACTGTGCATCAGGTGCTTGCTGTTGTGCTGTCTGCTTGCCTGTACACAGTATGAGCTGCTGCTAGTTGTGGTGTCTGCATGCTGTTTTGAGCTAGAGTAGGGCTTGGCCAGGATTTTACATTTTCTTTGTGGGCTGATGTGTGGTATTCTACTCATGGTGGCTTGAGGCCTCCCAGTACCTCAAAACCTGCTTCATGGTTTGTCATGGTCCAAGGTAAGCACCAGACATATTTCAAACAATGGAGTGTATGATAGTGTCTTTTTGATGATTCTGGTTACTTTTTCAATTATTTACTAAGTAACCATTTTATCTTGCCATAAGTTACAGGAAAGCAGCTTCAATATATCCATGTTGCACACAGGTGTGACTGAATTTTCATTCTCAGGCATATATTCAGCTTTTTGTCTTGCTTCACAGTGGAAGGTTGAAACTGTAAGGAGTAGTGGTGCATTTGTCATGGCAATGAGTTAAATATACCATAAATATAATACTCAATTAGCATCTTTCCCTGCCAAATTTCCAACATGTTGATAGATATGCATGCTAGGAAATTCAGGGACAAATTATTCATTAAATAGGATGGATTATGAAACCTCCTAAACACTGAATAGACATCTCTCCAAAGAAAATACTGATAGCATGCCACTCCATGTGTATTTTGAGGTCTTCATTCCTCATTTCTAGCAGCATTTCATGGATACATATCATGATTATGTTCACTATTGAGATCAGGGTTAGATTTTTATTTTGTAATCCCAGATGTGGAAGAGAAAATCATTGGGCAGTTGAATACAGAAATGATATTTTTCCTCAAAACTGTGACATCACAAGCTCAGTTTGCACTTTCTAATGACTATTGAGCACTTTCACACAGAGCAGCTCCTTGTCAAACAACACCTTTGAACTTACAAATGAGAAAAAATTAGAGTATAATTTCCTTGAGAAGATAATGCTTCTGGAGGACTTACTGGAAGCCAAACGTTCAGGAACAACCTGTTTTTCCAACCCTAATTATGGTACATAAATATCTTGTGCAATTCCCATAAATATCTTGTGCAATTCCAGGTAGCCTATGTTGTGGTCTGTTATACAGTACCATTTGTTGATGGTATGATAGTATTATCACTACATTGATACTCCTGTATTAGATGTCTCCAAACATGAATGGAAAGGTACACTTATATGGATGCAATGGGCTCAAAAGTGACTCTGAGGGACTTGCACAATATTGTAGTGACATCATTTCCATGGACAATTTTGGCATTCTACTTTGCTTGTTTTTACATATCACCTGATGTAAAAGAACATTATCTCAACACTGTTGAGGGGTGCTGATGACAAAGGCAGAGCTAATTTGGAAGGGCCAAAAATTGGTTCCATGAGCTAAACATGTTCAACACTTGTGTATTTTCAGAACACAAAGCATTTGAATGTGAATACTTCTCAACTATGATAATTGTTATGGTGCCATTTTCTAAAAGGAGCAATGTGAGAATTTACTTGCTGCCTGGCCATGATCGGAGCTTGATTTTTTCTTTGTAAGCCTGGATTTAAAATACGGATTGCAATGGCACAAGGTGATTTGTTCGAAAAATAAGTACACCAACGTTTCAGCTTTATGCCTCCATGACTGTGACAGGCATAAAGCCGACACGTTTGTGTACCTTTTTTCGAATATATCATCTTGTGCCATTGTAACCTGAATTTTACTTGTCCAATTAACCAATGGCAAGCCTGGATTTGTAGAGGATTTTTTTCTTGGTAGTCTAAGAGGACATTTTTATCCCAGCCAATCGCATACTAGATGTCTTGGGCTCAGTGCGATTGACAAAATGTACAAGTCTGCGAAGACATCAATCATAGTCTGGCCGGCATGGATTGACGACGCGTGCCCGCGATGTTTGGTCGGCCTGTTAAAGATCCAGTTGTTGGGGCGGCGGGCCCTGGCCAAGGCCGTGTCCTGTGTGTCCGCGGCGCTCGTGTCCGTACTGACTTGTCCGCTGGCGGGTGGGTTGTGGCCAGTATGATGCTACTAATACATTGCACCGTTCTCATGGCAATATATGGTCCGTCTGCCGCCGGTGGCGCCACCTGCTCAGGCTTCAGCCGTTTTTTTTTGGGGGGGGGGGTGCTGAAGTTCAGACTGTTGAAGCGCCGGCCCATGGGATTTTATTTCCTGGCATGGCGTCTTCTGTAGGGACGGATCCAGAGGAGCCAAAGGGGCCATGTCCCTCCGCCCCCCACCCTAGAGGTAGATTTTCGCCGAAATTATTCACTAACATCACATTTTGCGCGGAAATCTAAGATTTTGTGAGACAATGGGTTTACGGGCTTATTGGTTTTTTTTTTGGTTGAGCTAACCGGTTTGTCTAACGCAAACGCGACGAATGTTTGCTGTTGAAATCTGGTGATTTTTTCTTCAAAATCTGAGATTTTAGTCACTCAGCTGGGGTTCTGTATCCGCCCCTTGTGTTCTCGGGTCCACGCTCAGTACGATGCCGGCGGGGTGGGCGTGTCCCTCTCCAAGCATGTTTAATTACTCGCCTCCCGTGCTGACCACGCAGTATGCTGCCTCGCATTCCATGCTGACCACGCAGTATACTGCCTCGCCATTCCATGCTGACCACGCAGTATACTGCCTCGCCTCCCATGCTGACCACGCAGTATACTGCCTCGCATTCCATGCTGACCACGCAGTATACTGCCTCCCATTCCATGCTGACCACGCAGTATACTGCCTCGCCTCCGATGCTGACCATGCAGTATACTGCCTCGCCTCCGATGCTGACCACGCAGTATACTGCCTCGCCTCCGATGCTGACCACGCAGTATACTGCCTCGCCTCCGATGCTGACCATGCAGTATACTGCCTCGCCTCCGATGCTGACCATGCAGTAAACTTCCTCTCATTCCATGCTGACCACGCAGTATACTGCCTCACCTCCCATGCTGACCACGCAGTATACTGGCCCGCATCCCCCGATGCTGACCACGCAGTATACTGCCTCGCATCCGATGCTGACCACGCAGTATACTGCCTCGCCTCCGATGCTGACCATGCAGTATACTGCCTCGCCTCCGATGCTGACCACGCAGTAAACTTCCTCGCCTCCGATGTTGGGGTGTCCGTCCTGGATCACGTACTATACTGCCTCGCCTCTGTTGACCTCGGGAACCTCCCATTCCCTCGGAACCTCGGGATGGACAATCACATTTGACCTCGGGACATCGGGACCTCCCATCCCATGCTGACCACGCAGTGTACCTCCTCGCCTCCGACGCTGGGGTGTCCGTCTCTGACCACGCAGTATATTTCCTCGCCCCTGTTGACCTCGGGGACAATTGTTGGCGCTCGTCCTACAAGCGAACACATGGCAGTTCAATCAGGGTCGACGGTGGGATGGGCCATGTATGGGAGAACGGTCGCCCACGCACGCTGCACGTTGCATGCGTTTGCCTTGCATATCAACCGTGTGTAACAAACAGTGTAGTGCACTTACGTTTGCAACGCGGGAGCATATATGCGGTGCACTTACATCTCATGCAAATGCGTCGCCGTTTAAAGCCAACTTCATGTGCGCAGAAAATTTGCGGAGCTATGCTGAGTAAGCGGACTGCCAGGTCGTTGCCGGCGCTTTGTCTTTGCGTCCGAACTGCAAGTGCCAAAAACCGTCTGGAAGAGAGTGTGCAGTGTTTTACGACAGGCGACGGGTGGTGGTTGCAAGGTTGGGATGAGTTTCCTTTGCGGCGCCTCTACTGATGGGTTGCTGAACACTAGAGGCAGTGGGTGGTTGTGAGCGAGTCCAAATTCAGTGTCGGTTTGGCTACGGATCCAAAGTTCTCACGGATGCAAACAGGAAGCCAAATTTTATCGATGTGAGTTGTGTGCAGCGGTGTAGCGGATTTGGTATTTCAGCCGCGGCCGGAAACGCGGCGTAGTCGGAGGAGACTGACTGTGTTGTATTGTATGCAGCACGGATCTCTAGGATGCTCAGTATGATTTAGTGGCAGATGTAAATGAACGACAATTTTTCAATTAAGGTGTAAATGCTTTTTCTTAACGTACCCCCTTCCCCCCACAAAAAATCTGGACACATCGGGGACTGTGAGGGTTTGCGTAGAATTTATGGTGCCTCCGTTAAAAGCTCTTGACGAAGTCTGGAGAGCGGAACTACATAGTTTCTCGTTTTCGTCTCCGTCGTTGAGTGATATAAACACGGATGGCCCCTGGACGACACGGTTGACAGTTTGCAGTCTGTGTCAAATGTGTGGCTGCGCTCCACCACTGGGGGGTCATGGGGTGTAGATCCTCTGAACCCCGATCGGCATTACATGGAAGGAATGGACTTAACCCCCCCCCCACACTTCAGTCAGCCCGCGCGCGAGGAGCGAACGCTTCTCCGTTGAGTGGTTTACGACACACTTTATGCACGAGCACGGCTAATGGCTTCATGGGCACTGCATGACCGTTGCAGTCGATGCGCCCATGAACCCCAATAAGCAAAAGGCTAATGGCTCCGCCCACACTGTTTCGCCGGCGGGCCGCGGGATTGGAAAACGCCGCCGGTGGTGCGGGTGTTGAGCCCGGGACCTTTGTATCCAGAGCTCAACACCTAAACCACTCGGCCGTTCCCGCCCCGGAGGAACAGGCGCATGTGCGATGCAGTTGTTCTCTCTTCGGGTGGCTGAGCTACCGTGGAGACCGGTTCACTCCTCGTGCAATGTCCGTCTCGCAGGGTTAAGTGGCTGGGCAGTGTTTAGCTTGCCGACGCTCGTCGGAACTAACCAGTCCACGAATGCCGGCGCCAGAGGTGCACAAACCCGCCAACTCGCCTACCAGCGTAGGAGACAGATATTGACTGAAACCGTGCCGTTGTTGTGACATATAATCATTATTCGAAGAGGGAAAAGTATTCACCACATAAAGAAAATATATCACTTCAGGAAGGACATTTTAACGCGAAAATATTGCGTGTACAGTTCATTTTTGGTTATTTCACAAGCTATCCGCTTATATTTCTGTAAGTTGTCGCTGCAATTTCGGAACAGGACATATCGCGGTGCTGACTTTTTGGGGGGAGGGGAGGGGGGCTGATCCTGGTGCACAATATCGGCTGCACGCAGTCAGCTCCATTAGGCTGAACCATGGTGCAGCAGGCTGTCACATACACGCTGCGACAGTTGATCTGGTTCAATTGCGGTTTCGGAATGTGAAAGATTTATGGGTTTCAATGCTTGTGGGTGACATTCTTAACGTTTTGTGCACCTCCGGCGAGCACGACAGTTGCGGGTTCTGCTGGAAACGGGTCGGAATTCGTTCAGTACGAAGCGGTTAGTTGTGCATGCAGCTGGCAGTGGCGTAGCCAGGGGCTGATAGGGTGTCAGTTGTCCACCCCCCCCCCCCCACGACCACCACCACCCGCCCGCATCAGCAGTAAATGGGGTTTTGTTTGGGTTTCCCGACTTCGGGGTTTTAGATGAAGCACAGCCAAAAGCTGATTAAGTTCGTGTATTGGACCCATTACTTAGAGAGGCGGCTTTCTCAAATTTATTTCGGAAGTGTTGGATGAACGGCCAGAGCTACTGACCAGTACTGGTGCCACAGGAATATACAAATGGAAGTTGTGTCGCCGTGTGTCTGAATATAATAACTCAAGTTATCTTTTTTACCAAGCCGCCACTAGTAAGGACTTCCAGCGTTGAGCCAACCAACCAGGAAACCCATTCATTCGTTTCGGGGCACCACCCCTTGGGTAGTTAATAGGTCTACAGTTTTAATACATAGTTCCATATGTTTCATAGTTGTGATGGTATAATTAGCGTTACAAATAGCTTGGCGGCCAGGCTTGGCGTCCTGGGACCAGAATACCCTGCCAATTGTGCCAAGGTGCGGTGGGAATCGGTATACCGAAGCAGCTACTAAGCATGGTATCCAGGCGCCAGGACGCCCAGCCCGACTGCCAAGCTATTTGTGGCGCCAATGATACATAGGTGTGGCGGGAAACAGCCTATGCAGGATATTCAGGCGTCAGGACGCTCAGCCTGACTGCCAAGCTATTTGTGACGCCAATAGTTAGTATGTCATTGGTGTCGCCTCAACGATCGTTATTTGTGCACGGACACGATGAAAAACGTGCAAAATTACAACCGTGGCCCCCCCCCCACAGACCCTGGCTGCGCCACTGCGCCCGTGAGGACAACCGTCTGGGGTTGGGGTTTGTGTCTCGGAATCCTGAATTTTGAAAAGAGGTTCTTCGGACTGTCCAATTCGAAGAGGAAAGTGTCTTTCTATTTGTGACATCGGAACCTCTCCATTTTGTAATTTCCAGTTAATTTTGAACCCTGCCAAAGAGGGATAAGCCTCGTAGTCATCGTCGTACGGCACCATTCAAGCTTCAAGCGGGAACAAGTGCATGCTAATTTTCCGGAGGATAATTAGCATGTACTTGCCATTAGAAAATTCCGTTGTTGACGGCAGCAGTCGCAGCGCGGGCGGCTGTTCCAGCCGTGGCCGCGGTACGTGCCGTGCGGCCGGCCGGTGTGTGCCGACCGCCCGCGACTCTCTGCGTGTGTGTGTGTGACTCTGAATGTGACTCTGACTCCGCCTGCAGCAACCAGCCGGCCAGACTGTAGTGCGCCCGCCGGCGCGCCGCCCGAGCCCCGCCGCCGCCGGTCTCCACGGTGAGTTGGGTGACGTCGCGTGCGTCGGCCGGGCACGCACGAACGCACAGCCGTTGGCACACTGTCTGGGCCCACACCTGGTCGATGCGCCCTAAAACTCAAATAACTAACCAACACTGTCTGGGCGCTACAGGACCAAAGTGGTCGATGCGCCCTAAAGCTCTAATAACTAACTGCAGCACACCGTCGCACGAACGAATAGCTGTTGGCACACTGTCGCACGAACGCACACCTGCAGCACACTGTCGCACCAACGCACATCTGGAGCACACCGTCGCACGAACGTACAGCTGCAGCACATTGTCGCACGAACGCACAGCTGCAGCACACTGTCGCACGAGCGCGCGGCTGTTCGCACACTGTCGCACGAACGCGCAGCTGTTCGGACACTGTCGCACGAACTCCCAGCTGCAGCACACTGTCGCACGAACCCACAGCTGTTCGCACTGTCGCACGAACCCACAGCTGCAGCACACTGTCGCACGAACTCACAGCTGCAGCACACTGTCGCACGAACCCACAGCTACAGCACACTGTCGCACGAACTCCCAGCTGCAGCACACTGTCGCACGAACTAACAGCTGTCCATGCGGACCTTTGCACTAAAATGTCGCATTAAATGCGCATTCCCAGAGTATAGCCGGACATTTAAAGTGAAAAGTATTTTCTGCACTAAATGCCGCATTCTCAAAGTATAGCCGAACATTTAATGTGAAAAGTATTTTCATAGCGAGCCGGACGAATGCTAGCTGTTCAGCCCTGAAAGGTTTTTCGACATCGGATTGCGGTTTATCGGTTTGCTGGATCGAGCTGTTCAGGCCTGAACGGTTTTTCGCAATAGGAATGCTGTTTATCGGTTTGTTGGATTGCTTATTGATGTCACTGTATTGTCTATTTCTTCATGCCTGGTGCTTGGTGCCGGCCCGTGACCGATGGCCACACGGCGCCGGTCAAAGTCCGGCGGACGGTCTACGTCCACACCCCCTGTCGTCCTGTCAACAAACACGACGACTCTGAGAACGCAGACGATTTCTCGCACAGCATCGTCGCCGTGTGCTTTGCACTTGTCTCCGTTTAATTGTTCCGTGCGATCCGTTGACGGCTGTTGGAACAAGCCGGAGTCAGTTATGGGCGCAAAATGACCCTAGATGTCGACGCGCCCCTAAACTCCAATCCAATCCAAGCCGGAATACGGGAGCGGGGTAGCGGAGCAAGATGGGATTTCGCGATTACTCCTTTATTATAATGGAAATCTGGTGTCACTCTCGTCAATTGACAGCTATTTAATTTGGCGTCCTTTTCTGCTCTAGCAGGACCACCGAGAGGACGTGGGGTGGTTTATAGTACGCACTATTAGTATTTTCAGGGATGATTTCGGCATCGATGGCTTTTGCGATTGGAGACTTATACACTGCCCATTGCTTTGATACTGATATTGCGCTGGAAGATCCTCTACTAGTCTTCCATATCGCAACAAGACTTTCCTCTGGTTAGGTTGGGCTCAAGCATAACGATATGCCCATCTGGCCAAATTTGTCTCTTGAAGCATAAAGGGGTGCGAAGGATGAGGAAAAGCAAGTTACCCAGTTTTGTCCGTACTTCACGCCGCACAGCTGTAGTAATTGTTGCTGTTCACCACACTCGATTCCTGACATCTGCGGCATGAATACCTTGCCAGTGGATGCAGATTGCAGGCGATTCATTTGTCACCATCATCTTTTGCCTGCACTTTTGCCTGCATTTGGCCCACGTTTGGCCTATCATATTGCCTATCGTGTTGTCATCTCTGCCATCCCGTTTCGACACCATAGGTAAGTTTGTATCCACCTGCAACCTTCCACTCTACGAAAAAATGAGTTCCAGTGTACTGATCTATGTAATCTTTTAACACCTGGCAAGCGAACAGTCACATTGTACGCTCCAGCACATGTGCTAGTTACCCGATATTGCTCCGTCCTCTGCTTTCTCCCGTGGGTAGATGACAATTGGAAAAAGAAAATGTCTGCTTTGCATCAGTGCTCAACTTAATCATAATTATGTAGGTGTCTAGACGTGGTATGCGATGGGACTGGACGTTCCTGAGTTCAGTTTGAAGACAAAACTCTTTGAATAGCTTCCAATTGTCTTGTGTCTGAAGCCCTGTAATGGCAAGCCGTATTTCTTCCATTCCCCCACTGACCTCATGCGAACACTGGCAGATCTAGGGGAGGGGGAACACGAGATCATGGACCTCCAAAAGACCTCCAAAAACCGATCTTTCCAAACCTTTGCACTAAAATGCCGTTTTCTCGAAGTATAGAAGAAGAAAAAAATGTATTCGAAAAGTATTGTCATAGGCAGCCCGACGATTGTTAGCTGTTCAGACTGTTTCTAAATCGGATACATTTATTCTCTCGAAATTGCTCCTCCCACATCACATCGGCCGAAAGACAGACTTCTGGATCCGCCCCTGAATGTCAAATTAGCATGGAAAAGTTATATTCCATGTCTAGTACTTTTGCAGCAGCATATTATTATCTGACGCCTGGTTCTATGTCCATTGGACATAGGAAATACTTCCTCATTTTCTCATTACACATTCATTCTATCTCGGTATCACTGACTCATTTATTGTATCATTATATCTCATCACACATGACTCACCACATTTATCATTGCATAGGGAAGGCGTTTTCACGGTGCAGGTGGAGGAAGCTGACCTTGCACATGGATGGGATTCTTCACCCCTGGCTTGGGCGCTAGATGACCAGTGTAGTCTATGTGCCCTAAAGCCCTGATAACTAACTTCACCCCTGGCCGTGTGCATACTTCATGTCGATGCGTTGGGCGCGAATGATCAACTCTGGTCGAAGCGCCCTAAAGCTCAAATAATTATCTAACTAACGCGTCGGTCCGTGTTCGATGCACAGCACGAGTTATACTACAAGTATTGCTACCGACAGAGGTGGTGCGATGTGGCTTCAACGAGTTGGATTTCTGTTTTTCAGCACAAGAAACCCCTGCCACGAACACTTTGGATATTACTGCTACTAAGAAAAACGCTCAACATATTCACGGACGCATGCAAGCATTTTTTAAGGTGACATGAGGCAAAATGCTTCCAAAGACTGAAATCGGCATGGAACTTTTTTTCCGGTAGAAGCTTTAGTGGTGTAGAATAAACAACATACATGTGGTTTTTTTTTGGTAATATACCGTTAACAAAGTCACGTGATATAGTATATAGTATGATATAGTATAGGTATAGTGGAATAGTGTGTCGTATGAATTCTTGCAATAAGTGTTATAGAAGTGGAGTCTGTGGAAGTCTGCAGTAGAAGTTAAATTGGCTGGAAGTCTGGAGTAGAAGTTGCGTCGTAAAAGGTAATGTCATGTAGTATAATGTAGTAGATGGCAATGTGGCTTTGCAGTAGAAATCGTATCGCATGGAGGCGAAGCGTGTAGAGCTTCTGCAGTAGTAGTAACGCCTCGTAGACGTTCGTAGTAGCCAGTGGCGTAGTCGGGAGGGGGGGGGTGGAAGGGGCAGACTGGAGGGTCAGAGAGCCTTCGGGCGGCCGCCGTGAGTGGCCCCACAAGACCCCTCAAGTCGTCGGTGCAGAGCCCCTGGGCCACTGCATGGCCCCCTGGGTCGATTTGCAGGGCCACCTGGACCAGCGAAAGGGGCTCCGGGCTGACGGAAAGGGTTCAGGGCCAATGCAGAGGGCCCAGAGTCATCAGGGAGTGCCCTCAGGAAGAGGCTCAAGGCCATTGGCCGGGCTAACGTGAATGACTTACAGATCAGCGTAGGAGGCTCTGGATGGTTGGAAGGGCTCCCGGGCTGACCGAGAGGGCCCCGAGCCAACATGAAAGGCACATGGACTGTCGGCGGAGCCCAAGCCGAGGAAAGGGTCCTTGCCATGATGGATGGGCCAAATGTTTTAAATGGGCCTCCGTCTTGTCGGAAAAGGCCTTCGGTCATCAAAGGGAATCCGTGAAAAAAGTGACGGGAAATAAAAATGAAAAGTGTGGGGGGGGGGGGGGCACGGTAGGCATGTGGCCCTCTTCAGATGTTCGCCACCGGGCTGAATACTGGCTACGTCACTGGGGTGACGTTGCCTTGAGCTGACCTAACTTCTTTTTGAGCAGGGGCGGATCCGAAAATTTTGATCCGGGAAACGAGTCTGGCGTTACGCCATTCCTCGTGCTGGGGGTGGGGCAAGAAAACTCGCTGAGGTGGCGGCGGTGTCACTCGAGCGTCCTGGGGGGGGGGGGAACCACCCCTGCACACAGGTGCGCGTGCCGCCAGTTTGTCCCTGGACCCGCCGGTGGTCTGGGGCGGGTGTTGCAGCAGCCACCAGTTGCTGGTCCCCGTCGATATTCAGTATGCTGCGCCACCGGTTCTGTCTCCGTCGCGCCGAGTATCCCATTACGCAGAGCTCCGTGGTGGCCTTGAGATGGACTCGTTTGACCTTGAATCGTACGTTTTACTGTTGGAATGTGTATTGGGCGCGCGACCAGCGGCCCAGAAGCGCGGCCGGGATGGGCCCAGAGGAAAGCCGGGCGCTGCATGACCGATGTAGTCGATGTGCCCCATAAACATCAATAACCAACCAGAGGAAGACCAACGCTAAAGCAGGAATGTGTTCGCTCCGGGAGCCTCCAGTAGAAGAAAGGGAAAACAACTACCTCGTGGAGACAATCCCCTTACACGCCCCATCCCCACACCTGAGTGCGTGGCTGGATTCGCAATCGGCCCGCCTCCAGTAGAATAAATATAAAACACTTACCGGCCCCATCCCCTTAAAACGAAAAGACAATCCCCCTACACGGCACCATCCCCACATCCGTGGATGTCGTACTGATCGCAACGGCCCTGTAAACTATCAAACAATCCACCACCACCACCCACATCCGTGGATGCGTGACCGGATTCGCAATCGGCCCGCGAGAGGATCCGGCGACGCTACGGGGCGCAGCGGCCCAACTCGCGGCGAGTGTAGTCCAAGGCTCCGGTGTTTTTGCTGCGCCGTCGGTCTCGTCGGGTGGCGCACGTCACCAGCTTCTCAAGGCGACGGAGTGAGATAAGAGAGCTGACTCGGCGCTGCGCCCGGCGACGCAACCGCCGCCCGATGCGGCAGTCACGTGACCGTGCCGGCCGCCCGGCGCCGCGATCACGTGACCGGCCTGCTGAGGCGTGGCTGGCACGGCGCCAGGGTCGCCGCAGACTCAACAGATGTCGGCGGGCCGGCCGTCTGTCTTCGTCAGCGGCTGTCGCCCCGATCGGGAACGGCGCCGGCGGCGGCGGCCTGTTTCGGCCATGGGTTGAGTTGGGTTGAGGGTTGCCACCCTCCCATTGGAGGCGGGTCTAGTCCGCCGGTTGGGGAGAGCTTTCGACGCCCCCTGTTGGGTGTGTTTCTCAAATGGCAATGGCGAGAAATACACCCAACAGGGAAGTGAAATGGCAAATGTGTAGGGTAATCCATGCCAATGGATGGCATGGATTACCCTGCAAACAAAGGGCAATGCCGAGAAACACACCCACATCTACTCCGGAGATGCCGAAGTGCCGAGCGGAATGTATCCCGTTTTGAATTGAATTATTATGCACTGACCGCTTTGATGCAAGTTACAATATGTATTTAGGAGTTAGACATGGAGTTGAATCCATTTCTTGTGCAACGAGGTTGGCATGCCAACTCCGATTGGACGCGCGTGGAATGACTCGAACTCAAGCTCTTTTGAGCGCACGAGGCTCACGTAGACGCCCAGAGGTGGATGGTAGTGGTGGTCATTGTTTCTGCCACATGTCGACTGCTTTTGGTTCAACTGGCGTCAGTCTCTCGACCCGATTTGTCGCGAGCTGAGAGCGGCCACAGGTGGAACGCTCAGTACAATCTCTCGATCTGGGGACGGGCACTCCATCCCCGGACCACTCGCCCTCGCCACGTGCCAGGGGGCGCACTGGGGGGAAGCCTCCTACCTCAAAACAGTATGGCCTAACCGGCCGGTCTTCCGGTTGGATACTCACACCCAGTCTCTGGGCGAGGGGGGGGATTATAAGCCCCCTACAATTTCCGAGGTACTGACCATCGCCACTCACAAACACAGTTGGTCAACACCAATGCAGTTCATGAACACTAATTCTCAGAGACCACAGCACAGGCTTTGAGAGTCGATAGTTCACCGCTGGGTGGGGGAGTGCGGACGCGGCGTTGCTGCACAGTGTCAAGGGTCGGCCGACGTGACGGCGGTGGGTGTGGCCGAGGCGGTTCTCAGCCGCACCCACCTCGGTCCGTTAGGGGGCCGCCTGGCGGCCGTGTCAACATGCCAGCCGATATCGGAGGCACGGGGGGGGGGCGTGGGGCAGACTCGGAACTTTGTCGCCCATTGTTGTCACTCTTCAACGGGAAGGTGGCATGGGACTCCGAACTCTGCCACCCGTCCAATGAGAGGGTAGAGTTAGGTGAGACCCTGAACTCAGTCACCTATCGCTCACCGCCCGTCCAAATACAGTCATGGCCAACGGCGTGCCCGGGGGAGGGAGGATGCTATGTCGCTGTGTCGCCCCATGGCAGCTCGATAGCCCTCCTACAACACCCCTGCAACTCATCAGGCTCAGAGTACACTACGCCCTGACAATTTCGCGCTTTTCCGGCTCTTGACGAGCGCGCGCGACCGTTGGCGTTCCTGAGGTGGCGGGCTTTCGAGAGAAGACGGGTGCAGCCGATCGCACCTTCATGCTAAATTGGCAGGCTTTGGAGTTAAGCCTTGGGTGGCTGAGCGCACCTTCATGCTAAACTGGCAGGCTTTCGAGAGAAGCCTTGTGCAGCTGAGCGTACCTTCATGATAATTTTTTTATAAGCCTTCCTTCCGCCACTGGTCTCCCAGAGCCCCGTGGGATATTTTTGACTTGTGCATCTATAACGTCGAATCAACTGAAATACGATGTACCGATCTGGGATACGATGAAATACCAAAAAGAAGATAGGAAAATAACACGGAAATCAAACAAGTATGTCCTGTTTTGTTAACAATTGAAGCATGTAGTGGATAGTGAATTTCACAGTACAGGCGCCGACAGAGTATTGTCTGGTGAGCCGCCATCGCCGTATCGAGACAGTAGTGTATGGTGAGCCGTCATCGCCGTATCGAGACAGTAGTGTATGGTGAGCCGCCATCGCCGTATCGAGACAGTAGTGTATGGTGAGCCGCCATCGCCGTATCGAGACAGTAGTGTATGGTGAGCGCCATCGCCGTATCGAGGCAGTAGTGTATGGTGAGCCGCCATCGCCGTATCGAGGCAGAGTAGTGTACGGTGAGTCACCGTCGCCGTATCGAGACAGTAGTGTATGGTGAGTCGCCATCGCCGTATCGAGACAGTAGTGTATGGTGAGCCGCCATCGCCGTATCGAGACAGTAGTGTATGGTGAGCCGCCATCGCCGTATCGAGACAGTAGTGTATGGTGAGCCGCCATCGCCGTATCGAGACAGTAGTGTATGGTGAGCCGCCATCGCCGTATCGAGACAGTATTGTATGGTGAGCCGCCATCGCCGTATCGAGACAGTAGTGTATGGTGAGCCGCCATCGCCGTATCGAGACAGTAGACATCATAAGATAGTGAGGACAGCTGTCGACGGCCAATCCCCCAATCACCCCAACATGTGGCGTGGCAGCTGTCGACTGTGATTTACGGCAATCTGGCTCGTTATCATAGGCGTGCCGACGGAGTGGCTAGCGGTGGGGTGGTTACTGGAGGGTACGGCATCGTCACCACAAATTAATATAGATCCCTAACTTTATAGCTCGCGAACAAATTTGTCTAGCGGTAAAAATGACCTTGTTGTCGACGTGTCCCTAAACATCAATTCATCATGGTCTAGCGGTAGATATTTATCGTGGTGTTTTTGTGATGCGTGATACTTTCCCATAATCGCCCTGTGCATTACTACATATTTCATTATATTTCATTTCTACCATCCGCCCTGCACCCCCGTTGGCGGCATAACCTGTACAACTTTGTCATGCCTTCCCTGCAAGACAAATCACGTTGCATCGTGTCATTGGGAATTCGCTCTCGCCTCCGTCTACACGAGTCTGCAACCGATGTAACTCAGTAAAGTTTTGGGTGGCTACTCTTCCATTGTCCAATCGGGGCGACTTTTCGACTACATCACCGAAACATTCTCCGTAATATATGCACCTAGTGGAACAGGTTGAACGATGATGTTCTATCGTGACATATGGTCTTACCTTTACCATTATCTTATCTATTCTGCAGATTTGCTAGAATATGCGATGTATCGACTTGTGAATAACTAGTACTGTTATGGGCGCCACATGGCCGGTGTAGTCAAAACCCAAGGGGACGAGTGGCCTAGGGGTAAGTTGCTCGTCTCACAATCGAAAGGTTGTGGGTTCGAGTCTCACCTGTCGCTACTCTTCGCCCGCGACCAGTCGGCGTGAGAGATCGGCGACGCTGCATGACTCAACGGTCGATGTGTCGTAAAACCAATAACCAACTAACCAACCCTAAAACCCAAATAACTAACCAACTAACCGTTCTCATGAGCCCTGGGTGCGCCCCTGCCGATCGAGCAGTCTGGACCGAGAACAGTCTGCTGACGATCAGTGGAACAGTGAAACGGGAGTAACATCAGTGAAACAGCAAGAGCAAGTGCAAGCGAAAATCAGTTGGAGCGACATGTCACGGTTCCGAGCGTATAGTGCTACATGTCAGTGACGTGTGTAAATCGCTTTGAAGACAACATCCGATAAAAGGCGAAACAGCGGTCCCGAAGGAACACGTGCAGTCAATTTAAGTGACGTCGTTAAGCGTCCCGACGAGGGGCGGGATGGCCGAGCGGTTAAGGTGTCGGGCTCTGGGTGCCAAAGGTCCCGGGTTCGACACGAAGCAGGCGTGATTCGTGTTGCTTGTTGGTTTATATGGGCGGAGTCCCGGCGTGGTCCACGTCGCCGGTCTGCCAGGAGTGTTGGAGATTACACTGTTTAAAGCAAACGCGAAGCCAGCTCTTTCCGTACGGTGAATATCAGACACGTCGTCGGAGTTCCGCCGAAGCCAGCTCTTGCCGTACGGTGAATATCAGACACGTCGTCGGAGTTGCGCCAGCTCGGATGGCTTGTGGCCTGTCGGTGCGTCCGGCGAGCTGCTGGTCTCGCAGAAGACCACTTCCGCCTCTGGGACACGGGGCGAGTTCGTCGGGATGTTTGTTTATTTGGTGTGGTTCGCGACGCACTTTACGCACGTTCGCGGCGGATGGCGCCGCCCACACTGTTTCGTCGGTGGGCCGCGGGATTGGAAAATTTCGTCGGGATGTTTGTTTATCGGGTGGTTGACGACGCACTTTACGCACATTCACAGCGGATGGCGCCGCCCACACTGTTTTGCCGGTGGGCCGCGGGATTGGGAGATGTCCCGAGTGCCGAACCCGGAACCTTTCGCACCCATAGCCCGACGCCTTAACCACTCGGCCATCCCCGCCTCCCGTCTGGATGCTTAATGACGACGCCACTTAAATTGACTGCACGTGTTCCTTCGGGACAACTGTTTTGCTTTTTATTGGATGTCTTCACAACGATTTACACACTTCAATGACGTGCAGCACTATACGCTCGGAACCGTGACATGTCGCTCCAACTGATTTTCGTTTGCACTTGCTCTTTCTGCTTCACTGTTTCACTGATGCTACTCCCGTTTCACTGTTTCACTGATGTTTGCTTGCGCTTGCTCTTTCTCTTTCACTGTTTCACTGGTGATATCTGCCCGTATTCTGAATGTTCGTGTACTACTGTTGGCACCAATCATCCTAAGCTGTCAATCTAACATTGTTATGGGCGCTGTATGACCGAAGCAGTCGAAGCCCAAATAACAAACCGACTGCACGTGTTCGGTGTTTATCTGTATGCTGTTCGTTTACTGCGTCCATGCTTGCTCGTGTTTGTGCAGTGTATCTGTATCCGACTGTGATGCAACTCAAACCAAATAGTTATCTACTTGATGTAATTTATTTGCAAAATTCGCAAACACAAAAAATACAAAGATTGTACCGACCTGGTCTAGCCTGGTCTGAACCCGGCGGGTCCGGTCCGGTCCGGTTTGGTCTGATCTGGTCTGGGCTTGTGCACACTGTCGTGGGCTAGGCCGTTCTGAGCTTGTGTTGTGGCCGGCCTTGTGTTCCAGTTGTGGTCAGTCTAAGCTTGTGTTCCAGTTGTGGTCAGTCTAAACGTATTAAGTCACCAAATTGTGTGAAGTTTAATTCAACATGGTATTCATCAGTCCGTGTCTCAAGCATTCAACAGTTTCAGGGTATATTCAGTGTTGTTACCCCAATTTGAGAATATGTTCTGTATTGTTTGCGCAGTTTTGGGATATGTTCGGCATCGTTGCCACAGTTTGAGGGTGTGTTCTGTATTGTTGGCACAGTTTTATGGTGTATTCGGTCTCGTCACAGTTTGAGGGTATGTTCTGTATCGTTGCCGTAGCTTGAGAGTATGTTCTGTTTCGTTGCCACAGCTTGAGGGTGTGTTCGGTGTCGGCACCGTTTGAGGGAGTGTTCGGTATAGTTGGTATAGTTTGAGGGTGTGTTCGATGTCGTTGTCACAATGTGAGGGTGTATTCGGTCTCGTCACAGTTTGGGGGTATGCTCTGTATCGTTGCCGTAGCTTGAGAGTATGTTCTGTATCGTTGTCACAGCTTTAGGGTGTGTTCGGTATCGGCACAGCTTTAGGGTGTGTTCGGTATCGGCACAGCTTGAGGGTATGTTTTGTATCGTTGGCACAGTTTGAGGGTGTGTTCTGTATCGTTGCCGGGATGGCAGTTCAGCATCATGGGCGGTGATCACTACTCCTGGCCATTTGCGACCTTCTTTGTGCGATCTGGAGCGGCGCCACTGCTTCCGTTAAAAATAATATCCTCGACAGAATTAACATGTAGACTGCTGCCGTATGCTGCAATTAGAGGTCATAAATTCAAAATTAAAGTTAACCACAGCAGAACAAGGTTAAGGCAGACTTTCTTCACCATCAGGGTAGTAGAACACTGGAACCAGCTGCCAGAAAACATTGTCAGTAGCAGCACATTGAACATCTTCAAAAACAGCACAGACAATCATTATAAGAATAGAAGGCTTGCTTTTCAGTATTACAGGGAGGGCTGATTGACAGATTTGGTGGGCAACTGGTTCAGTGTACAGAGTGCAACCAAGAAGGGCCCTTGTGGCTCATAGTTGCACTAATCTTTTATGTCTTTATGTCTTTAAAATGAGGGTTAAAGGATGAGGACGGGTGAAGGACGAGGATCCATGACACACTGATGCTCCTGGCACGGCATAGCATCACACTTGTATTTGACCCCATGTGATATGATTCTGACTGACTTTGGCTTGCTTTCGCTGGTTGACTGACGATGCTTGCATTTTGCTGTTTGACTGACGATGCTATTGGTGCTGCATGACCGACGCAGTCGATATGTCCTAAACGTCAACAGCCAATCAATTTCCAATAACCAATAGGCAGTGCCCGTTTGGTCTGCCGCAATCAGCTGGCGAAACCCAATCAAATCGACCGGAACACTTACCCCGCCTTGAGGCAGGGTAGGTTCGACAGAACTAACATGTAGACTGCTGCCGTATGAGCCGTGATTGGGCCACGTGACGTACAGGTGCAGTAGCTCGCGCTCAGTGCGCCGCTTGTCAGCACGATCTCAGCCGAGCCGCACCCGCCTGAGCACGGGCCGACCAGTTGGAACCCGTCCGCGTGGCCTCCGCTGCAGCCGGCGCGGCCGAGGTCGCCGGCTCGACCTCGGTCGCCATGGCGACCCGCCCGCCGGCCGCCGTCCGTCGCCACACACAGCACAATGTGGGGGGGGGGGGGTTCTGTGTCACGGCCGCCGGCCCGGGTGTGACAGGTGTCGCCGGTACGGTGCGCTGGGCGGCGGCCGGTGCGGAAATGGCCCCGGGCGCGGCCGAGCCTCGAACCCGCGCTGGTCGGCGGCCGGGTGGCTGGTCGGTCGATGTGGCTCCGGTTGGTTGGTTAGTTGGTCGGTTGGTTTTACGACACCTGGACCGTTGAGTCATGCAGCGCCGCCAGTCTGTCGCGCCGATTGGTTGCGGGCGAAGAGCAGCGGCAGGTGAGTCTCGAACCCGCAACCTTTCGATTGTGAGGCGAGCTCTGGCTGTTTGTTTGTTTATTGGTTGGTTCACGACACATTTTATGCACATTCACGGCTAATGGCGCCGGCCACACTGTTTCGCCGGTGGGCCGCGGGATTGGGAAATGTCCCGAGTGGCGCTAGAGTCGACCCCGGGACCTTTGGTACCCATAGCCCGACACCTTAACCACTCGGTCATCCCCGCCCCGAGCTCTGGCTGTGGCTCCGGCGGGAAGGCGGGTTGGTTGGGTTGGAAGCTAGCCGGCCGGCCCGTCGCTCCGGCGTTCTTGGGCGGGGACAGGTGGACGTGACTTGAATGGACGGACTCGGCGGACTTGCTGGAAGGCGGGGGGGGCGTGCCGTAGCTCCGGTGGCCTGAGCGGACGGAGAGACCGGGCCTCTGTGGACTCTGGTGGCGTGGAGGAAACCTTGACCTGGAGGGGGGGGCGGGGCGGTGACTTGAGCGGTCGGAGAGACCGGGCCTCTGTGGACAGAGGCCCGGGTGATGTGATGGGTGATGCAGAACAGACCTACTTTGGCCGAGAGGGCGACCCCGGTGACCCGAGAGGACCGGTTAGGTTAGGTTTGGTGAGCATAAGTGCAATACGGACTTGGAAGCTAGGTGTATATTAACTGTTCCAAGCTAATTAACGACCCTTCGGTCGTATTATAACGACGACCAAACATGTGAAGCTATGTACGGGCTTCTTCGTTTTGACTGACGGGCTGCCCGTCAGACAAGCTATCTTTGTTAGGTAAGCTATAAGCCCGTCAGACAGTACGGGACTGTCTTCAGTCCGTCAGACAAGCTGTCTTTGTCCGTCAGACAAGCTATCAGCCCGTCAGACAGTTTGAGACTGTCTTCAACCCGTCAGACAAGCTATCTTTGTCCGTCAGACAAGCTATCAGCCCGTCAGACAGTTTGAGACTGTCTTCAGCCCGTCAGACAAGCTGTCTTTGTCGTGTCTGACGGGCTGAATCCTGGCGGTCTCGGCGAAGCTCGGCGATGCCTTCTCAGATATCGCAATACTAAGCGCGCATCACGTGCTCTAGGTTCACAGTGCATACATCCCGCCGATATCTGACCAGACGTCGAACCTGTTTTCGTTGTTTACGGAGATATCGGTCGAATGTCTGCTGGGGGTGTCCTTTCGCAGCAGGATCCTGTTCGCGGGCCCAACTCAGCAATCGCAGTTTGGGTACGATTAAGGTATATTGGCGAATATTGGTTATGTAACTTCATAAATATGGGCTGTATAATATAGCCTATATATATAATGCGGGCTGGCATGTAACCGTACCAGGTTTTTAACATTAAGATGAGACTATTTGTTACAATACCCGAAGCTTCGATGTCATACCTCCTTCAAGGGCAAGCAAAGGTGAAAAAGTTTTGCAGTCACAATTGCAGTCATTCTGACTGCAAAACTTCTTCACTTTTTTTTGCCCTTGAATAAGGTATGACACCGAAACGTCGGCCATTGCATTAAGTATTCGCAACTTAATTTTAAAATACTAGTACAGTTACAGGCCATGTTGCATTGATTTCGAACTGTCTTCCATTCAACAACAGCATGATATATATATATATATATATATATATATATATATATATATATATATATATATATATATATATATAATACATTTGTATATATATGTATATATTTGTATATGGGCGCTGTATGACCGAAGCAGTCGAAGCGCCCCTAAGCCCAAATAACTAAACTAAACTAATATTTGTGTGTATATATATATATATATATATATATATATATATATATATATATATATATATATATATATATATATATATATATATATATAATATGCTAGCTATACCCAGCGGAGTTTGCTGCGTGGGCCCTGGCTCCACCACCCGGTCTGGGCGCATTTCGACGGCAATATCCCAGCCGGCGGCTGAGCGTACCGCAGGCGCGGACCCGGCCGCCCCGTCACCGCGAGCCCGGCGCTGTCGGACAGTCAGCTGACTGCCCCGGCTGGGGGTCACGTAACGTGAGCGGCAGCGGGCGGGAGGCTCGCGCCATGTGTTGCCAGCGCCAGCGCCGGTGGGCAACGCCTGTCGCCGCTGCACTCAGCTGAGCTGGCGTCTGCGCCGACGTCGGACCGTGTTGGCACCGAGCGTGTTGGCACGTGTTGGCGCGTGTTGGCACGAGAGCCTGGCAGTCGACGCGCCCCTGAACTCTGGTTCCAATTCGATCCGTGACCCCTTGGTCGGGTGTCTGTTTGGGGTCACGGCTGTGCAGGCTTCGCGGCCGTCCGTCAAGCCCCTAACTCGTTAAATTAGTTATCGGACTTCAGTGCGGCATCGTGGGTTTCGTGGGTTTTTACGAGGGTGAAAACTGAGCAGCGGATTCACGATACGCGCACCCCCGTGTATACTGTCCTGAGCAGACCCGCAATACGCACACCCCGTGTATGCTGTTCGGAGCGGACCCACAATACGCACACCGTGTATGCTGTCCAATTGTTTCCTTCAAACTTTTCCGTTTGCCGAATTTCCAACTCGTCCGAAACCCATGTTTTCAGGAGTCGAATTGTATCCTAATCGCCGACCTGACAGTCTAATGGACCCTGATGTTCGGATGTTACGTGCAATCCAACGGACCTACCCCGTCGCGTTGAACGCAAGCAAGCCTTGTGGCCAGTTCATGCGTTGAACCAAAGTACACATGGGCGCTGTATGACCATCGCGGTCGATGCGCCCCTAAGCCAACACAATAAACCGACCCTAAACAACAAGATATACATTTGTTTTGTGGAACTTCGCAGTTTCTACGCTTGAGACAATAGGCTTGGTTCTAATGCCAAAAAGTGAGTAGTCATTTGGGAATAAGTGATGACCTGTATCAGAAAAACATACAGTAAATACATGCAGTACCGACATGCAAATTACGCATATTTCCTTTCCTGCGTGCGTGTGTCTGGCTGTGCTGTCTGTGTGATTGTCTTCTTGACTGTGTGTCTCATTTCCGTGTGGTTTCCGTCGGCAGCCGACCGCAGCCCAGGAGGTAGCACAGTGTCGGTCCGGCAGCCCGAGTGACGTCATCACGGCGTGACGTCGCCAGCGGCGTCCGGAGCGGCGACGAGATGGCCGCCACTGTTAGTCCCGCGTGGGAGTGAGCCGTCGGAAGTGGTCGGGAGACGTGTCGCACCGTTGCTGTCGTTGAAACGCGCCTGATTGAGAGCAGTGGTTGAAGAAGTGTTCCTCTGTTTTTGGGAGTGTTGGAATTTTGGGAAGTCGTTGGTTGGTCGATTTGTGGCGTGCTGTTTTGGGGTGAATTTGACGTCGCGTGCCGATCCCGTTTGACCTGTCGTGGCGCCGGTAGTCTGCACGTTTCGGTGGAGTAGCTCGACGGGGAGCCGGCCGGCTCAACGCTGACCTGAGACTGACCTCTCGGTCGCCGGTCAGGTGACCCGTCGCAGGTCATTTGTCGCTGTCCGTAGGACGCGTCACCGGGCGGTGTTTAGTGGTTAGCTGTTGTAAGTCGTCGTAAATTCGGTCGCAAGATTGAAAACTAGGCTCTGAGCCGTTTTAATGTTGGTCGCGATTCATGTGAGGATCAGACATGATATTTTTTGGCAGCACTCGGTCACCATTTGCTCTCTGCTGTAGCAGTTCGGCACCACCACTTCCGAAAGCAACTCCCTCTGTCACAGGAGTTCCTCACTTCCGCACTACTATTTCCGACGACTCCTTCTGTCATAGCTGTTCCGCACTATTTCCGATAACTCCTGTCACAGCAGTTCCGCACTACTATTTCCGATAACAACTCCATCTGTCATAGCGGTTCCGCACTATTTCCGATAACGACTTCTATCTGCACGATTCGTTTCATGTAAATTCAAAAGATAAGCTATTCACTGTGGACGAACGTCCTTTCTATTCGAAGTAGCCGGTACCCGAGCATAGTTTTGGTTGCTGAAAACAACAAAATTGCCGTCGTGCGGCATGTTTATAACTGGAATTGAGCCGGTTCCCGCTGTTGTCTCGTCAAGCTGCAGGATCTAAAAACACCGCGGCGAAACCGGGTGAGCTGCACTGTGCCGCCTTTCTCCTCACAGAGGCCGATTATTACGTCTGTTCTCATTGCGATGTTAGGATTATACTCAGACGCCGATAGTCTTCCATTTTCGACTTGGTCTGACAGGATGTACTTCGAACCCTCAGGGGTGATGTTCGCATTTTATCTGTTTTAATTGGGAGCGTCCTCGCCCTACTCTGCCATCCAATTAGTGTGGCACTTGTATTAGCTACTGGCGATTTGTCTTGGTAATTCCAGTTGTACAACTACACCCTACTGATTTCATCCACGCTCACCCTCTGATGGGCCCTGGCCCTTTAGTACAATGAGCTGTTTAGAACCTGTTCTTGAGCGAAGTAATTAACTGGATGATTATGTTATTAATCCTATTATGTTGTTGATCCTAATTATGTTATTAATCCTATTAAACATACGGACAGTTCAGGGTGGTTTCAGTTTCGGGAGGCCTGCTTGCACCTGGAAGTTTGACCTTGACACTAACCCCGACCTTGACCTTGACAATGACGACTATGTCCGTCACCGATCGTTCCCGCGCCTCGACCTGGAAGACCTCTTCTGGCCGAAGCTCAACCTGTTCCCGATCAGGTCGCCGGAACAGACCCAAGGTGACCCTGTCCCGACGCGATAGCCGACCATTGTGTCGCCCCGCCCACCGAATGTGAAGTACAACGCCGCCATTGGTACGCGTGCTGGTGCTCGTCCATCGCTACACTGCCGACCGGACGGGCTCGAATGCGGCGCACCTCGGTGTCGAGGCGGCGCCCGCCCGGGCGAAACCGGCTCTCTCACCAGCCGGAGGGCGACCGCTCGCCCATGTTCCAGTGGTAGTTTGTTTGAAGTCCAGCCTGAACGCCGACATGCGCTCGGCTGCGGCCGAGCCGACGTGCGCTCGGCTGCCGCCAAGCCGACGTGCGCTCGGCTGCGACCGAGCCGCAATTCAACCGTTCCCGGTGCCCCCTCTGTGATATCGTTTCCAATTCCCCGCCGATGATTGCTCAGCTGTCGTGGCGTCGGCTCGGATTCGGCGTCAGCTGGCGCGCTGCGCGTCACGGTGACGTTGCACCTCCCTGCCGTCGGCTGACGTGTTGCCACCTGACGTCCCGACAGGCGTGCCGCAGCGGCCGAGACCTCCTCATCCGTACCTGCAGGTCCTGCCAGACTGGTGCCCGCCCGGGCACCGTACAGATCACTACACAACCACACATACCGTGAGGTATGGTTGTGTCCTGCTGCCCGTGCATCGGGCACCATACAGATCACTACACAACCACACATACCGTGAGGTATGGTTGTGTCCTGCTGCCCGTGCATCGGGCACCATACAGATCACTACACAACCGCACATACCGTGAGGTATGGTTGTGTCCTGCTGCCCGTGCATCGCCTATCAATACCCAACCGCACATACCGTGAGGTATGGTTGTGTCCTGCTGCCCGTGCATCGGGCACCATACACCATCACTACACAACCATACATACCGTGAGGTATGGTTGTGTCCTGCTGCCCGTGCATCGGGCACCATACAGATCACTACACAAACCGCGAGGTATGGTTGTGTCCTGCTGCCCGTGCATCGGGCACCATACACCATCACTACACAACCATACAGACCGTGAACACCGAGACCATGCGACCACGCGACCACACGACCACTGATCAGGCCGACCACAGACGCCGCGACCACACGCCACATGACCACCGGGACCCCGGAGCGCCGTTCGACCCGTCTAGAAAAGTGCCACTGTTCAAATTTCGCGGAGCGCTACCATGCAATAATCGTTAGCAGTGACTAGTGACTCGTTAGCCTGGTGTTAGCCTGTTGCTCTGATCGTGGCCACCTAGGTGTAGAAACAGGGGTAGGGCTAGGACGGCCACCCAATGTTGCTCGTGAAAGTTTGACGCTAAGGCCGTGATGATGTACGGTGAGAACCAACTTGAAGGCGCCCTACCCCACCCCGCTTCTTGGGTCGTGTCTACACCTCTGATTGTCGCGGTGAGTTGGAGTAGTAGTGCTTCTCGTCGACGGACAATACGCGCCGTGGCGACGAGTGGTTCTCGGTGTGCTCGATGCGTACTCACGCTGTGCTCGGGCGTGTGACGACGCCGTCTGTCTGACAAGTATAGGCCGTCCGCCGAGTGGCTCTGGGTCTGCTGTGTTTGAGTTGGCACGCGCCGTGGCGACGTGGTGACGGCACGGGCGCGCGTCTGAGCGGTCGGCGACACAATGCACTACATGGGGCGGGCTGGCGACATGGTTACGTCACGGGAGCGGCTTTGGAGCGGCAGGCGACGCAGTATTCGCACAATACACTGCGCGGGGTGGGTTGGCGACATGGTGACGTGACAATAGCGCCTTTGGAGCGGCAGGCGACGCGGTCTTCGCACAGTACGCTGCGCGGGGTGGGCTGGCGGCATGGTGACGTGACAATAGCGCCTTTGGAGCAGTAGGCGACGCAGTCTTCGCACAATACACGGCACGGGGCGGATACAAGTGGGCACTGGGGGCATGCCCCCCCTCCCGCGGAGGTTCGCACCCCTCCGGGAAGGCTGGAGTGGTGCACGCCTCCCCCGCCCGCTCTCGAATTTTCAGACCGGGGCTTCCACCAAGGAGACAACGTAGTGCCCACATGACAATTGCTGGGTCCGCTTATGGGTGGATTGGTGACATGATGCGTCACGTGAAGTGAGACGGATTCATAAGCGGTGTTTTGGAAGAGATTTATGTGTAGCGCTATGAATGTTAATTGTGGCGATCCCCAAGAGACAACGAACGTTTTGTCTTGTTCGATAGCATATTGGAATCAGAAAACATTGCATGAGAGGGTGAGGTTCTGCCGAACAATGCAGGGACTCGAATCCCTCCGAGTAAGTAGGGATCACCACTTGTGGATCGATCGTCTATTGATCGATGGGTCGATCGCCTTTCTAAACGTAATTTTGAATGGGGGCTCTACTATGTCATAAGCTATCCCGTCCCCATAGGAATGTCCTAACATACCACATCCCCATGGGGATGTCCTAGCCTGAAGAGTCGAAAATGATGATACGGAAAGCCCATCGTTAAAAGTCCTGCATTTTGGAACATTCGTAGCTGGGGTGGGGGGCTGAATCTGGTGACTGTAGATCAACTTTGGTCGGTGCGGTAAGCCCCTCGCACACTTAGCATGCTGAAGAAGACCCTAGGACAGCCTAGGACTTGGATGGAGGAGTTTGAAGGTCATTGGTGAGGCCCAATGCACGATGACAATGTGTGCTGCCAATTTGGTTAGTGGGTCCCACCACATGGGCAACCGCTTTAAGAAAGCAAGAAGTTGGCGAGGCCAACGCTAAGATGTTGCGATTTATACCGCACCACAAGGATAGGAAGCCCCAGCCTTGGCCCAGGGCTATCGGTTCTCGGAAGCTGGGATCGTTGACGTGCCCCCAAAGAGACCCTCAGGCCAGTCATGCTCGCCCCCACAGTGAAGTGGAGGTCACCTGTAGAGGTCGCCTGCCAATAGGGAAGGCAGGGAGTTCTTCGTGTGAATCTTCGGCAAATCTCGCTAGTCTCGCTCGTTATCCCACTAGTTTGGCGAGACGGAAAATGACGAGAGGGAAATAATGCTTATTTCATTAAAAATTGGCCACGCTAGTCACTTTTTGAGATAAAAACTTTGATTTCCCTACAGGAGGCGAAATGTGACACAATGCCACTTGTATGCAGATGATTCTCTTCATATGCTTTTATGATGGCTGAAGCCGCCCGAACGTCTTTTGAACTATTGCACTGAGGATTTGAACCGTCCAGGTAGATTTGAAGTAAAACAAGGCATTTGAACGCTGGTGTGCATTGCAAGCATGTCCAGACACAATTAAGCCATTATTTTATTGCTTAGGTCACCTGTAAACGTATCCGAATCATCTCAATTATTAAATCTTTGAATTATCTCTTGCTATAATTACTGGTGTGATGTTTCCGCTAAGATTACCGCAACCATATCGATGGCTACACCTAATCTGACTAGGGGCTCGCCGTAGCTCAGTGGGTCGTCCGACTTCTGATCGCAAGATCGTGAGTTCGAACCTGGCAACCAACGGCATTTACCGGTCCACCCTCGACCTACCGGCGTGAGAGGCTGGCGACGCTGCATGACCTAGCGGTTGAATGCGCCGTAAAAGAACCCAAAGAAGAATAAGAAGACCCAGCCCGACTAATGGTTGTTGAGGTTGAGGAGGTCCAAACATCAGCGGTTAACAATTATGAGCGTACCATCAATTCGTGCACACAATTAGTGACTGCATCATAACGTGGACGGCCGTGCGTGTGCGCGCATTGTTTTGTGGGCCTCGGCACCATTGTTTTGTTTTCCGAGTCAGTAAACCCTGTTCGACCGCAGTGGTCAAGCTGACCCGTATTTGTGAATGGAAAGCACACCACATTGTAGTACATGTATGAATGTTGCACAACTGGCGTGTTGACATGTCACCGTATCGATAGCAATGATGAAAATAAATACATGGAGTGTCTCACATTGCTTAGTTCGCGTTATGCACTGCAACTGGTAAATGTGTAGCCCGTCACTGTACATGCTGTGCATCTGCTTGAGAGACAACCATCTAACAACTATCGCCCGCCACGTGCCAACACTTCGTTCGTCTTCTGGTTACGCATAGTCCACGAAAAGGTGATATTCATGATCACTGGCCGATGACGAAATCCATGGCATGCATGGCAAAGCATGGCTCGCCGCCGGGTTAACCGAGTTTGTTTGTTTATTGGGTGGTTCACGACGCGCTTTATGCACATTCACGGCTAATAACGCCGCCCACACTGTCTCGCCGGCGGGCCACGGGATTGGGAAATGTCCTGAGCGGCGCTAGTGTCGAACCCGGTACCTTTGGTACCCAGAGCCCAACACCTTAACCACTCGGCCATCCACCGCCGCCGGGTTAGCTCCGTTGGCGGAGCGCTGATTTCGAGAATGGGGTCGAACCCACTTCGATAGGGTGGGTCCGCTTTTCCTGTATCGGTCTCCGTGGCCGATATGTGACCCCCGCCTCTGAATTGTCTGCTGGTGAGCGGCCGACAGGGGTAGCGCTTAGCCGAGCGACCGCGTCGACTCTTCGTCCGGCACGATAAACGTCGGTCGCACCGATGGAGTTAGGAATGCCCATAATAGCCACTGTACGTGGAGGGCATGTATCGTGAAATAAATAAATAAATATGTAAATGAATAATGGGTCGCATAAAGTGGCCACTACTTTGCTATAGGGCTACATACATGGTGTCACGGACCGACTGCTAAGTGTCAGACGTGAACCGTGTCTGAACTCGAACTGTCTAAACTGTCTAAACTCTAACTGTCTAAACTGTCTAAACAAATTTTTTTTTTTTTTTGTGGAAAGAGAAAAAAGAAGGTAAGGTTTTTTATTTTTTTTTTGTTTTTTTTTTTTTTTTTATTTTTTTTTTTTTTTTATATTAAAATTTTTTTTTTTTTTTTTTTTTTTTTTTTTTTTTTTTTTTTTTTTTTTTATAAAAAAAAAAAAAAAATTTTTTTTTGGGGAGGAAAAAATTATTATTTTTTTTTTTTTTTTTTTTTTTTTTTTTTTTTTTTTTTTTTTTTTTTTTTTTAATTTTATTTTTTTTTTTTTTTTTTTTTTTTCTTTCTTTTTTTAAAAAAATAAATTTTTTTTTTTATAAAAGTTATTTTTGAAAAAAAAAAAAAAAATTTATAATTTTTTTTAAAGGGGGGGGGTTTTGTTTTTTTTTGGGGGGGGGTTGTGGTTTGGTGTTTAGAAAGTGGTTTTTTCCCCCCTTTTTCGCAATTTTTTTTGGTCTAAACTCAAACTGTCGTAACTTGAACGGCCGGAGATGATCCCGCAACACGTCTAGCGCGCCGGGTGGGTTAATTTAGCCCCGTTGTGGGCTCCCGGGATAGTTTCGAAACGGTTCGCGATATCAACATCGGCCTTGGCATACTTGCACATTGTGGAAGAGCACGTCGCTTTGCGTCACTTTGATCCGCAATCGCATGCGATCCCGGTGTCGGTACTGTTGACAAGGCATACTTCCAGGCGCAGGTCATTCTTAGTCGTACACATTTGTCAGTAAGCACTTAATTAGTATGCTATATTTATAAAGGAATGAGTATTGTTTCATTATTACTTAAGCACATTATTACATCGATACATTAACCTTATTAATCATATACTATACATAAACTTAAAACAATTTGAAGGTAGAAACAAGTATGGAAGTTGTGTTTATGGGTAAATTATCATAACAATGGTGAAAGACAGCCACGTCACCTTGACACTTGACAACGTGACGGGACAAGACGAGAATTGGAAACCCGTAGTCGGAGTTCTATTTTTATGTTTTTCATCAGTGAAGGTTTTTTATCTAGCCCCAAACTAAAGTGCGAAGCGCACTGGAGTGCGTGTTACAAAGCACTCCAGTGTGCTTCGCACAAAATTGGAGGTCAAAATACTAACTCACCAGGAGGTCACGGTTTGTCTCGCGCAACACGGCAACATTTTATACCCAACGCAGTTCGAGTGACGCCAATCTGACCCCACTCACCTGCGTTCTAAACGAGTTAGAGGCAAACGATCTACACCATCGCATAGTCGTTGCGAAGCGCATGCGTGCATTTGCTCTTGGATTCTTTTGCGTTTACGTACTGTTGTGCTTAGGTATATTTGCACTTACGTACTTTTGCACTTACGTACATTAGCCACACGTACACGTGCGTATCACGTACAATTGCCATACCTACATTTGCGCAGGCGTACTGGAAACGTACGTATGGCATATGTACCTCACCAAACACAAAGGTACGCATGCGTAAATTGTCGTATATTTGCGCACACGTACATTTGGTTACGTATATTTGCGCATGCATACACTTCTCATATGTACATTTGCGCTTTCGTACAATTGCACATACTTACATTTATGCATGCATACTTTTACGCTAACGTACATTAGCGCTTGCGTACTTTTGCGCATACGCACATTTGCCCTTACCTACTTTTGCGCTTGAGTACATCTGCGCATATGTGTTTTTGCACATACGTACATTTGCGCTTACGAATTTTTGCGCATACGTACATTTGCGCGTACGTACATTTGCCATACGTGCATTTGCGCTTACGTACATTAGCTATAAGTACATCTGCGCTTACGTACAATTGCTATACGTACATCGGCACTTCCTACATTTGCTTCCGTACATTTGCTTACGTACTTTTGCTTACGTAGATCTGCCATACGTCCTTACGCACATTTATCCTAGAATCACCTGCAATACCATGGACCTGAAGCCATGGATGATGTACGCTATGGGCGTGCATGATCCATGCTGAAGCTGCATCATTAACTGCGTCATTAGCCGTTTATGGGGTACCTTGTCAAAAGCCTTGTTAAAATCAAGATATGCTACATCAATCTGATTTCCTTGGTCAAATTGTTTTGAAGCAAAATTAAAGAAAGTTAAAGTGATTTGTGGGACACGATCGCCCTTTTCTAAACCCGTGTTCAGTATCTTGAATCAATCTTTCCTTCCAAATAGCCAACTATTCTATCCTTGATAATTGATTCGAATACCTTGCGGAATAGGGATGTGAGAATTACTGGCCTATAGCTTTCAACTATAAATCATGTCCCCTTGATCTCCTATACCTGAGTCAGTACATATCTAACCCAATAAGCCTTTCTCCATGTTATACGTTAGCTGTTCCACGGTTGAGTCTAGTGGCGCTGCGCTGCACCTTTTCTAGGATATTTTTTGTTTGTAGGTAGGGACTCCATGCTTGTACATAATATTCCAAGTAGGGTCGGGTCGCACATATGCTAAATAGTTTTTCATGGCCTCCTTGCTCTTATATCTCACACTTCTATTAATGAGTCACACTATTAATGATCCACACTAGATATTTATCGTAAAGCCACAAACTTCGTGACCTCAGCCCTTCAATCATTCAGCACAAACAGCTGATCTCAGCGAAGCTTTTCACTTATCGATTTTTCACCAACCTTGATTTCTGAATTTTGTGGTTGTGCTGTGTCGGCTGTGTATTGCGATTCACACATCTCGATGTTTCCTACGATGAAATGTCTGGTTATTACCTTTATGCTTTCAATTATTGCACCATTGCTGGTTTCATGTAAGTATTTCAAGCTGGCGTCTGCAAATGAATTGCGAATGGAAAGCCAGATCCCGGCTGCGCCGCATTTAGGCCGGCGAATTTTGGCGTACAATATTTATCGTCTGAAACATCGGTTCATTTCTTTAAAGTACTATCGGTAGTGTAATGGATTTCAAGCTGCTTATACTTGACGGTGAGGCTGGCACAGAACTTGGTGGGGCATTATGCAAAGTATGACAGTCTGTTGAACAGGGTGGGAAACTTGCTTTCCGGGTTTGGAGTCGGAGTGCAAACAGATTTCTCCCGGAGTACATTTTCATGCACATATTATTTTTTCATGCATGGAATCTATTTGCCGGTAACCGACGAGAAAACCATATGTACCTAGTCAGTGTGTACGTAATAGGCATAATACACATCATTTTTGGTCACATCAAAGCATAGAGACAAAGAAGTGAGCAATGGATGACACCACAAGACAGGGAGTTGTGATCAGCTCAGCTTTGTCTCTCATAACTCACAGGAGCAATGCGCCTTCCTTTCTCTGTTGGTCTCAGCATAATGCTAGGCAAAATGAAAACACAAATAATTCACAGTTCACCCTCAGCTCAGAGCGCACACCTACCTACATACACAGCCATTTCCCTGCACCATACAAACCCACAACACTACCTCACATACAGTCGGAATTGACGGCGGTGCGCAAAGGATCAGTCAAGGTCTTGTGTTTGCAGCATGACACTGTTAAGTGTTCAAAACATGTGTTCAAAGTTGCTAATGGTTATGACGTCATTTAAAAAATACCTTGCATTGATTGGTTAAAGGACAGTTTTCGTAACAGAAAATGCTAACACAGTAAATTCTGATCGGCGGCCTCCGCTGCACTCTGGAAGCGACTCTTAAAACAGTCAATTTTTCCCACTATAGGGTGGCTCGAAAGCAGGTTTCTGGAGACGCACCAGCCGAATTTGTAGAGACTGGAGGCCATTATATTCAGTGCGCATGCGCAAGTTTGGCTCGTTGTCGTTGGTATTTCCGCTGTTTGTGGTTTCGTGTGGTGTGTGTGTTCGGTTCCTGTCTGTGTGGTTGATGGTACAAAAAGTGGTAACCGTAAGTAGGATAACATGTTTGGTGGATATTTTCTTCAATCCTGTATTAGTTTTTTAGTAGTATTTTTGTTCCTTCTGTATGTTTGTGTCGGAGTACATGTGGAGCCCATTCTATCCAGTATGAATCCGGAGTGCAAAAATGTTTTAAGAGATGAAATCTCTTAAAAAGTGCCTTAATTCCCACCCTGCTGTTCAGCCAGGTTGGGTCTTGCACAGCTGATGCACAGTGCAGGCCAAGCAGGAGTGGGATGGAAATTAAAGCACTTCTTCAGGGATTTCATCCCTCGTTGCTTTTTTTGCACTCCAGGCTTATATTGGACATAATGTGCTTCACATCTATTCTGATGAAACAAATTTAAATATGCAGAAGGAACACAACAAATATCACTAAAAACAAATACAAGACAGCATCCACCAAAGCACAGGTCAGCCTGCTCATGGTTAGCATTAAAACTAGTCACTTTTGCAGAACCATGAAGGGTATTATTGTGCTTTGAGGTGGTAACAAGAAAGTTCACACACATTTTCCTCCACAAAGCAAACAAATGGGTTAGGTATTGTTAGGTTAGGTTTGTTTAGGTTTTTTATGTTGGATTATGTAGCAAATTTTTAAAGGAAAAAAACATTAAAAAAGGCTGATTATGCAGTGTTGGGCTATGTTTTATTTGCCATTTTTTGGAATAAAAATTTCCTTTCACAGTTACATTTTCTCTGCACATTTTTGAACTTTATTCATTTTTTTCTCTGAAAGTGATGTTAAGCCAGGCTAGGCTATGCTATATATTTTGCATTTCTTTTTGCATTGATTCAAAGGCAACAGATAGCAGTTGGGCCCATTTTTTTTGTCATCTGGGCCCACAAGTTCATGCAAGATGGCACAAATAAATATGATTAAGACCTATAGATGCACACATCAAGCCCAAAATGTATACAGGAGCCCCCCACAGTGCACAGGGTCCAAAAAATGACTGCTTTGAGATCTGCATCAGAGTTCTAAATAAAAATCACCAGGAGCCCTCAAAACACCCTCAAACCTTAAGCTATGTTTCACAGCTCCTTTTGACTTCCTTTTTTCATAACTCCTCCTCCATAACTCCTAAACCACTTTTTGGTGTTATTTTGCTCACAACCTGAAATGTAAGCATTTGCACAGAAAATGAGTAATCCCATCATCTTGGTCACATTGATAAATATTGCATTGGAATGATGAATTCCAAGAATTTATAAAACACCTTAAAGCAAACAGCAAGATGATTGTTTACCTCTTGGAATTTCTTTTTCCAATGCATTGTTGTTAAATGTTGTTTGCATGATGTGGCTGACCACTCATTTCCTCTCGAAATGCTTACTTTTCAGCTGACAGTCAAAGTAACATAAAAGGAACTTTGAGTTAGGTAGTATAGCATAAAAAGTAATGCCACCTGAGTCACCATGCTTATAAAGTATGAAGGTGAATAAAGCTGGATTCATTTATGAACACTTGAGGACCTTTTTTAATGACTTAAACATTCTCTGGATATCATTCTTCTTGCATATAGTATATTCATCACTGACAATCCAGAGAGGTCAAAGAACACCAGCCCTCCCCAATCTCATACTGATACTCATGCAAGTCATAATTGTGGTGTATTGTGGTGTTGCTTGATGCAATTTGAAGTACAGGTGAAGTTAGATCGGAATCGGTCCGGAGTTTATGCACCCCTGAACTCCGAACGTACCGCCACCGGCCGGCCAGACCGTGCTGGCAGAGGGGACGAGTAGCCTAGGGGTAGGTCGCTCGTCTCACAATCGAAAGGCCCCGCAGTGGGGTCAGCCTCGTTACTCGGCTGGCCAGGGAATTGGCGCTCCCTCGGGGTAACACAGCCGCCCCGATAATGGGTGTGGAAACGCAGAGTCGTTTCTGGGGACTCGCGTAGTCCCCACCGCCCATCCCTCTCTCCCTTCCCAGTATCCACCCCGTGTCAACGTCCCTTTGTATGTATTTCATCCAACCCTGCAACACGAACCCCTCCCTTGCCACGAGCAGGTATACGCCCCATTAATACGACAGGTATGTGGTAGAACTGGTATGGTTATGCTGTATTTCATGACAGTGGATTTTACAATGCCACATTGAGTGCCAACTTCCGTTCTACAACCTGATATGAGTGACTGTTATGGGCGCTGCATGACCTCTGCAGTCGATGCGCCCTCAAACTCCAATAACCAACTAACCAACCACAATCGAAAGGCTGTGGGTTCGAATCTCACCTGTCGCTGCTCTTCGCCCGCGACCAATCGGTGTGAGAGATTGGCGATGCGATACATGACAGCGGTCGATGTGTCGTAAAAACCAATAACCAATAACCGATAACAGTGCTGGCGGACGTACCGCCACCAGCGGACCGACTCCCAGTGTGGTCGGCGCCACTCGACGGTGCGGCGCGTGCCGGCAGGCGGCAGCAGCGGCGGCGGCGACGGGGTCCGGTGCTACGTGTGCACCTCCACCAACCACACGGCCTGCCGCGACCCGTTCGACTCGCGACGCGCCACCATGGCCGGCTTCCTGCGGCCGTGTCCCGAGTCGGCCAGCGACAAGCTCAAGCCGTTCTGCAGGAAGACGCATCAGACAGGTGACAGTAGTGGTGGGGGAACAGGGGAGGGGGGGGGGCTGTAGTTACAGGAAGACGCATCAGACAGGTGACCTTAGTGGTGGGGGAACAGGGGAGGGGGCTGTAGTTAGAGGAAGATGCACCACACAGGTGGCTTTACTGGTGGAAGAACTGGGGGCTGTACTTACAGGAAGACGCATCAGGCAGGGGACAGTAGTGGCGGAAGAACAGGAGAGGGGCTGTAGTTGAAGGAAGACGCATCAGACAGGTGACTGTTGTGGTGGAGTAGCAAGGGAGGGGGCTGTTGTTGCAGGAAGACGCATGAGACAGGGGTGACAGCAGTGGTCAAGAAAGAGGAGAGGGAACTGCAGTTACAGGTGTTGCGCATCAGACAGATGGCAGTGAGGGCGCAGGAACAGGGCAGGGTACTGCAGCTACAGGAAGGCTCACCGAAAAAAAGCTGGCTGCAGTGGTGGAGGAACAGAAAAAGTAGTTGGAGGAAGATGCACCAGGAACGTGACAGTAGTGTCGGAGGGAACTCACCAGGCAGGTTACAGAAGTGTTGCAGGAAACTCACCAAGCAGGTGACAGTATTGTTGGAGGGAACTCATCAGGCAGGCTATAGTGTTGCAGGGAACTCATCAGGCATGTCACAATAATGATGCAGAAACACGTCTGGGAATAGCTAACACGGTACGAGTAGTTTAGGGGTAAGTTACCCGTTTCACGATCGAAAGGTTGTGGGTTCGAGTCTCACCTGTCGCTACTCTTCGCCCGCGACCAATCGGCCTGAGAGATTGGGGACACTACATGACAAGGGTCGACGTGTCGTAAAACCAACAACCACCACTGGGAATGGCTACAGTGCACTTGTCTTTGGATTGAAATGGATTAGATCAGCTCGATGTTTAAAAAAATAATGTACCTGTGGGTGTTGCACCAGCGGAATTAACTTTGATAGCTTACGAGAGGGATGGTGACACGGCTTGTGCTTGTCTGTGGGAATAGACGGTTATCCGTCCTATGGGAATAGGATGCCCGTCTCCTGCTATACGGGAAGCGGGATATCGAAACTGGGATGTCAACTAGGATGCAAAGCTGTTGTGGATCAGCATAGAGCAGGGTTTCAGATTCAGGAAAAACACGATGTCAGGCAGATAAGAGAGTGGAGAACAGAGTACCAGGCATGCAGACATGCTGGGCTGCTGTGAGGGGACTTTGCATGCGTGGGCTAGTGACTACTAGTGAGAGTGATCACGGATTAGACGAGTCAGGAAGCATGGTGTGATGAATCTGGCTGGAAGATGGTGAAGCGCTACATCACGGATTTTGCCTTGCTGAGATTGACCAATGCCACATGTTGCAGTGCGGGGGAACGTGCGCGTCATCAGGAGCTGTGGCTACCGCAACCACACCGAGGAGTGCTACGGCTCGCGCAACGCCGAGGTGGTGGTGAGGTGGTGCCGCTGCTCCGTTGACGGCTGTAACGGGGCGACGCTGCAGGCGCTGACGCCGGCCACGCTCATGCTGACCGCCGCTCTGCGCGCCATCTATTGAGCGACGTGTGAAGCAGCGGTTCGGTGGTATTCCGCGCGGTTTTGAATGTTTAGTTGCCGTGCGTGCAGTCGGTCCGAAATTGGGAAGCTGGATGGTGACGTGGGCGTGGTTTATGCTGACGTCCACACACACACACCCTGCCCAGCGTGACGACTGTAGCACAGCTTTGTTATTTGTTGCAGAATGTGCTGAGTTAAAGTGAACAGCATTCAGGTGGCGCATTTTTTGCGACCTCGCGTCACGTGATATACTGATCAATGCTCGACACCGAGCGTCTGGGAACTGGCTTCAGTATTCGCTTCCAGAAATGCGGGGATTTGCCGTGCACAACTCCTCGGTACCCCCACTTACAAGGAATGCAGAAAACTTGGGATCATTGTTTTGTCATCGTTGTCGTCTGCACACGACGACCACGATTTTTCCTGGTCTGGTACTCATGTGACTACCACAGTTGATTTTCCGGGATGTCAAAGTATCTGAACATGAAGCAAAATATGCGTTCCAGCTTCAAATATCGTCATAAGGCACTGTAAGACAGTGTACTGTTAAAAACGTAACGTTCATCAAAAGGACCATATGCCTACTGCCACCAGTCTCTGAAAGTTGGTTTTCCACTCCCTGGCATGTAGTGTGCATTGAGCTAACAGCAAGGTGTATGGCACCTTTCATGTTCGTTCATTCAGGGTGTCTGGTAAATCCATGACAACGTCATCACGATCTCAGGACATTCGTTCCCTGCATCAGGCTGTCTCAGTGAAAGGTTACAAACGTGGCTGAAGCAGTTGGCTACTGCTTAGCAATATCTGTTATATTTTGCTGTAAGGACGTACTGGCCTCTTCTGAGGCCCAGATCTCACTTCATTGGCATTGATTCTGGTATTGAGTGCATTATTATGGTTGGGTCTTGTATTGAGTTGTCAATGTTTCGGCAGGGGTTGGCATTGATATTCACATTTTGTTTTGCCATTGTACGGTTTTTTTTTTTTTTTTTTTTGGGAAAGTTTTTTTTGATTTGGGAAAAGTTTGAAGGAGGAAAAAGTTTTTCTTTTTTATTTTAAAAAAATTTTTTTTTTTTTTAAATTATATTTTTTATTTTTTTTTTTTTTTCTACATAAATTATGTGAAAAGGGGAAAACCCCGAAAAAGGGGGGAAATCCCAAACCCCCATTAACTTTTTTTTCCAGCCACATGGTAAATTATTTTACACTGTTGTACGGTCGGCATTCATTTGGCCGATGTGCTGCATTGTCCGTCCATATCTCCCTTGCAGTTGGACTGGATTGCCATATTTAGAGCTGGCATCGGGCCCGAGCCGAGCTGAGCTGTGTTTGTGGTTTGTTTCCGCCGCGGAAATGCTACCGCCGACGGGCCGCCGCCCACGGCTAGTGTTGCCATACAGTGCAAATAGCCTAGCTAGTGTGCGGCGCGACTCGCCGGGTAGCAGCGGAGGTTAGTGTTGCGCCAGTCTTAGTGTGGTGCTAGCCCTATCGGGGATCCCTCAGCTGGTCTGGACACGTTAGTGTTGTATATAGTGTGGTGCTAGCCCTCTCAGGGATCCCTCAGCTGGTCTGGATACGTTAGTGTTGCACCAGTCATAGTGTGGTGCTAGCCCTCTCAGGGATCCCTCAGCTGGTCTGGACACGTTAGTGTTGCACCAGTCATAGTGTGGTGCTAGCCCTCTCAGGGTATCCCTCAGCCGGTCTGAACACGTTAGTGTTCCATTCGCTATAGCCTGGTGCTAGCCCTTTCAGGGATCCCACGTTAGTGTTCCACTCGCCATAGTGTGGTGCTAGCCCTCTCAGGGATCCCTCAGCTGGTCTGGGCACGTTAGTGTCCCACTCGCCATAGTGTGGTGCTAGCCCCCTCAGGGACCCCGCAGCTACATGGCCAGTGTAGTCGATGCGCCCTGAAACCCCAGGGACCCTGTAGCTGATCCGGGCACTAGCGCTTCAATTTGCCTTCCCCGGCTGATAGTGTTGGTGTTCACACACGTGCGGGACGGTGTGGGCTGTCCGCCGTTAGGTCTCCAGGTGTGGCGGGTGGCACGCTCGGCTTCCGAAGCGCAGCGGTAGTGTGTCGGCACGCGACGGGTCCCACCGTGTAGTGTTTGTAGTGTTGTGCAGTCGGCTGCTGGGTGGTTGGTTGGGCGGGGAGCTTGCGCCACAGTTGAGCCACAGCTGATTCGGGAGGGCGAGACGGCCTGGTCGGTCTCCTGTGCTCAGTCTCCGGATGGAGATCGAGACAGCCTGGTCGGTCTCCGGACGGAGATCGAGGCGGCCTGGTCGGTCTCCTGCGCTCAGTCTCCAGGTGGAGATGGGGCGGTCTGGTCGATTTCCTGTCATCAGTCTCAGTATGGAGCTGGAGACGGCCTGGCCGGTCTCCTGTGCTCGGTCTCCAGGCGGAGATCGAGGCGACCTGGTTGGCCTCCTGTGATCAGTCTCAGGATGGAACTGGAGACGGCCTGGCCGGTCTCCTGTGCTCAGTCTCCAGGCGGAAGTTTAGTCCCGGTCAGCTCACTACCGCCCGGCATAAATCCCCACCCCTTGCCCATCAGGTCGGCGGCCCCCTGTGATTTGATCGGCGCGGCTGACCCCCCTCCCCTCCCGCCAGTCGGAGGAGTTACCGAGGTATTCTGCTGAGGCGGACGCGGTCTGTGGTCGGGATAGGTTCCGCGTGGCAAGCTAGTGCAATACCAGATGTGATACGACAAAGACGGCTGGGACTCGCTCGTCTGAAATGATCATGTCGTGCTTCATGTGTATGTGTGTGTGTGTCACACGATGGACTGAGTTATTTTGAACCAGTTTACCAATGCAACGTGCCTCTTTTTTACCGTGCATTTATGGTTTTGATAATTTAATTTATCTACTGGTGCGACTGTATTTTTCGTCCCGGTTATTCACGCTGTTGAGAGTTTAGTTCCGTATATGTGCCATGATAACTGTATCCAGCCGCCACTGAGTGGCTGTTTTACTTATCCCCGCTGTGATAGTTTACGCAAATGCTGAAGTAATGCATCGAAAAGTATCGCGCCCTGGAAGCGGGCTCCACAGCGCATGGCTCCGGGTAGGATCGCTTCGTCGGATGGACTCCAAAGCCGCTTTCTGCGGATGTACTCCGAAACCGCTTTGTCAGATGGGCTCCAAGACCGCTTTGCCAGATGATCTCAAAAACCGCTTGCTCCCGTCGGCGAACGCTGACTCGGTCGGTGTTCGTCCCTTCACCCGAGGGCGGCAATGGTCGACGGGGTCGCAGCCATTTCCCACCAGCGTTCCCCGTTGTGAATTACGTCGACAACGCTCAGTGTGCATGGGCGCAAAGTGATCCTTGATGTCGACGCGCCCCTAAACTCCAGTCCACCTCCACGCTCGGTGTGCTTGGTCACACCGTTCGGCGTGAACGCGGCGAGTGCGGTTCTCGTCAGCCCACCTGGTGCGGCCGGGGGGGTGACCTGGCCGGTGGTGGTTGTGCGGAGTGTAATGTGCGGCTGTCTATACCCGGCGCCGGCAGAATAAGCGACTATTTATACACGGCGTCTACAACCGGTGAATGTGTGGAGCATAATGAGCGGCTGTCTATACGCCACTGGTTATGCAGGGTATAAGCAGGTGTCCATACCCGGCGCCGGCAGAATAAGCGACTATACCCGGCGTCTACAGCCGGTGATTGTGTGGAGCATAATGAGCGGCTGTCTACACCCGGTGCCATTGGTTATGCAGGGTACAAGCAGGTGTCTACACCCGGCGCCGGCAAAATAAGCGACTGTCTAATGAGCGCCACATGACCAAAGTGGTCAATGAGCCCCAAAGCCCCAATGACTAAGCGACTGTTTATGCCACAACCGCCGGCTGCCTTCCACAACCGGTGGATATGGTACCGACGGTCTGGTGTCTCGATAACTGGTTGGCATGGCGGTGCGAAGTGTCGATGACGCGGACGTTTTTTTTGGGGGGGGGGTCTGGCTGCGCCGTCGTGTTGGCACGGTGCGAATGCTTTAGAGTAAAGTGGGTTTAGAAATGCTATGTACGAGAATGCACAGAATATACATTTAAAAGAATGGTGGAGACTGTGATCACATTGGCACTGGCGTGCTACAGGAGAAGAGAAAAACCGAAGTCGAATGGGACTAGGTTGAAAAGTAGCTGGGGAAGGACATGCTGGACAAATATGAAGTGGATTAGTGTCGAAAGCAGAATGGGGTCGAATGGAACGGAGTCAAAGGTGGAATGTGGTGGAAGAGGATGACGCAGAAGATAGGATGGATGGGTTAACATTTGATTAAACGGGGCCGACAAGTAGCTGGGGATAGGGCGGGCTAGATTAGGTTACTGTGATCATGGGCGGATATAGTGGGGGGGGGGCATGTACCCGACTCGTGAAAGGTGACGCCCCTCGTAAGACTCGTCCTCCCACCCCCCCCCACGTTCAACGGATTTTATAGCTAGGATGCGCCCGTAAGCTCGAATAACCAAAGAACAGCTGGAGGCACCAACTGGAAAGGAATAAGCGCTTCCTCGAAAGAAAACGTCTTCCTCCTGGCAGGGACAGACCGGGTATAAGGATTGAATGGCTAAATTCGATATCAATATTGGGACCTTGCGAGACAAGTGAGCCTTGAGTCGCTCGGAGTGATACATGGGCATGGCGCTGGATCTGTTGAAAGTGGAGAACCCAGTATTTCATTATGTTGCAAACAACCAAAACGTCTAATTTATTTCTTTGGTTTTGTTTGTTTTGTGTGCACGAACGCCATTCAAAGCCGAGTACCTGGCTGCTATCGGGGTTGCGTTGCTGTTAAAATTGTTTCCATAACTAATTGCGCACTTCAACAGTTCGTTGGGCCTCTGACCTGCCCCGAAAGGGGCGGTCCAGATATTAGGACTTCCTATCCCCTCCCCAAATCTCCACCTCTGGCCCTCACTGTCCCTCCTCACCTCCAGGGGCTCTGAGGGAGGAACAGGCCGGTTGCTCTTCCGCCCGCTGGCTACGCCGCTGCCTTTTAGCACGAATAAAATGGACCCCTGAAAACCATTTCGATCTCGTTAAGAATGAGATACCCCTCCATGGACTTGAGACCCCTTGCGTCGCACCGGGAACTCTCCTCGAATCGGTTGTTTCATTGGTTGTTATGCTTACAAAGTTACGCTTAAAATGTATGCACCGCCACAATATACGTTAAAGCCGGTGGAGCCGGGGATCGGGAAATGTCCCGAGTGCTACAGGAAAGAGAAAACCGAAGTCGAATAGGACAAGGTTGAAAAGCCCGAATCTACCACTCGGCCAAACCCGCCCCTCTCCTCCCATCGGGGCCTCTTCGTTGGCCCAACGCCCATGGGCTTCTTCGTGGGCCCAACGCCCAATGTCAGCTTTGGGACTGTCCACCTGCGTGGGCCGAAGCCGATCGAGGGGCCCTGCACGTCCATCGGCTCGGGCCCTCTTTCACAACGAAGAGCCCCCTATCCGGCCGGAAACCACCTTGCAAAAAACTACGTCCTCGTCCATCAGACCAATGGTCCTTGTAGGGCTTGGGCTCAATCCGTCATCACTGGGACGTCGGCTGGTGACTTCACATCGGCATCACTGGGACATCGGCTGGTGACTTCACGTCGGCATCACTGGGACATCGGCTGGTGACTTCACGTCGGCATCACTGGGACATCGGCTGGGACTTCACATCGGCATCACTGGGACATCGGCTGGGACTTCACATCGGCATCACTGGGACATCGGCTGGGACTTCACATCGGCTGGTGACACTTTCTGACGGTCCGGGACTCTCTCCGGTAGCTAGGAGCCATTTCTGTTGTCTCGGGTCTGTCTTTGATGATCCAGAGCCTGTTCTGTCCGACCGGAGTCTCATTTTGAACAGTTCGTGGGGGACCATTGGTCTAGGGGTAAGACGCCTGTCTCACAATCGAAAGATGGTGGGTTCGAGTCCCACCTGCCGCTACTCTTGGCCCGCGACCAATCGGCGTGCGAGATTGGCGACGCGACATGACTCGACGGTGATGTGTCGTAAAACCGATACCAACCAACCAACAGTTCGTGCCTCCTCCAGGTCATAGGTACTTCGGTTTGGACCCAGCCGCCAGCCCAGGTGCCCTTCACATTGACTTGGGGCCCTCTCCGTTGGCCCAGGCCCTTCCAGGCGCCTTAAGATGGTCGTTTGGAGGCCTCCTCGAACCTTTTATCAGGCGGAGGAGGAGGCGGCCCCCAATTCGCTCCCATTGGTTCTCCACCAGGCTGGGAGTATCCGTTCTGCCCTTCCCTGACTGGTAGCTGGTGGAAGTTGGCAACGACAAAGTTGGAGGTGTCCCACCAACCGAGGGGCACGGAGGGGCTTTCCTTATTTTCAGGACATATTTTCGGATTGAATAGGGAAAATGACAACTTAACATTGGCAGGATGCTAAACCCAAAGGCCGTACCCCTATGTGAAACCCCCACGAAACCGGGATCTTCATCCACGGGTAGCAGCAGACGCCTCGCTACGACCACATCCACTTCTGCGAAATCATCCAAAATTCCAAGTTACAAGGAATTCATAAGTTGGCAACACATTGAGCAGCACGTTCCCACTGCATCACCTGACGCAGACGAGACGAAACGAAGTATCGGATGATCAGTGGGGCTGAATAGTATACAGTTCGCCCAAGAGACTTCCAGCATTTGTTTGGTTCTTTGACAATTATATTAGCCCATTTTACAAGTGTTTGGTTGTGTAGGGAAGATGTCGGAGATAATGCCATTTTTTAATGCACTATTATTTTGTATCACATCTGTTTTTGTTTCCTAATTTAGGCATATGTTCCTTCAGGTTTTGACAGTCATGACAGTTTGGAGCTTTTCATTATGCTTTGAGCCATTCTGGTCACAAATTTGAGCGATGGATTGGTATATTGCCAGTTTTGTAATTACTATGCATTCATATGTTTGGTTTGCAGGAAGAAAGTCCAGTACAAAAGAGAATTGGAGGTATTCAATCTACAAAGGAAACAAGCATGGTGAGATATTTTGTTTTCTGTCTTTGTTTTGCTCACTGACTTCATTGATGTAAATATTTGGGACAATTCATCATGAATAGCCAGTAATGTGACACAGACAGAAGTACAGTATTATAGTTGTGGTTTTGACGGAATTTGCATCAGTGGTGCCAGGCTTGTGCCTTTAAGAATGTAGTCAATTTGTGCTTTAATGTGTTTGATGAATTATTTCATAATTATTTTCCAATGCAATGTTCATGAACATGAAGAAGATAATCTTACTACTCATTTCCTCCACAAACAGATACTTGCTTTCAAGTTGGCAATAAAAATATAATTAAAAAGGGGCTTATAATTATGTAATATAGCAAACAAAATTGTTAAAAATGGAAGAGAAAGTAACATAAGCTATTCTAACATAGCCTGACACCCCTTTTAATACAAGATTCCAACAATAGGCTGGATAAATGTAAAAAGAATTTGCTTCCTTCAAAGTATTCCAAGTAAAAAAACATGACCCAGCCTAACCTGGGGTTAATTTCTCTAGTGTTAAGAAATTTCCACCTAAAAAGCTAACATAGACAAACCTAACAACTTTGTCTACTCTATGGAAGGAAATGTGTGCAAACTTGTCTTGTGAACACCTTTTTCTAGATTATTGTTTTTTATGTTCTTTATTTTTGGATTTTGGATTTTTCACCTGTTTTTAGATGATCTATGGCAACCTACTGCTCTAAGTTTTCATTTATTGATGTAGTAAGTATGGATTAATTTTTTGTCCTCATACAGAGTAGGTAGTCGAGCATATCTTGGTGTTTTCTGGTGTGGTTGGAATACATTTTATGTTTATTTCCTTGTGCAGGTGACTAGTTTTGGGATATCTGTATCTCACTTACAATTGCTTACATCTCAGCAAGAAGCCCTTTCAGCAAGAAGCAAAATACTCCCACTTTGGCAAGTGTTTAGTCATATTCAGATGATACTGCTTGATAGCTATTACAGCTAACAATCTTTTTGGATTACAAAATAAAATAGTTGAGTTAGCCCCAAGAGTCGCAGCATGGTTTCATACTGATAGTATGATATCATGTATGAATTCATATACTATGCAAAATGTATGAATGCTGAAAGGGTGCATGATCAAATGTTTTCCAGGAAGCCATGTGAAGATCTTGATATCACAATAAATATATGTCATATAGCAAGGTTAAGTTGTTGAACATCTGGGTTTGCTTGTGGATACAAATTTGGCATGGGAATGTCATGAAGACCATTTCATTAAAATATGGGATATTGGAATGGCATGCAAATATATAGACATATCTCTAAACACATGCCAGGTCAGACATGTGTTCAAAGACACCCTCATAGTTTTTTTTGTGTGTGATAGTGTCTGACTGAGCAGATGCAGACACATTTTTATGGCTTCTTATGCTTCTGTTTTGCACATTTTGACAAAAAATCAGGCTCATATCATCAAAGTTACTGACCTTGGAGGAGTTAAGCTGAGTGGTGTTCCAAAATCATTGACATGCTATTTGGAGTAGTTGTAGCAAATAGTCATAGCATAGCAGATTTAGTAAGGCCCAAAATAATATGGCTTTTCACCCTCTGCAATACATTTCTGTAAAACATATACATACAATCCCAGCCCGACTAGAGATGATAAGCCTTGGCACACCTAACTATTTCTCATGTCAATAAACAAGAGTCAATTAAAAATCATCTAGACATAAATCACCTATCACGTGATCGTTCGATCACCCGTGATCAACGCGCCTCAAACGGCCGTCCACGCGGCTGCCTCTGAACGGGTAGCTCCGCTTAGCGAGTTCGGAGCGAACTCGCGGGTGCCCCAACATCCCTGTGGCTGCGCACCGAGTGCTCCTGGACGACAATAAGTGCCAAGGCATCCAATGCCACTGCATTTGTGACCAAAATAATTGTGTATTGATCAGTTATTTTTTAATGTCCTTTGGTTACCTTTATGGTGCCCACACATCATGTGATGTCTGATGCATTAATTGTTTGCAGGGCAAGTTGGAGGAAAAGAAGAGGGTTAAACTTGTTCATCCAAACAGCAGGAAGGCAGCTGCTTTGGTGAAGAAGAAAATCAGGTAATATGAGCCCATTTGGTCAGTAATTGTGTGACTTTTGTGTAGAGGAGGGTAAAACCTGCACTACAACACTCCTCACATGGATAAATGTGATTATTTGCAAGCTTTTGTTTCTTTTTGTTTCATTCCAGTTATGTAAAAGTGGACTGAAATTTGATGTATTTCAATCCCACATCTCAGATATTTCAGCCAATCTATCACTTTTATCACTTCATTTAAGTTGCACTCACAATGACAGTTTACAATCACTGCATCCTTTTATCTAGCATAACACTGTGGTTATGGGGGGTCAGACTTACATATTGACACCATAAGCATGGCTGAACATATTGCCACATTACCACATATGCCACATCTTCTCTCTTGGCATTATGCTTTCCAAGATACCTTCTCTCATGGCAACTCATTGTGACTTTATGTGATCCATTATGATCTATGATCCATTGCAATGATGACATCCCCCCATGATGGCCTGTGACCCATCGTGATCAATCCGGCCCCTGGAATTACAGGAGACACAACACTCAGAAGTGGCAGGGTCATCGGCGTCTGAGTCGGCTGGCTGTTGTGACCCTTCATGACCGTTGTGACCTGCCCGTGACACGTTGTGACCCTACGTGACCCATTGTGTTGTTTGTTCTGTTGTTTGTTTACTGGGTGGTTCATGACGCGCTTTTTGCACATTCACGGCTAATGGCGCCGCCCACACTGTTTCGCCGGTAGGCTGCGGGATCGGGAAATGTCCCGAGCGGTGCGAGTGTCGAACCCGGGACCTTTGGTACCCAGAGCCCAACACCTTAACCACTCGGCCATCCCCGCCCTGTGACCCGTTGTGACCCTACGTGACCAATTGTGACCCGCCCATGACCAATTGTGACCCGCCCATGACCCGTTGTGAACCTACGTGACCCATTGTGACCCGCCCATGGCCAGTTGTGACCCTCCGTGACCCGTCCGTGGCCCGGTGTGACCCGTACGATCCCCGGCAGGACGGCACGGCGTGACACCAAGAAGCAGCAGGGCCACCAGCGGCTGCGGCGGCTCGCCGAGCGGCTGGTCTGGTTCAGGGACAACCTCGACCAGCAGCACAAACACTACACCGTGGAGGAGATCCACCAGCTGATCGAGAGGTGGGCTGGCGGTGCTGCCGTACAAAGTGGGCTCCGTCTGCCTGGATAGTCGAAGCGCCCCTAAGCCCTGATAACTCCAGTTGTCTGAGATTGGTGGTGGTGGTGGATTGGAGCTTAGGGGCGCGTCGACATCCAGGGTCATTTTGCGCCCATAACTGTATTATACTCAATTTACGGTGCTACTATCATGGCTTATTAATATTCACGGGTGGGAGTATATGACCTCTAGGCGAGCTGGTCGAAGGAAGGTTGTCTGAGCTTGAGTTTGAATCGTGGGCTATGTGGTTCGTTTTTACTGTTGCTATTGTATTATGCTGCTGCTTTGCCTAGTTTGTTCAAGTCTAAGTTATTTATCAGACTAAGTGTCTATGTCTGCACCTCATTTTATGGGTTTTGAGAACATTTCCAGAGTTGCTCTCAGCTTAGTATAAATGTACAATTTAAGTCAGTATAATCAGGAACATGTTTTGCAGCAATTCAAATGCTAGATGAGCGCCAAACCACCTTGTAGTCGGCGCGCTCTTCAGTCCAAATAATCAATAAACCAATTAAAATGTCAGCATACATTTGCCTTACAGGGTACAGTGATGATTGGATAAAACATTTAGAACAAGGTCAAGGCTAGGCACATCGGATGGCACATAAACATTGGAGCGTATGTTTGTTTCGTGTCACCGGCATTGCATTTTGTGACCTGCCAGTTTAAAAGCAAATCACCACCTACAGCTATCTGTATGATAGTACGACGTGATCTAAGATGACATGAAACCTGACTACTCTTCACATCTGTGGCACTTGTGTCACTCCTGTGACATTCGTCCACACACTTCATATATATATAGGTATATATATATATATATATATATATATATATATATATATATATATATATATATATATGTATATATATATGTATATATATATGTATATATATGCATACACATATAAGCTGACATTGACGTTGATCTCTTCTCCCTGTTTTGCCTTTGCGTCCGCCTTTGACCCCTCCGACCCCAATTGCCCTGTTAACATCTCTCGCATCCATTGGTCGGCGCAGCTATATCGTGCGCGACTCTGCCGAAGTGGAGGTGCTGCGGGTCAAGAACGCGCGCGCGCCGGCCGGCCACCGGCGGCCGCAGTCTCGACTGGACGCCCTGCTGGCCACACAGAGAGCCGAGACGCTGGAGTACAGCCAGGGCGGCTTCGGTAGGTGGGACAACGGCCGGGCGGTTACTGGATCGATGACATGGCCGCTGCACTGTCAACTGCACCCTCCCCCAGGATTGGCAAACTGAGCTGTTCGTGGATTTGTGTCATTCATAGCATTGTCTTGTATCATGTATCATCTCACTCCTCCGCGGCCAGACCACTCCCCCACTGTCAACATCCACTTCCCCTTGGTCACCACCCACTTTCCCTTGGTGAACACCCACTTCCCCTTGGTCAACATCCTCTTACCTTTGGTCAACATCCTCTTCCCCTTGGTCAACACCCACTTCCCTTCGCTTCAGCATCTCTAGGAAGATCGATGTGCAGTGCCATTCAATGTGCAGTGGAGCTAAACGAATACAGTGTGCGTACATCAATGTGCTTGGACTTCGTGGTAGTTTCAGCAGTCACCTTTGGTTTCGGCTTTCGTTTTGTGACCTCATTGTGACCTTGGCTCCGTTTTCGAAGCCAACAGCCCGGCCTCGTCCCCATGCGTGGTGGCCACTGACCTGTGGCCACGCGCCGGTCACTAAGCTGCGGACTTTGGGCGCATCCGTTACCATAACCACGTAGTGTCGATGTGGACGCTTGACAGGTGTTACTTGTCGGGTGACATGTATTGCCGACGTGGACGCTGGACGGGTTATCTGTGTTATCTGTCGTGTGACATATAGTGTCGATGTGGACGCTGGGTGGGTATTACCTGCCGGGTGACTCGCAATTATCTGCCCCCCTCCCCGGCTGTGAGGGCCTGTACCCAGTGGAAGGGGACGAGTAGCCTAGGGGTAAGTTGCTCGCCCGCGACCAATCGGCGTGAGAGGTTGGCGACGCTATATGACTCAACGGTCAATGTGTCGTAAAAACCAATAACCAACCTGTACCCAGTGGAAGATGCAAACCTTTAGCCAGCTGGCCACGACCGCATTGCTGTGAATCAAACGTAACGCGCCAAACAGCGACACAAACGCGATCGGGGACAAGTAGTCCAGGGGCAAGTTGCCCGCCTCGCAATCGGAGTATTGTGGGTTCGAGCCTCACCTGTCGCTACTCTTCACCCCGAACCAATCGGCGATAGATTGACGACGCTGCATGACTCAACGGTCGACGTGCCGTAAAACCAATAACAACCACCATCGCCACAAACACGATCCAGCCCCTGACGTCCAGAGGCGCCGTCTCGGCACCTGACTGTTTCGCTCTGCTGTGCTCTGCTGTTGACGCGGCTGCTGTGCTATGCTGTGCTGTGCTGTTGACGCGGCTGCTGTGGGCTGCAGAGTGCGCCGACCTGACCGACGAGGAGGCCGTCCTGTACCTGCGCGCCTGGGACGGTCAGATCAAGCTGGTGCCTCAGATCAAGACGCGCAAGTTCATCAGAGGGCGGCTGGCGGCCGCGGCGGCCGCGGACGGCTTGGCCTCGCAAAGTGACACGCTCGTGACGGCAGACGCAGCCGGATCGCCGGAGCCGCCCGGGCACGACTCTGAGATGTCGGACGGCTGATATATAATACATGCGCATACATATATACATATATAATACATGCGCATGTGAACAGATGACGGCTTTACGGGGGAACGCGAGGTTCATGTGGATGTCTGCAAGTCCGCGAAGGAAATTGCCTTTCTGATCGCATTTTCAAGTCCTCATGATTAAGGCCCAGTGCGTGGAAAATGGGGAAGAGTAGTCTAGGGGTAAGCTGCCCGTCTCACAATCGAGAGGGTGTGGGTTCCAGTCTAATGAACAGGTGACGGCTTTACGGGGGAACGCGAGGTCAGTGTGTGTGTCGGTAGAGTCGTATGCCGGCAGGGCTACGAAGGAAATTGCCTTTCTGGTCACATCCTCAGTTTTTCACAATGAAGGCCCGCGATGGGGCGGGGATGGCCGGGTGGTTAAGGTGTCGGGCTATGGGTACCAAAGGTCCCGGGTTGGACACTCCCACCGCTCTGGACATTTCCCAATGCCGGGGCCCACCGGCGAAACAGTGTTGCCGGCGTTATTAGCCGTGGATGTGCATAAAGTGCGTAGTGAGCCACCCAATAAACAGACGAGCAAACCACGAAGGAAATTGCCATACTGATCACATACTCATTTTCGTGAGAGCGCGAGGTTCACATGTGTGTCTGCAAGTCCGCGAAGGAAATTGCCTTCCTGATCGCATCTTCAAGTTCTCATGATGAAGGCCCAGTGCGTGGAAAATGCGGAAGAGTAGTCTAGGGGTAAGCTGCCCGTCTCACAATCGAGAGGCTGTAGTTTCCAGTCTCACCTGTCGTTACTCTTGGTCGCGACCAATCTGCGTGAGAGATTAGCGACGCCATATGACTCGACGGTCGATGTGTCGTAAAACCAATAACCAACCAACCAACCCAGTGCGTGGGAACGTGGCTGGTGCTCGAGAAACCCCTCCAGACATATGAAGTTTTCATCCTGTTTCCACTGATATTCCGGAGCCCCTGTAATTGATACCAAATTGGCCACAGGTCGGGGTATGTATGACACCGCATATGCTATTTTGAAATAACGTTCGACCACACCGAGTTAAGCGCAAGAGCCTCAGAGTGCAGCCTCTGTCGCAGGAGATCCACTCTCGCAGCAAAACCGCCAGAATCCACGGTGCTGTATTTATAGCAAACGATTAATAAACGACTGTTGCGATCTGACACTCGGCGGCAAACCAGCGGGACGGACGCGAGCCGGCGCAGCGCCGCCCGCGGCACGACACAACACCTGGGAGCGGGTCGACGTCCGTCGCACCACGTGAGAACCGACACGGGGGCCGAGCCGTCCACATGCTCGGACGTCGTCACCGCGGGGGATAGGGGGGGGGGACGCACCACTCAGATCTCTGCCAACACTCGACATTGCGCCCACGACGTTGCATGCAAGAAATCATCCTGGAATAATCTCGTCCGTCGGACATCCGTGGCGCGACGGCAGCACCTGCACGACGCTTCTGTTTGTTTGCGCCAGTGTCTGCACGACGTTTCTGTCTGTTTGCGCCAGTGTCTGCACGACGTTTCTGTCCGTCTGCGCCGGCGCCGTCCGCCGTGGTGAGCTCGCGACGCGTCGACACCTCGCAGACCGACGCGCCCACCGGCGCCACAGACCGGCGGATGCTCTCCAGGCTGCGGGTGCAGAACACGCGCGGAACCGCGGCTGCTCCCGCCCGGACCCCAGACATCTGAAGGTGGGGAGACTACCGCCGGGGACTCGCCCGGCACTCGTGTTGAGCACTTGATGTTCAACACGAACACTTGATGCTTAGCACTTGATGCTAAGCACTTGATGTTGAGTACGTGATGTTAAGCACTTGTCACAGAGCGCGACCCGGCACCAAATCAGACGGACACCCAGACGCTGCGCGGCCCTCACATCAACGCCACCGAGCGCAGACCACACTCCACCAGACTACCGGACTATATTCTATCCACCGACTGCACACACGGTATGGTTAAAACCTACACGTCTATGACGCGCCACACCCGGCGCGACTGAGAAGGCGTCGAGCGCGCGGCGCCCGCACCAATCCCGCACGTGCTGTATCGACTGTCGCACACAGCGCGCGCTGCCGCCGCCGCGCCTGACCTACACGCAGGGCCGCGAGCCGTCGCCAGGTGTCTCCACTCGCCCAGCGAATTACCGCAGGGCACTGGACTCGCCGCAGCCTACGCGGCCACTCCGGCGACGCCCACACAAACCACTCCGGCGACGCCCACACGACCACTCCGGCGACGCCCACACGACCACTCCGGCGACGCCCACACGACCACTCGCCACCTGAGCCCACACGACCGCTCCAGCGAAGCCCATACAACCTCTCCGGTGACGCCCACCCAGCCAATACGTAACACACACACACGTGCAGGTGCGCCACATTGGCTTCCCACCCACTCCGTGCCCCGCGGCACGACAGCCGACGAAGGAGGAAACGAACGCCAGTCGGTTGGGCGGCGCGCGGTGCCAAGTTCGCGCGGTTTTCGTCGTTCCGTTCGCGCGGTTGTGTTCGCGGACGGCCGAGGCGCGGACCGTTGGTGGGGGAGGCGGGGTGGGGTGGCGACATTCGTGCGGAGACGATGTCGGGTGGCGCGAGTATAACCGCGCCACGACGGCGCAAACACAACCTTGAGCTTCAGCTCGCACTGCAGCATCGACATTCCGTTCACAACACTGCACTCAAATGTCATGCAAGCCGGCTGAGGCCAGGTTGCTGCAGATCATGCTGGACCATCTGTCTCCGAAATGGAGGTCCCCAGTCAAAGTAGCGCTGGAGCAAAAACAAAACAAAAACAAAACACGTTCAACGAAAAATAATTCCATTGATTTAGCAAGAATAATTTTAGAGATTACCTTTGCGCTCATATTTGTGACGAAAAAGAACAATTTGTGAAAGACAAATATTACATACATGCATAAACATTGCCTAACTTGGAAGACGTTTTCTTGTAAACACACGACAAATACGTAAACAAGCCTGACCTTCATTAATATACGAATCTTGCGTAGAATGTACGAAAGTGACACTTAACGAAGCGGTTCAGGATAGTTGAGATATCTGCATGCTTCCCGACCATATTCTGCATTGGGCAGGAATTCGCGGGATTGGGGGTATACGGGCCCTTGCAAGGCACCCCTTATATGTGAACCCCTTGTAAGGTACACGGGTTTAGATCCAGGAATCGTAAACTTATGTAAGGTTGGCATCAGTACGTATTGGGCGTCAAATTGGGAACCCTTGCTACTAGTGCTCAGCTGCGACGTATTTGGGGCATTGGGTTATGACCCAACCGGGGCAGATTTCAATTTCAATTTCAACACAAACCGTGACGAAGCACGCAATAAAATCGGCGATCCAGGGGACCTCCGAGCGGCCGGTGGTCACGTGAGGGGGACCGCACCGATTGAAGGGGCCCCGGACTGATGGGAGAGGGCCCGGGCCGATGATGAGTCCCCACGGGGAAACGCCGAGCGCCCCGGTTCGGGCCAACGTGAAGGGTCGTTCAGCTGATGGAGGATTCGGCTCGTTGGAATAGTTCTGGGCTGAGGGCGAGGGCTCAACCGGCAGGGATGGCCCCTGAACCAACCGAAATGAGCCTATGCGTACCGACGAAAAGGCTCACAGCCAACGGAGGGGTCCTGGCGGACAGAGGGCCCCGAGCCGATTTGAATAGTTCCCGGATCCAGGGACACACATTTCAAATTCGGGTCTCTGGATATGTCAACTGGGTAGAAGTACTGACATGCTACACGTAGCTATTTTATGTGAATGGTTTATTTTCTATATACGTATTTTAAAAGCTCAGGCAAAACCACCATTTGGTATGTTAAAGGAGGTGGCCCACTGCCCACTACATACAAGCACAGATCAGTTTCAAGACCGGTCATCTCCGAATCCCATTAAACCTTAATGCTAATTTGGTAGCAGTATTTGCATTCGGGTTATCTTCATCCATTGACATCATGATCAGACCCTCATCCCATTTCAAAACTCAAAATGACATTGGCAAAATGACGACAAAAAAAACACCACTAACGCGCCGCACTGCAATAATCTCCACCGCCTTCATCACCATCACGCTTATAACTGCTATTGACCAGGCAGTGCAAGGTAACATTCGGTCACAAAATTCGGGCTAAATTTCGAGAACGACTACCTGCTTTTCAGACATGACTAAGAAAGACAATCAGGATTGCGTGGAGCCGAGGCATTGCTTTTTCAACAATGATGTATACAGATAAAATCTGGCTGATAAAAATGCGGCCACAATCCCCCTGGTATTCTTATGGAGATATAATAGCATCACATTTTTGGGCGAAGCGCCCTTCTGCCGCTCAAAGGAAGAAAAACGTTTGTCCATGTTTCGGTCAGTGCAATATTCATCTCTATTCCTTTGGTTGGTTATTTGGGCTTAGGGGCGCATCGACTGATTCGGTCATACAGCGCCCATCCGATTCTTTTGACCGATTTCAATCGACAGAGGCGATAATCATAGCATTGCTTAGTTGAATTGCACCTTCATGCACCGTGAACATAGATGCACAGGTTGGAATAAACACAGGGAACTCGCGCCTCTTCCTTTGTACGGCAGCCGTAAATCCAGATAACTAACAGCACGCGCTTTTTTTGGCTCCAGGGCGACGGGGACCTCCACTGCGGAGAGGTATGGGCTAATGTAAGTCTAATAACTATTATAGTCCGTAGACGACAAGTCCTGTGCCACCATTGAGCTACTAGGCGATGTTAAAAGCGGACTGGAATGTAACTACCGAATGCAGCCAGGATCGCCGACGCGACCGCCACACAACAATCTAGCGCGTGCGCACAGCCCACCAGCGGGGACAGGTCAGATCCAACGGCGCACCCAGCACAGGCGCTCACGGAGCCATAGCACACTCGAAAGCCGGGCAGAAGTGAGAAAATATTGGTAAAATCCCCTGAATGAATACCGATAAGATCGTTTTGCAGAAAAACCTGGCATACATTGTCTGGCCGCCCCTTGTAAAATGTCCGGGCGCGGCGATGGTCGGGGCAGTCCGGCCGGGGCAGCCCGGTCGGGGCAGTCCGGTCGGCAACAGAGCGCACGGCACACCACAGGACGAGTAACCGAGCGCGGCCGCCGACGTCTGGCCCACGAGAGACGATCGCGACACCCGGCGCGCGTGGTGCGGACCGAAGCGTCGGCGACCGGAAGAGAATTGGGGGAACAGGGCTGAGCCGGCTCAGTACGAGTACACATATTATCACACGACACGTGCAAAACACACGCAGGCGTCTACAGGAAGGGGGCTCGCCATGACTCGTACATTGTTCATTCCAGAGAGACACGTGCAGCGACTGAAAGTCCATCCGTGTGCGCACCAATACAGTCACGCCGGGTCACGTGACCCGACGTCAGGCGCCGCTCGCCGGTCACGTGACAGTTGCGGCGGGAGCACCGGTGATTGGTCAGCAGTCACGTGACCTGGAAGCGGGCGCCGCGCGCCGGTCACGTGACAGTGGCAGCGGGAGCACTGGTGATTGGTTGGCAGTCACGTGACAGCGGCGGCGGCATCACCGGTGATTGGTCGGCGGTCACGTGTCACTAGTGACGCGTGACGAGGTCAGCTGGCGTCAGCGCCATTTTGACTTTTGCGCGAAGATGTCCGCGCGGAGATTCTGGGCGAAGCAGATGCCCAGTATCTGGAACACAGGCGAGACCACCTGAGAGACAAGAACAACCACAAGGACGAACACAAGCAGGTAAGCAGATACACAAACCAAGAGAGAAGCATAGCTGGGTCATTTTTGCAGACGAGCACAATCAAGATCTAACTGATTAATTTGGTAAGGGATGTGATTTTTGTTCAAGGCTTGATGTGAGTAAGCAGACAAATTCATTCTAAACGTCGGGCTGTAAACCACTTTCAATTTGTTATCTCGTGCCAATACTGCAGCACACCGTTTTTGCAGTGCTGGATTGTCGGGAAGAAAAATGCAAGGGAAGGTTGCCAGTGGGATTGGCTTAACGTAACTAGGGGTGGGGGGTTGAATGACTTTAGTTTTGCATATTCGTCCATAAAGAATGAAACAGAAGATTCTGGCTAAAGTAAGCATTTCTTTTTTGTGAGCGCAAAGTTAACTTCAAACATTTTGCTGTCCGCTATACCCATTAGATAAATGCAAATTAGAGGATTGAAAACTGAAAATTTTGAAATTTCAAGAAAATTAGAATTTTGATTTTGATGTGGACATAAATGTTAGGGCCATGGTCGATTTCCCGTTCCTTCTCGGATTCTAAATAATTTCTGTTTGTCAAATCCTCCCAACACAAATTAACTCCACAGAGCCAAAACATGTCAGTCGTGAAAACAGATCTCCCAAAGACGTTAGTTTTGGGGGGATATAGTTATTGTAGCTATTTCTGGTCCTACTAGTCCAGCGCTTTCCGATGATACCTCTTCCGTTTTCGTGCGACGCTTAGTTTTGAGATGGGGGGTTGTATGACCCCCCGAAACGGGGTGTGAGGATCTGACCGGAAAGAGGGTTAATATTAAACTCATGCGAGACACACTAAAAGTGGCTTAACTGTGCTCAGTTTAAATATTCCTGTTACACCAAGCTGATTTAACTTTCCAAATTAAGATTCTCCACTTATCCGCATGTTGTACGCCGGTAAATATTCCACGCCTGACTTCATGCGAAAGAAAGACTTGCATACATCACTAGCATTCTACCTTTGCAATACACCCAGCAAAGGCGGGCTAAAGCAACAACTACTCTTACACCTACTACGTCACCGTGCACGACAAAAAATACGCATACAGATGCGGGCTACCGCATTGAGCTACGAGGCGCCGCTACACAACAACGGACACCCGTCCACGACTGGCCTCAATACAGCACAATCAGTAGCATCGCGGTGTTACACCGAAGCAGGACGGTGAGCTAGGGTGAGCTTCCACATGCACGAAAGGACGGCGCGAACAGGCGCACGAACGCTGCGACGGAGTTCTAAAGGCTTCCGTGACGGGGGGACGGAGGCAACACTCGGTGAAAAAAAAAAGCAGCTTCCGTCGACCGCCTGCAACGGAGCGCTGACCTCGTGAGTCGGCATTCGTCAAACGGACAGAGCAGTTGGGCGGGGATGGCCGAGTGGTTAAGGTGTCGGGCTATGGGTATCAAAGGTCCCGGGTTCGACTCTAGCGCCACTCAGGACATTTCCCAATCCCGCGGCCCACCGGCGAAACAGTGTGGGCGGCGCCATTAGCCGTGAATGTGCATAAAGTGTGTCGTAAACCAACCAATAAACAATAAACAACACATGCAGTCGGAATGGGAGAGGGGATGGCGGTGTCTGAGCCCGGGTCGCACTGAGCCAGTGTGGAATGGGGTGTCGACACCCAAGTATAAACCCCGCATCACCCTTCGCTCGCCAGCGGACACCGCGCCACCCAACCAACTGGCCCCTCACACAGGCGTAGGAGCGGCCGAAGGTACACACCTTAGGCCGCTCGGGGAGGGTAGCAACCGATTTCTGTTGTTGGGAAATCGTCTTCAGTTGACGGCACAGGGTTGGTGGCTGAAAGCCTAAACAGTGTGGCGAGGCACGTCCACCCGTCTCCCCCTCTGGTCCTACCTAAGCTCAGGCCCGCCTCGCCGTCCACAGGTGACATCAAGGTCTCCTATCCCATCACCAGTTGTGTGCATGTCGGTCCATCATACACCAGTGTTCTCACATGACTTTTTCGTCAAGTACCCAATGTAAGATACAAATGTCACGGATTGAGATAAATATAAACCGTAAGTACTTGAATGTACGCTTTGGGACGTGTGAAATACTAAGTAGGAAATTGAACTATTGAATTTGGTTGAAGGAAGGAACTATCAGAGGCCACACCAGACGCTGTACTCACAGCCGCCACAGTCGCCTGCCCTGCAGAGGTCACCTCAGACACTCCTCACGCGTGCCGAAGGTGTGCTGGACACTGCAGAGGTCGCCTCAGGCTGCAGAGGTCACATCACGTGTGCCGGCCGCCACGGTCGCCTCACCTGCAGAGGTCACCTCAGACCCTGTCCTCACGCGCGCCGAAGGTGTGCTGGATACTGCAGAGGTCGCCCCAGGCTGCAGAGGTCACACCACGTGTGCCGGTCGCCACACCTGCAGAGGTCACCTCAGACAGGGTCGCCTCACCTGCAGGAAGGCCACCGACACGGCCACGCCGGCCACCACCAGCAGGTTGCGCTCCACCCACGCCTCGCCGGCCACCAGACACCCCTGGTCGTAGATCCGCTTGGTGTAGTCGTGCGGCTGCAACGCGGCCGGCGTTCAGTGCCGCGCGCCCGTTGGTCGGCGCGCCGCGGCCGCGGATTGGCGGAGAGGATCGCGCGGCCGGCTGATTGGACGGGATCGTGTGCGGCGGCGCGATCGGCTCGTCCGTGATTGGTGGAGGCGGGTCGGCGGGCGGAGCGGTCGTCGTCGACGCGGCGGGTGAGGATCAGGAGGCCCCGAGGCGGTCCAAGGACAGCGCGGCGGTCGCTCCGTGAGGAGAGCGCGGGCTGGGCCCTTGCACGCAGCCCGTTGCGTGCAGCCGGACAGGGAGGCGGCCACCACCCGGTGCAGGACGGACCTCGAAGCGTGCAGCCCGTCGGGGAGGTGGCTATCATCCGGCGCAGCATGCCAGCGCAGGACGGGCGCCAAAGCATGCACAACATGCCCAGCACATGCGGCTCACACGGTCAGCATGCCACCGTTCGTCATCGTCGGCGCCGACGCTCGTCGTCGTCAGCCGGGGCGGCCGCTGCCGCTCAAGTGACGTCATGCGAACAGATTTCCCACAGCTCCTCTGGCGTTTATGGGCGCATCGACTGCAGAGGCCATGCAGCTGCCACAGCTCCTCCGAATCTTCAGGAAGGCCCGCAGTCGAATGGCCTGCCGCTGGTTCCGCTGAGCGTGCGCAGGCGCCGTTGCAGATCGTTCGCCGATCGTCCGCTTCAGATCGGAGGCGCGCCTCCACCGGCCGGGGCAGAGCCAGCTGGCCACCACGGTGTCTCATCGTGTGGGCGGAGCGCCCTTCGAGCCGCTGAGACGCGCGTCCACCGCACGACCAATGTTAGTTAGTTATTGGTTTTTACGACACATCGACCGTTTGGTCATGTAGCGTCGCCAATCTCTCACTCCGATTGGTCGCGGGCGAAGAGTAGCGACAGGTCAGACTCGAACCCACAATCTTTCGATTGTGAGACCAGCAACTTACCCCTAGACTGCTCGTCCCTACACACACGACCAACGTGTCCAATGTGGCGTGGCGCAAGTGAACACGACGGCGACCGACTACAGTTGAGGAGGAAACTCGTGAGGAATACGCCAGTCCACGGCACATCCTGACAGGTGCCGAAGTGTACCGCCCACCAGCCATGATGTGGGGACGGCAAGGACGAGCCTCGTGGTGTGGAAAGCCTCGACCTTGTTGTTAGTGTTAGTTAGTTATTGGTTTTTACGACACATCGACCGTTGAGTCATGTAGCGTCGCCAATCTCTCACGCCGAAGTTTGTGGAGACGAAAGCGTGGAGACGAAAGTGTGGATATAGTGTGGAGTGTGGAGACGAAAAGGACGAGCCACGTGGTGTGGGAATCCATGGTATGGAGACGGCAAGAACCAGCCACTTGGTGTGGGAAGCCACTGTGTCGGACGGCAAGGACAAGCCACGTGGTGTGGGAAGCCATGATGTAGGGACGGCAAGGACGAGCCACGTGGTGTGGGAAGCCATGATGTAGGGACGGCAAGGACGAGCCACGTGGTGTGGGAAGCCATGATGTAGGGACGGAAGGACGACACGTGGTGTGGGAAGCCATGATGTAGGGTCGGCAAGGACAGCCACGTGGTGTGGGAAGCCATGATGTAGAGGACACGGGTGTGGGAAGCCATGATGTAGGACGGAAGGACAAGCCACGTGGTGTGGGAAGCCATGATGTAGGGACGGCAAGGACGAGCCACGTGGTGTGGGAAGCCATGATGTAGGGACGGCAAGGACGAGCCACGTGGTGTGGGAAGCCATGATGTAGGGACAAGGACAAGCCACGTGGTGTGGGAAGCCATGATGTAGGGACAAGGACGAGCCACGTGGTGTGGGAAGCCATGATGTAGGGACGGCAAGGACAAGCCACGTGGTGTGGATTAGGGACAGGACAGGGATGATAGGGACAAGGACGTGGTGTGGGAAGCCATGATGTAGGGACGGCAAGGACGAGCCACGTGGTGTGGGAAGCCATGATGTAGGGACAAGGACGAGCCACGCGGAGCTGGATGGCTGGTTAGTCACTTGACCTTCGACGTGTCGACTGCGGCGAACCAGGCGGGTCACAAGGACGAGCGTCCGAAAGCCCAAATGATGTAGGGTCGGCGACGGCACCGCCGATGGTCAAGGCATGAGATTGGTGGTGGTTATTGTTTTACGACACGTCGACCTTGGATGGCTGGTAGCGTCGCCCTCTCGACGCCGATTGGTCGCGTGCCACACAGCGCCGGCTCTGATCGAAACGTCCTAAAGCCAAAATAACCGACACAGCGCCGGTCACCCCTTACGCCGACTGGTCACAGGCTAAGATTGGCGTGCAGGTGGGACTCCAACCACAGACCTTCCGGTTGGGAGACCAGCATCTCACCCTTGGGCTGCTCATCCCGAACTTGAAGATGGCACGAAACTACGGTGTGGGATAGTATCGGAGTGTGATGCGTAGCTGGAACGTAAATACGAGATATAGGCGACTTTGGAAGAATGGCGCATATATATATATATATATATATATATATATATATATATATATATATATATATATACACGGTAATTGCGGACGCAAGACGTACGAGTAGGACGAAAAAGTAGGATGCTGACAAGTACATACGATTATAAAATACAAATTTGTACAGATTTACGGCGAAAACGTATTACAAACTTTTGCGGTACAAATGCACAACACGCAAGGCGAAACGGGAGCCTGCGAAGAAGACTTAGTGCGAACGCGGTGCCTACACCGAAAGACTTGTATCAGAACTGCCAGCATGCTCGGACAGGAGGCGGAAATGCTCGGGATCGGCGCAGCTGATGGCGACCCGGCGGTCAGAGGCCAGCGATGCCGCACTGACCGATCACCACCACGGACAACGAGTGGATAGCAAACGAAAACCAAAAACACAAAAACATCTAGCAAAACGCCACCAAGAGGCACTCGAAATATTCGGAATGAGTGAGAGTTAAACCAGAAGCACCGAACTAGGTGCGCGACCAGCTTCTATCTGACGAAATAAATCACGAAACAGACCTGACAGCAAAACCACGACCTGTGAATCAAACCTGAGCCTGCTTTTGCGTCGACGCAAAATGCAGCCTGCAGCCGATTTCTGTTCGTTCAGGATCCTCAGAACATCACAGCCTCAGACGTTGCCACGAGGTACTCGGAGACGATGTCTGCGCTCGCCGGTGGTGATTTGCACCACATCCTCTGGCAATGGGGCCGTTGGCAAACAGAACAAAAACAGTCGGCGAAGGGAGGGCAGAAACCGGACCACAATTTCCAGCTTCGTGTTGGGATGTGGGGGAACCACGCTGAGATACTTAATTACAGTTGGATACATGCGATGGATGCCCACTGCACCTAAGGCTTTCAAAATGAAGGACTTTCAAAAAGGCGTCTCGTGAATACGGCTCGGACAGTTGGATGACGCGAAAAAGCTATGCCGATCGGTTCCAGACATTGAGCACAAGCATGCAGGTACCCAAATACAAATTATGATGCGAGTGCATTCTGATCGTCACTCATCAAAATAAAGAGATCACCATTCTGGAAGTGGGGGGTGGGGCCAGGATCCAGGATCTTCAGGTAAAGCGAGCAGCCTCGCACTCAGATCGACATGTCGACGTCGACATCAACATGTCAACGTCGACCCAACTGCCAACCCCCGGCCTCGGGGCCGCAGTCAACAGCCAGCGCACCCCGCAAGCCAAACAAAACGCCGGCACCGGCTAGCTACACCGGACGCACAGCGGCCGACGACCGCGCATGCGCACTACAGGCGCGGCGGGCGCGCCGCGACGGTACCTGGAGCACGGCCAGCGCGACGGTGGCGCCGGCTATCGGCACCAGGTTGCGCTCCACCCACTCCTCGCCAGCGCGCAGGCAGCCGCGCTCATACACCACGCCCGTCCTGTCGGCCGGCTGCGCAACCAGACGTTCGACACGCGCACGTTAGATGGCAGCAGGCGCGAGCCCTTCGAGCCGCTGAGACGCGCGTCCTGTCGGCCGGCTGCGCACCAGACGTTCAACACGCGCACGTTAGATGGCAGCAGGCGCGCGAGCCGGACCGACGCGCGCCGGCGGCTCCGACCGCCGACAGGTTGGCAAGGGCAGTGTCCTGGAATTGTTAAGCCTGCGTGGAGATCAATGCCTGATGGAAGTTTGTGCGAACTCGTTCGAACAGCGTTTTGACTTTCTGAACGGGCTTCAGTGCAATGCGACCGCATTTGACCACAATAGATAGTGGTCGGCCCATTCTTACAACGCTCCATTTTTACATTTTCATGAAAGCATTCAGCGAACAAGCGTTATTCTTTCCACTTCGTCATTTTGCATGTGGAATATTACGTCGATTTTTTCCGCGTCGTAACCTGCTTTGATACGATGGCCTCCATTGCACGAGAAACGAATTCCAGAACACTGAGCGAGAGCAGTGACTTGTGGGCTTTTGCCAACACCAGTGCAACACCAACAATGTCTCGCGAACGTTGCATTGCGCTTGGGACGACACAAAGCGTGCACGAACTCTGAACCACGGCGTGACTCGGCGACGCAAAACGCCTCTATCAACAGACCAACAAGTCCGCCACCGAGTTGCCACGCTTGCGGGTTAGTAACAGGCAGTGCACGGTGTCACACTCTGCGTGCTGCTCCGGCGCCGCCAAGCTAAGCACCACACGCCGCACACACGTCCACCGGGTTAGGCGCTCCACACAGACGGACGGACGACCACAGCGGCACAGTAGTCTCACGCGCACATGCTCCGGCACCTCCCGCACGGACCGCTGAAAAAGCGACGTGTGACTCTGCACTCAACGGTGCAGCCTCTCGGTCAGTCGGCCCCGCCGTCAGGTTGATTGATTGATAGATTGATTGACTGATTGATTGATTGATCGATCGACTCGCATGAACCGACATGCATCGACGACAATCGGACATGATTGATCGTCTAGGTGAGCACGGCCATTTAAAAAAAAATAACATTCCGGGTTCTTGTTGGGGTGGCTTTATGAACCAGGGTCCTATTGCCAAGCAGAGCTTGTTGCGTGAACCCTGGCCCCACCACCCGATCCATGAACTCCAGCTCAACGGCATAATTTAGACCGAAAGTTTAACGTGCCATCATTGCACCGACACGGCCGCCCGGTAGCTCGTCCCCGGCCTTATCGGGCCAGCTGCCAACTGACCCTCGAAACCGGGGGCTAAATCCGAGCGCGCAAAGCGACTCGAACCCTGCGCTGCCCGGACAGGGGAGACCAGCGCCGGCCAGCGCTCTAACCGACTGCGCTACCGGGGCGGTCTTCCTCGCCGATGCCGAGGAACACCGCCCCGGTAATTCCTACGACATCGACACGCATCGGCGAGTAAGTGAGGAATCGACACACATCGGCGAGTCGGACGACACGCCTCGACGCCGAGACGCGCCGACCTTGAGGCCGCAGCGACGAGTGCGTGTTAGTAGCGGCACCGCACACCACGTGACACATGCGTCTGGGCAGGTGACGGATCGGTGGGCTCCCGCCCGAGGCAGCAGGGAGCACGGAACGGCTGAGGAGTTGGTACACTGTGGGGCTCACATCACACCACAGGTCATCACAGTAAGGCCCACGTCACACCACAGGGAACAGTCGTGGCTGTGATCCCGCCAGACACAATGCAATGCGATCACTTCAGACTTCTCCCGCAGCAACACAATGCAATGCGACGCGATCCTTGCCGACCCCCACGCACTGACACAACACAATGTCATCCCTCCAGAACCCTCCCACACCGACACAACATAATGCCATCCCTCCAGACCTCTCCCACACTGACACAACGTAATGCCATCATTCCAGATCTCTCCCACACTGACACAACGTAATGCGATCACTTCAGACCTCTCCCACACTGACACAATGTAATGCCATCCCTCCAGACCCCTCCCACACTGACACAATGTAATGCCATCATCCAGATCTCTCCCACACTGACACAACGTAATGCGATCACTTCAGACCTCTCCCACAATGACACAACGTAATGCCATCCCTCCAGACCTCTCCCGCAGTAACACAATGCAATGCGATGCGATCCTTGCCGACCCCTCACGCACTGACGCAATGCAATGTCATCCCTCCAGACCTCTTCACAATGACACAATGCAAAACAGCTTCAAACACAAACGAAGCCCAGCATACTGCCCATCAGCAGCTACAAATGTTGCTGATGTTCTCTACGAACATTTCCTATGTGCAAATGGTACACGGGGCGTGACAAACGAAACCGAAAAATGTGGGAAAATGGTTCCACTTTTCGTGCCCAAAACCTTCAGCTACATGGCGCAAAATGGCGCTGGGCGCCCCACCATCCATCTTCCACGTAAATGATACCGTGAATTGTGGGTCCGTGATGAGATCTGTGGCTCGACTATAACGGCCTGTGAGCTATCAGGACCAAGCGCCCGGCAGCCTCGGCAGTTGACAGTGGCGACCCCCCCCCCCGACCCCCGCCTGACTCACGTAGTCCGGACTCCTGACATCGTGGCCACACTGCTTGTTGCGGATGAGTTCCTGCGGCGAAACGGACACACTTAGTGGAACGGTATATGGTGCAGCTGCACCAACACAAAGTTAATGAAACGGTATATGGTGCAGCTTTACCGGCAGGGTTGTGATAGTATATGGTGCAGCAGCACCAACACAGAGTTAATGAAACGGTATATGGTGCAGCTGTACTTAAATGACAGGGTTGCGACGGTATATGGTGCAGCTGTACTGACAGGGTTGTGATGGTATATGGTGCAGCTGTACTGACAGGGTTGTGATGGTATATGGTGCAGCTGTACTGACAGTTGTGATGGTATATGGTGCAGCTGTACTGGCAGGGTTGTGATGGTATATGGTGCAGTTGTACTGACAGTTGTGATGGTATATGGTGCAGCTGTACTGGCAGGGTTGTGACGGCATATGTACAGCTATACCAACAGGGTTGTGATAGTATATGGTGCAGCTGTACTGATGTGGTTGTGATGGTATATGGTGCAGTTGCACTGACAATGCGCAATGGTATGTGGCGCAACCGCACCCACGGACATGATTTACAGTCGCGCCCTCCCGATAAGGTTAGTGAGACGTGATATGGTACAGCATCACCAACAAAAGGGACGAAATCTGTATATGAGTTATAAGTCTGCAAAACTCTTAATTGAAACCGACAACATACCTAGATGAGATAGCAGGTAATGGAATTTTCTTTTGAAACACGAGATTCCACTTCGCCGCACTGACAACGGAGCGGTTGTTGTCGCATAAGCCTAAATACATTCATGAGATAAAACCAATATCGTTCATGACTAAGGAAATACAATGGCATCAGCAATACATTAGTTGAACTAACGTCAACGATTATATCGAGACACCCAGGGGAAGAACAACCCATCCCTCGACCAAGAGCCAACGTTCACGCAGGCACGATGATTGCTCTACCGAAACGCGGCACGTTCCAACGTTCATGGACGCTGCAAAACGTTGGTAGAACGTTGGCACTGAAGACGAGCAGTCTAGGGTCAAGCTGCCGTCTCACAATTGAAAGATTGTGGGTTTAAATCTCACCTGTCGCTACTCTTCGCCCGCGGCAAATAAGCGTGAGAGATTGGCGTCGCTACATGACTCAACAGTCAGTGTCGTAAAACCAATAACAATCAAGAACGCTGGCACTTGGCACACGAGGGGGGGCGGGGGCGGGGCTGCACTGACGTTTGGCTCGCGGATGCAGCAGGAGAACGGAACGCCGCAGGCCTCGCTGCTGCCGACGGCCACGGCCGAGCAGTTGAAGTACCGGTTGCCGTCCCAGTCCTGGGGGCCCTCCACGCCACAGCAGTGCAGCTGGGGAGAGAGGGGGTCAGTCAGACACCAGTTCTGGGGGACCTCCACGACACAGCAGTGCAGCTGGGGAGAGAGGGGGTCAGTCAGACACCAGTTCTGGGGGCCCTCCACCCCACAGCAGTGCAGCTGGGGAGAAGGGGTCAGTCAGACACCAGTCCTGGGGGCCCTCCACCCCACAGCAGTGTAGCTGGGGAGAGAGAGGGTCAGTCAGACACCAGTCCTGGGGGCCCTCCACCCCACAGCAGTGTAGCTGGGGAGAGAGGGGGTCAGTCAGACAGTTACCGTCCCAGTCCTGGGGGCCCTCCACGCCACAGCAGTGTAGCTGGGGAGAGAGGGTCAGTCAGACAGTTACCGTCCCAGTCCTGGGGGCCCTCCACCCCACAGCAGTGCAGCTGGGGAGAGAGGGGGTCAGTCAGACACCAGTCCTGGGGGCCCTCCACGCCACAGCAGTGTAGCTGGGGAGAGAGAGGGTCAGTCAGACACCATCCCAGTCCTGGGGGCCCTCCACCCCACAGCAGTGCACCTGGGGAGAGAGGGGGTCAGTCAGACACCATCCCAGTCCTGGGGGCCCTCCACCCCACAGCAGTGTAGCTGGGGAGAGAGAGGGTCAGTCAGACAGTTACCGTCCCAGTCCTGGGGGCCCTCCACCCCACAGCAGTGCAGCTGGGGAGATCAAGAGGATGAATATGCGGAATATGATGAAAATTGTGGAAATGCTTTCTTAATCTCATCTTTATGAGCCACTTAATTTACCATTAATAACAATTTACAATAATAAATAAAAAAACAATTAATTGGCAACCTGCAACACTGAAGCAAAACACTTAAAAATGAAATGGCACAGCTTGTGATGTTATGAACCAATATGAAACGGTGATCTTTGTACTTTTGAAGTCTACCATAAAAGAGAAAGGAGATTAAAGTTATTAATGGAAGGTGGGAGCGAGAACTAAAACCGTTTCGTTCTGAGCAACGTCACGGCCAAATCTGTAAAGTTGGATACTGAGCAGTCATACAGAAATTGGAAATCCATCCCACCAAGCGAAGACAAAACCAAACACATCACCTTAATCGACTATTCGCTTCAAAATTATCTTTCACTCATTCCATGAAACAAACATTACACCAATTCAGAGAACAACTTTCAAACTGGATCCATTTTACTTTCCACTCACACTTATGCAAAGCACAAGCCATTACATTCATCATCATCATATCATCAGCAAGAACTGGGGCACTTCGGTGGTTGTTTGCATGATAATTGACAGCAAATTCCATCAGGAAGTTTTGAAGTATATACAAGTATATATATATATATATATATATATATATATACATATATATATATAATATATATATATATATATATATATATATATATATATATATATATATATATATATATATATATATATATATATATATATACATAGTTCTAATCACTCAAAAGGGGTTTTCCAACACCCCGAGTGACAAAGGTGTGTTGCACCACACCGGTAACGTCTGATAGCGCATTTAAAACAGCATCGGCCTCACTGCTGACCGTCGCCACACTGCTGACCGCGGCCACCCTACGGGGAGTGGCTCGCCACGAGAGCCACTCCTGTGTGGATCGCAGGGAGCGCGCGCCCGGTGACAGCCACTGGGGGGGGGGGCGTCCACTGACCCAGCCCTCCTGGATCCAGTCGATGAGGTTCTGCTGGTCCGGGTCGTCGCGGTAGTGCACGATGAAGGCGCGGAAGCCGTCGGTGGCCTGCTCCTTGAACCAGTTCTTGAAGATGAAGCAGAGGATGCCGCTGGTCATCTCGATCAGCAGCAGGATCGCTAGGCAGATGGCGTACTGCGGACGGCACGGCGCAGAGCGTCAGTCGGCACTGACACCACTGACACCACTGACACACACGGACAGTCGGCACTGACACACTGACACCACTGACACACACGGCCAGTCGGCACTGACACACTGACACACACGGCCAGTCGACACTGACACACGACACACATGGCCAGTCGGCACTGACACACTGACACCACTGACACACACTGACTGACACTGACATACACTGACACACACGGCCAGTCGACACTGACACACTGACACACACGGCCAGTCGACACTGACACACGACACACATGGCCAGTTGGCATTGACACATACTGACACACACAGCCAGTCAGCATTGACACACACTGACACACATGACCAGTCAGCATTGACACATACTGACACACACCGACACAAACAGCCAGTCGGCACTGACACTAGATTCAGGCTGGAGTCTATTGGGTTACTCTCCCCTCCCCACAAATGCTTGAACATCTCAACATCTCAGGCTACTGATGCATGCCCCCTGCAAGAGGATTAATTATAGGTCTCCTGTTTGTTTGTTTATTGGGTGGTCCACGACGCACTTTATGCATATTCACGGCTAATGGCGCCACCCGCACTGTTTCGCCGGTGGACCGCGGGATTGGGAAATGTCCTGAGCGGAGCTAGTGTCGAACCTGGGATATTTGGTACCCAAAGCCTGACACCTTAACCACTCGGCCATCCCCGCCCCTCATTCTAGGTCTCCAGCGGATAAGTCAAGTACCGTTAAAATGGAACAAAACTACTCACGAAAGCCAGGAGGCAGGTGTTCTCTCGCAGGGCGCCGACGCAGCCGGTGAAGCCGATGACGAACGTGATGGTGCCGACGATGATGAACATGAAGGCCGGGTCCATCGGGATGTGCGTCAGCTTGCTGAGGTTGCTGAAGGTGTTCTTCTCCGACCACGCCCACACGCCGATGGCCAGGATGGAGAATCCGAGGAACTGCCGACACGACACCGGTCAGATGTCAGGGAGGTGCTGACACGATACTGGTCAGAGGTGAGGGAGGTGCTGACACGACACTGGTCAGAAATCAGGGAGCTGCCGACACGACACTGGTCAGAGGTGAGGGAACTGCCGACACGACACTGGTCAGAGGTCAGGGAGCTGCCGACACGACACTGGTCAGAGGTGAGGAGGGCCGACACGACACTGGTCAGAGGTCAGGTAGAGGTTGCCGACACGACACTGGTCAGAGGTCAGGGAGCTGCCGACACGACACTGGTCAGAGGTCAGGGAACTGCCGACACGACACTGGTCAGAGGTCAGGGAGCTGCCGACACGACACTGGTCAGAGGTCAGGGAACTGCCGACACGACACTGGTCAGAGGTCAGGGAAGTGCCGACACGACACTGGTCAGAGGTCAGGGAGGTGCCGACACGACACTGGTCAGAGGTCAGGGAGCTGCCGACACGACACTGGTCAGAGGTCAGGGAGGTGCCGACACGACACTGGTCAGAGGTCAGGGAGGTGCCGACACGACACTGGTCAGAGGTCAGGGAGCTGCCGACACGACACTGGTCAGAGGTCAGGGAGCTGCCGACACGACACTGGTCAGAGGTCAGGGAACTGCCGACACGACACTGGTCAGAGGTCAGGGAGGTGCCGACACGACACTGGTCAGAGGTCAGGGAACTGCCGACACGACACTGGTCAGAGGTCAGGGAGCTGCCGACACGACACTGGTCAGAGGTCAGGGAGGTGCCGACACGACACTGGTCAGAGGTCAGGGAGGTGCCGACACGTCCCACACACGGTCAGGGACACACACTGCGACCACACTGGTCAGAGGTAGGGAACTGCCGACACGACACTGGTCAGAGGTAGGAGGTCGACACGACACTGGTCAGAGGTCAGGGAGTGCCGACACGACACTGGTCAGAGGTCGAAGACACTGGTCAGAGGTGAGCCGACACGACACTGGTCAGAGGTCAGGGAACTGCCGACACGACACTGGTCAGAGGTCAGGGAGGTGCCGACACGACACTGGTCAGAGGTCAGGGAGGTGCCGACACGACACTGGTCAGAGGTGAGGGAGCTGCCGACACGACACCGGTCAGAGGTCAGGGAACTGCCGACACGACACTTCCATGGTCAGAGGTCAGGGAGCTGCCGACACGACACTGGTCAGAGGTCAGGGAGGTGCCGACACGACACTGGTCAGAGGTCGAGATGCCGACACGACACTGGTCAGAGGTCAGGGAACTGCCGACACGACACTGGTCAGAGGTCAGGGAACTGCCGACACGACACTGGTCAGAGGTCAGGGAGCTGCCGACACGACACTGGTCAGAGGTCAGGGAGGTGCCGACACGACACTGGTCAGAGGTCAGGGAACTGCCGACACGACACTGGTCAGAGGTCAGGGAGCTGCCGACACGACACTGGTCAGAGGTCAGGGAGCTGCCGACACGACACTGGTCAGAGGTCAGGGAGCTGCCGACACGACACTGGTCAGAGGTCGGGGAGAACTGGCGACACGACACTGGTCAGAGGTCAGGGAGCTGCCGACACGACACTGGTCAGAGGTGAGGGAGGTGCCGACACGACACTGGTCAGAGGTGAGGGAGGTGCCGACACGACACTGGTCAGCAGCATACGTGATGACCACCTTGAACTAATTAAGCATGACTATAACTGGATATAGCCCTACCATAACTGTGCATAGCAAATAATAGTTGCAGGTAATCTATATTACAATACTTTGTGAATTGTTGAGGTTAACATTCCATTGTACTGAAATATTTTGCTGCAACAAATATTTTGCTGAGGTGGTTAACACTACTGAGTTGTCCAAAGTTGACCATGTCAGACAACCTCAGCATATGTGAAATGTAGATGGTGAAATAGTAGATGGTGATTGTGATACAGCAAAATCCCTAAGGAAACAATTCTCATCAGCCTTTACAAAAGATAACTTGGTAAATTGGAAAATACCTGAAAGTTATGACATGGTAGGTGACAGGTTTCGGACCTTACAATAACTGCAAAAGTTGTAGAAAAACAGCTACAGCATATAAAGCCTAATAAAGTTTCCAGACCAGATGGTATATATATACATAGCAGAGTATGCTTCAGCATTGACAGTTCCCATAGGTATCATTTTCAGGCAATCTATGAAGCATTCTGAAGTACCTGAAGATTAAAGAAATGCAAATGTTGTACCAATTAAAAAAGCATCATGTGTATAGGAAACTACATGTCAGTCAGTTTAACCTCAACAGTTTGCAAGGTACTGGAAAAACTGGTCAAACAGAATATTCAGACTCATCTAGATATGCACAACCATTTAATGGATACTCAACATAGACCTCGATCTCAAAGATGTTTAAAAAACTTATTGATTCATGGAGTGTGTAACTAAAGAAGTAAAAAAGCAAAACAGGATGGGTGTTGTGTATTTAAGCCTTTAATAAAGTTCCACATTAGCATCTAATTCAAGAACTAGAGCAGCACGGGATTGAAGGACAAGTTGTTGGTTAGATTAAACATGGTTAAGGCAAAAAAGCAAAGGGTAGTGTTAAATGAATGTAAATCTGAATGAAGGAAGGATATTCTGAGTGGAGTTCCACAGGGCTCTAATCTAAGGCACCTTCTCTTTAGCATCCTTGTGAATAATAATATGGTAGGGCTGAGGAATAGGGTGTTCAAATTTGCTGATTACATCAAGTTGGTAGGAGTGGCTAACAGTAGTGATCAATCTACTAATATTCATCTAGACTTAGAGGATCTAAAAAGTAGGATGATCAATGACAGGTACCCTTCAACTATGAAAAATGTAAGGTTATGCATCTGGGGCCTAGCGATGAGACATCCAGAAATACAATGGGAGATATAAAACTGGATATCATTGAAGGGGAAAGAAACTTAGGTGTATTAGTTTCAAATGACCTTAAAGCAGAAAAAACAATGTGATTCAACTAGGAATAGGGAAATCAGAATGTTGGGAATCATTAATAGGAGTTTGAAGTATAATAACAAGGAAGGCATGACAAAATGCATTTAGCCTATGTGCAACCCCATTAAGAAAGTTGTGTACAGACATGGAACCCTTATTTAGAAAAAGATACAGATTTGGAAAACTGTAATGTATGGCTGTATAATTTTGAACTTGAGTTTAGGGGTAATCAACATGAACCACATAAGTCATGCAGCACCATATTCTTGCTATTGTCAAACAAAAATGTGATAATACAATCAGTTAACTTGGAGCAAGCACAAATAACTGCTATTTGTCACAATATCCATTGCATCATACATGTAGCTAATTGGCATACCAACAGCTGTTCATTATTGTTCAGCCTTGGGATAAGATGTGTTAATATTTTTCCTACATATAATTCTGCTCATCCACTGAAAAGTATGGATTATCACCAGAAATGAGTAGTCACATCTTTTTTTTTTCTCAAATTTTGAACTGTAAAACCAAAACCTTAGTTTACACTTACCAGCAAATCTTCAGCTCTTCTTCACAGAGTAGGTCATTGATAAACAGCATGATACAACCTCTAAATTAGAAAAGAAAAGGATAACTCTTGGATGATCAAGTTCCTAGTGACAAAAGAACTCCTAAAAATAAAATTTTTTTTTTTTTTTTTTTTTTTTTTTTTTTATTTTTTTTATTCTTAGTTTCCGTTCCAAATTTGATGAGTTCAAGTGTTATGTTGCTGAGGAGGAACCGGATTTTGTTTGCATTACGGAGGCATGGGTCAGTGAAGGATATGGAATAACACAGGCGTGGGACAAGTGCAAGGGGAGGGGGGGATGCAGGAGCAAGTCCAAGTAGCAGGTGGGGATAAAAAGTGTCGTGGAGTCCATTTGGCGATGTCACTGTGGAAAAGGCAACAGCAAACTCTTAGGATAGGAGCTTTCTACCGATCAGGAACCCGCCACATTCTCAGCAACTGGAGCTGACAAGGTGATTTGTGAGGAAATCAGTAGAAACTTTAGAGAGTGCCTTATTCTCGGTGACTTTAATCTAAAAGGTTAGAAAATGCTGGTGTTGGCTCCCCATCATGCAAAATGTTCAGGAAATGCCTTGAAGAGGACCTGTTCTTACACCAGTTTGTATCGGAACCTACCAGGCATGGTTCATTCTTGGACCTTGTATTCTCGGATTTAAGTGACTTGGTTCAAGACTTGACTGTAGGCGAAACTCTGGGAAAAGTGACCATAACATAGTTAGATTCAAGGCACATGTAGGGAAATTATCAAGGATAATTTGGTAAAGGTTCCAAATTTCAACAGAGCAGACTTTAACGGCATGAGAGCGGCTTTAAGTGCCATCAGATGGGAAGAAGAATTCTCCAATTTAAATGCCTGTGAAATGTGGGAAAAGTTCAAATCTTACTTAAAGGAAACTCAGATTAGACATGTCCCCCAAAAGCAAAGACGCAAAGAAGGGTAGGAAAGCCAGCATGGCTTACACCAGACGTGATAAAAGCAATTAGGGCTAAGAAAACTGCATTTAGAGTTTTTAAAGAAGCCTCAAATGTCATTAATCTAAAGGCGTATCAAAAAGCTAGAGACACTGTGAAGCAAAAAACCAGAGCAGCAAAGCGAGCAAAGGAACTGGATTTAGCTAGAAACTGTAATGGGGACAGTAAAAAGTTCTTTAGTTTCTACAAGCTGAGTAAAGTTTCTAGCACAATTGGTCCACTGGAAGTAAACGGGACTACATTGGGTGAGGATAGTGAGATGGTTGAGGAGCTGAGCAAGCAGTTCAAATCAGTGTTTACATTGGAAGATATGACCAATCTGCCGACCGTACACCATAGTTCAGTTACATGGGATCTGACAAATGATGTTGATTTCATTGGTAGTGATGTTGTTTACAATCATATCAGGAAAATAAAGCCAAATAAGGCAGCAGGACCTGATGATATTTATGCTAGGGTGTTGCGGGAAACTGAAAAGGAACTGGCATTTCCACTTAGTATAATATTTTGTAGATCAGTTTCACATAATGAAATTCCAACCGATTGGAAAAGGGCAAATGTAGTTCCTATTTTCAAGAAAGGAGAAAGAGGAAAGTTGAAAACTATAGGCCAATAAGTCTCACATCCCTAGTCTGCAAGGTACTCGAATCAATTATCAAGGATAGAATAGTTAGTTATCTGGAAGGTAGCAGATTGATTCAAGATACTCAACATGGATTTAGAAAAGGACGATCGTGTCTCACAAACCTCTTGGACTTTTTGAACTTCGCCACAGAACAATTTGATCAGGAAATCAGGTTGATGTAGCATATCTTGACTTTAGTAAGGCCTTTGACAAGGTACCCCATAAACGGTTAATGATACAGCTTCAGTCCCATGGTATTGCAGGTAGCATCTTAAAATGGATAGAGTTGTGGCTTTCAGATAGACAGCAAAGAGTGATGCTAAATGGTACAAAGTCATCATGGCAAAATGTTCTTAGTGGAGTCCCCCAGGGGTCAGTACTAGGGCCATTACTGTTCATTATATTTGTAAATAACATTGAAAGTGGCCTAAGCAGTAAAGTTTTGAAATTTGCAGATGATTTGAAGGTCTTTAGGGCAATAACAGGTCAGGATGAGCATATCTCGCTGCAAAAAGACTTAGACGAACTTGTGAAGTGGTCCGAAGAATGGCAAATGAAATTTAACTTTGATAAGTGCAAAATCATGCATGTAGGTAAGCAGCATATGAAGGCTCCATACTTGATGGGTGGCCAAGTGCTATCAGTGACTCAACAGGAGAAGGATTTAGGTGTTATTCTAAACACAAAATTGGGGGCATCAGAACAGACCAAGGAAGCCAGGAAGAAGGCACTGAGAATGCTCGGGGCAATAAATAGGAATGTATCATACAGAAGTGAGGAAGTGATCAGGAAGCTTTACTGTGCATACGTCAGGCCACATTTGGAATACTGCATCCAAGCTTGGTCTCCTAGCTATGAAAAAGATTGTTGGCTTTTAGAGAGAGTACAAAAGAGGGCTACAAAAATGGTTAATGGCATAAGCAACCTGGCATATGAGGAAAGATTGAAGAAATTGAATATGTTTTCACTTAGATATAGAAGGCTGAGAGGAGATCTCATCGAGGTCTTTAAATTTGTCAATGGTCTGGAGAGGGGATACCTTGGGAAATGTTTGAATTTAACAGAAATGATGCAATTAGAGGTCATAAATTCAAAATTAAAATTAACCACAGCAGAACAAGGTTAAGGCAAACTTTCTTCACCAACAGGGTAGTGGAACACTGGAACCAGCTGCCAGAAAACATCGTCAGTAGCAGAACATTGAACATCTTTAAAAACAGCATAGACAATCATTATAAGAATAGAGGGCTTGCTTTTCAGTATTACAGGGAGGGCTGATTGGCAGATTTGGTGGGCAACTGGTTCAGTGTACAGAGTGCAACCAAGAAGGGCCCTTGTGGCTCAGAGTTGCACTAATCTTTTATGTCTTTATGTCTTTATGACAAAAGGAATAATGGGTATTATTCCTTCCTTATGTGTCATCCATCCCATATGCAACTAGTCTTTTGACAGTGCACAAGTATAATCATGCAAGCAATGCCTACCAGGCACATCAACATCCCTTGGAGCACATTGATTGTGCCTGGAGTTTGAAGGGAATGTACAAGACAAGATTTTGCCCAGATTGCCATACCTTAGACTGTTGAAGTACCTGGTTAACCACTTGCAGTACATGTTAAAATTGTACTTGCAACTGAAACTGAAACATTTGCAATAAATTGAGATGAGTAGTCATATCATCCTAAACATTTTAATAAACACAGTATCGGGATAGTTTCTTCTCCAAATCCCACATTCACCATTAGAGGACAACCTGATCCTGTGGTGTTCTTCAAGTATTACCCCTCACACTTAAAATATCTCAACAATGTATCCAAGCCATCATCAGCTGACTGCTAGTCAGCTGTTGTTAATGTCACTCAATGGTACCAACACACCCCAGCTGGGTGCACTGTATGACCCAAGGGCATCACTAGGAATATTGATATGGGTTAGGTTAGGTTTTCACCATCAAGCCATCAGAAATATCTCTAGTGATGCTCTGGGGTCATTTCAGTGCACTTGGATGGAAGTGTGCCTCTGTACATTAGAGTGATGTCACCAACAGCTGACTGGGGGTCAGCTGATGGTGACTTGGATGCCTTGTTGGTTGGTTATTCGCTTTATGACGCATCAACCATTGAGCCATGTAGCATCGCCAATCTCTCACACTAGTTGGCTGTGGGCAGAGTAGCAACAGGTGAGACTCAAACCCACAACCTTTGTATTTTCATACAAGGAACTTACCAAAAGGCTACTCATCCTCTTGGATGCATTGTTGATAAAGAAAGTGTGAGAGGTAACACATGAAGATCACCTGATCCTAGGATAGGCAACTCTAGGCAACTACTAGAAGGTAGGTAGGCCCAGGTAGGTAGGCGCCTACCTATCACCATGCAACAGGCAAGCAACAGGCATGTGTAATACTTACCCAAAATATAATATTGAATCCGAAAATAACATATTTCAGGCAGCAGCTGACTTCTGTTCTGTCACGCCTGCGCCTATGGTTCGGCATTCTTTCAGATGTGTCACGATATTCTGATCAGCAGGCCTTTGTCCCGTGCCACCACGAACCAGACTGCACCGACTGCACCCACCCACAAGGCACCAAACACAAACTGGAACTGGCTTCGAAGCACTATCACCGATCAAACGTATTCATCAATACTTCCGAGCTCGCCGTCATTGATACATATCCGGACATACAGCACAGGCGAGTGATCTATGCTTTATTATCACTTCCAGGAAGTACACAGAGGAAACTTCTGCACTAGTAAAGCCCGTGGAACTCAGGAACGAATTCGATTTCCGCTGTCAGATTTCTACCGCACGAATAAAATGACTTAATTGACGTCATCGAACTTTCTTGACCACAGAACGCTTCAGAGTTGTTGGCTCCCAGCAGTCACGACGTCGGCTGACAAACCCAGCAGCGGCTGTCATCGAACGTTCTGCAGAACATCAGAAAAGTGAGGCGAGTAACGACGAGCATGCGACAAGATATGCTAGTTCACAATACGCGACCGTCAAATTCTATGATGATGAACAATGTTATATTGCGTGCATTCAGTGTCCGTTTTTGGGATAAAGTTTGCATGTGTCCTCCAGGAGGCAGACGGGTACATGTTACAAGCTCCCTGGTTTTGAAGCTATGCAGTAGCATCCATCAATATTTTTAGGAATGGTCATATGCTGCGAACCTTGAAGCCTGCGCTCGCTGCGATTAATCTCCAGCTGGATCAGCGCAAGTGCGAGATCGTTCTTCTGGATGACCTGTCATCCGGCGCAAGTGTACGTTCGGCACAATGTACACAAGCGGTGCTTTTGGTGCTCAGGAGCGGTCTGTGGTTAGTCATCGAGGACTGAGATTCAGTCGAACCGCAGCGCTACCTCGACCTATCGGGCTCCCGCCAGTCTTAGCACCGGTGAGTGGGTCGTTTTGACCTCGAGAATGCAGTCCGCCTTTCTTTCATATAACGTTTATTCATGCACATCACGATGCTGACGGTGCAGAATCAGGAGATCGACTAACGTGCGGTGGGAAAAACCCAGCGGACAGTGTGCCAACGTGTGCCGAAGTGTGTGTATGTGTGTGTGTGTGTGTGTGTGTGTGTGTGTGTGTGTGTGTGTGTGTCTGTGTCTGTGTCTGTACCTGTGTCTGTTTCTGTGTGTGTCAGTGTATGTGTCGGTGTCTGTGTCTGTGTCTGTCTGTGTCTGCATCTGTATCTGTGTCTGTGCCTGTGTCTGTTTCGTGTGTGTCAGTGTATGTGTCGGTGTCTGTGTCTGTGTCTGTCTGTGTCTGCATCTGTATCTGTGTCTGTGCCTGTGTGTGTGTGGGTGGTAAACCACGGACGGTCTAGATATAACTCGTGCATACATATGCTCACGTATAAATGTGTCAGCTGATTTCATGTGAGACTTTCATGGGAGACGTCACAGGGAGACTTTCCCTGAAGAATTGGGCTGCTGATGCCATCTAGGCATGTGTGGAGAGTGTCATCTTGCAATATTCAAGGCCGGATCCATAAATTTGCATCGGTGTGGCGCAGAGGCGCTGCCAGGATTTTCTTCCGGGGATGCCGGACCAAAAACAAATCATGTTATAGAGCATTGGGAGTGCGAAGCCAGCCGAAAATGCCTGGTCTGGCGTCGTGCAAATTTCCTAATTTTCCGTTCGATCTTGTGTAAATTGTTTGATTAACGGAAAGGTCGTCCCCCTTCTCTAAGCCTCTGGTGAGGGTGCATTTGTTCTGGAGGGGCGTCATTACACCGGACGGTGCGGCGGTGACACGGTGAAATGGTGGACGGTGAAACGAAGAGCCTTTTCTACTCCGAATGACCCATCAGCTAAAAAATCTCGTTGATCAGGGGGTGGCCTGGGTGCACTAAAATTCTTGAGATGACGCCTTTTCCAGTCGAAGCAGTGACACATCGCTTTCGGGGGGGGGGGGAGGTGTCATGTGCCCCCAGTTTCCCCCTGGATGCACCTCTGCAGGTGGTGTCGTAGATGCAATTTCAGCTTTCGCTTGCACGGCACCAACTTTTCCCAACATTATGCACATTCTTTAACTTAATATGTAACACCGACGTAAGCATTTGGATCTTGAACTTTGATGATGTTCTTCCACATATGCATATAGGGCAGAATTCATATAGGCATTGACATACCGCTTTCCTAGAGGCACCTCTTCCAGACCGGAGGAATGCAATTCCATGCCCATAGGCCCACCCCCGTTTCCACTCCTTGTTTTTATTGCATCGAAATGTGTTCCCGAACAACTGGAAAGCATGGGAGAGGTTAGTGAAAGTCCATATTCATCACAAGAATATCATATTTCAATTGTGTCTGCTTTCTTGTTACAAGAGGGTGACGTTTAACGTAATTACGGAATCGCTCTCTGGTGATTGTGAAATCCGGCCAAGTTCATAGGACAACAAGCTAGGCATTCATAGGCGGTGTTGAGCAGTAGAACTTGCTAACTTTTGTGATACTTATTGTCCACAAAATATCAGATTCATCAAGGGTAAATTTGAAAACCAGACCTGAAGATGAAGTGACTGAAATCGAATGCTTATTTTTTGTTGTGTGTGTATGTATATGGGGGGGGGGGGCTTGCCTCTTTATTTTGTTCAAGCTTCCCGCGCCCCTGGCTTGTCCCTCCCCACTTCAAAACCATGGCTACACCCATGGTGGGATGGACATAAGGCACGTCATTGTTGCCATGGAGAAGTATATTGGGATGTTGATTATGAAGCTTCAACTATTGGCAAGTTACATCATTACACTATGCGTGCATACATTACACTATGCGTACATACATTACACTATGCTTACACTATGCTTATTATGCTTACACTGACTGCGCCAGAGCTAGTAAAGCTAATACAGCCTCTTGAATATACAGTCGATACGGCCACAGGACATGAGAAGTACATCACAGAAGAGAGTGTGGGATATGCAAATCGCAAATGTCCAATGCAGAAGAAAAACATTCACAACGTATTTCGATGACAATGCGACTTCAATTGACATACAAATGAACTACTTTTCGGTACATTTCATACGTTTCTTGCAACAAACAGCTACTTAAACTAAAACAACACTAATGTTGAACTCAGCCATCGAGTGTCCATTGGGAAGACACAAAGAATTGCGCGATCTGACACAAATAATTGTGCGATCTGACACAAAGAATTGTGCGATCTGACACAAAGAATTGTGCGATCTGACACAAAGAATTGTGCGATCTGACACAAAGAATTGTGCGATCTGACACAAAGAATTGTGCGATCTGAATCGATCTGACACAAAGAATTGTGCATCTGACACAAAGAATTGTACGATCTGACACAAAGATGAAATTGTGCGATCTGACACAAAGAATTGTGCGATCTGACACAAAGAATTGTGCGATCTGACACAAAGAATTGTGCGATCTGACACAAAGAATTGTGCGATCTGACACAAAGAATTGTACGATCTGACACAAAGAATTGTACGATCTGACACAAAGAATTGTGCGATCTGACACAAAGAATTGGGCCGGGTGGTGTGCCGACACCACTCGGCTGCGCTGCTGAATTGCAGTGGACGATCACACGATCTCAACCAACAACCACAAGCCGACCCGGGCTCGGTCTTCTCACTGCCACCACCCTGGGTCGAGGCGCTGAGGTGTGGGCGCCGCATGACATAAAGACATAGACATAAAGACATAAAAGATTAGTGGAACTATGAGCCACAAGGGCCCTTCCTGGTTGGACTCTGTACACTGAACCAGTTGCCCACCAAATCTGTCAATCAGCCCTCCCTGTAATACTGAAAAGCAAGCCCTCTATTCTTATAATGATTGTCTATGCTGTTTTTAAAGATGTTCAATGTGCTGCTACTGACAATATTTTCTGGCAGCTGGTTCCAGTGTTCTACTACCCTGTTGGTGAAGAAAGTCTGCCTTTACCTTGTTCTGCTGTGGTTAACTTCAATTTTGAATTTATGACCTCTAATTGCATCATTTCTGTTCAATTCCATCATTTCCCCAAGATATCCCCATGACCGATGCAGTCGACGCGTCCCTAAATTCCAATAATAACAGCAACGACGCGCCGAGGTGGAGTTGGTGACCGCCGAGGTGCACCGTGCGCGATTTTATCGAAGGCTTTCGGCAGCGACTGCTGTGAGTCCGCAACATCCACATGCTGACTCCACCGCTGAAGCGAGCACTCGGCGTTTTCCGAAGCATTTCAACAGAACGTGCACAAAGCCGGTCCGGATCGGCTGGAGCAGGCTCGTTGATTGCATGGAATCGACTAACCATTTATTTATTTATTTCATAATACATGCCCTCCACGTGCAGTGGCTATTATGGACGGTCTGAGTATGATTCACAGATATTCACAAAGAAAGGATAGATTTCTGGGCAATAGTGGGAGCAGACGCGCAAGAAACATTCGTACACCAACATAATACAATGCCCATATCACTATCTGCACTACACACACCGTGCTTGCAACACGAGCTATAAGCGGGTAGGTTATAGAAGTGATGGGAAAGCGATCGGAAAGGAAAGTCAGGAACCACCGCCAGGAATGTCAGAATACGCAGGGCAGATAGGTGGGCGCCAAGTGACCTCCCGAATCTGGCGATGAATAATGACCGAACGTCGAAGGCGTGATGCTGCTTCAGCATCACCCCGAAGAACGTCTGGTAATCATTTGGTCCACCATGTGCTTGGGGCATATACCTAACCGGCTATGCCACTCACCGACTAGTAAACAAAGTCACATATTGACTAATAAACACAGTTACCCATTTACTAATAAACAATGTCCCTCATTGACTCATGAGCAAAGTGTCTTCCATTGAAAGTGCTCTTCAAAAGTCGGCTGAATCCGTCAGTGATAGCAGCCACGCCTGTCAGTCCTTTCTTTAAAATAAACTTAGTAATGGATATTGTATAATTTAGTAATAATAATTTAGTAATCATAATACATAAATAAATGTTGGACCAGGGTACTAATGTGAAGCAGAGCTTGTTGCGTGAACCTTGGTCCCACCACCTGATCCATAAATTCCTATTCAACGGCATAATTTTGACCGAAAGCTTAACCTGCCGTAAATGCACCGACTCGGCCACCCCGGCAGCTCCTCCACAACCTATCGGGCCAGTTGCCAACCGATCCTCCCAGCCGGGGGCGAAACACGAGCAAGAGAAGCGACTCGAACCCCGCCCCGCCAGGACGAGCAGACCAACGCGGGCCAGGGCTAACCTAACCTAACCTAACCTAACCTAACCTAACCTAACCTAACCTAACCTAACCTAACCTAACCTAACCTAACCTAACCTAACCTAACCTAACCTAACCTAACCTAACCTAACCTAACTAACCTAACCTAACCTAACCTAACCTAACCTAACCTAACCTAACCTAACCTAACCTAACCTAACCTAACCTAACCTAACCTAACCTAACCTAACCTAACCTAACCTAACCTAACCTAACCTAACCTAACCTAACCAACTGATCTGCCAGGGCAGCTGACGATACTCCACGCCCGGGAAGTTGTTGTGGGTCCCGTGCGGCCGCCGACGGGGGACGTCGGCGTGTTTGTGCGGCCCGGTGCGCCGCGGACGGCTCACTTTCTTCGGTCGCCGGGATTGGCCGCACAACAGGTGGCCGCGCCTCTCCCCGGCGGTGCCGCGGGCCGGGCCGCGCGGCTCGCGCCCGCCGCCGTCGCCGCTGACCCACATAACCGGCGAGTTCCACTTTCCTCACAACTGGTAGTGTGTTGGCGAAAGAGCCGCGTGCGGCCGGCGCCGACGGCTCCTCCGCGGCGGAGAGGCGCCCGCGTCAGTGCCATACACGTGTGCAATGCGAAACCAGGCCGCGACGGCGTGCGCTTGTGCGGACGAGTGATATCCAACAACCGACAACCGATAGCCAGCAACCGTCCACCAGACGGCGGCACACCAATACACCAACACGCCAACAGCCGGATGAAGGGCATGGCGTGGATTGGAGTCGTGCTCCTGGCCATTACGGTAAGTGCCAGTCCTCTTCGTCCCGTTACTTCGACTCCAATTCGCAGCCGTGGCCATCGTGTTTCTCGCGTGACACGTGGAGGGGCCAATTGCGGCTCTTCCGCCGTCCTGGGGTCATGGAACGGTGCGCGGGTCGCCGATCTTCGCAGCATCTCGCTCGAGGTCTGGCCCGAGGGGACTTCCCGAGCACAATGTGTGGTGTTCCTATTGTCCCCATTTGTCCATATTCTGTGTGCGTGCGGTCCCTATTTGTGGGATTCTGTGCACTTGTGATCCCTATTTGTGGGATTCTGTGCACTTGTGATGCCTATTTGTGGGATTCTGTGCACTTGTGATCCCTATTTGTGATCCGTATTCCTATTTTTCGCCCATTCCATGACGCAGAACTTCAACTGAACTGCAAAATTTGGGAGGGCTTAGTGCATGGAGGCAATGCGAGGACCTAAATATGTTGAGAGAGACCCCTCCGTGGTATCCCGCATTAAAATCCGAAATTATTCAGGGGCGCCAACTTGGGAGGGATGGCTTGAGCACACATAAAAACAAAATGTTGCACCACAACCTTCGTGACTTTAAGACAATCATTAAAATTGAGATTGAACAATTAGCTGCACAATTGCTGGCTGGAACAAACAAGCATAGCGAATATTTTATTTCATGTATCCATGCGGCTCTTTCGTGGGAAGGAGTTGCGAAGCATCCCAGAAGCAGGAAGTGAAATCGACCATGAGGGTTGAATAGAAAGGAACTGCCCAACATTGACCCCATCACATCCCAACACCGACCCGAACTATCGTGGGTTGAGCCGGAGTTGATACCATGCACCCAGGAGTGTCGATTTCTGAAAAACATTGGGGGCCGAAGTGTACTAGACATCCCCGCCACCCTACCCAACCAAAAACTTATCGCATTTCGCCCACTATTTTCCGACCTCAATAATTCTGACTTGTATTTGACCATGTGTGTAAGTTTTCTATGTAGCATGGTGTTTTTCTTCTTTCTTTCTTTAGCTTTCTTATCAGCATAAAAACAGCATAAGTTATTGGGGGGCCAAAACCAACATTGAGGGGGGCAAAATCAGCATTGGTGGGGCTATAGCCCCCACAAAAGAATGCAAATCGACACCCCTGCATCCACCCTACCAATAGTTTTAGGTGGCTTCACAAAGAAGTTTGGTAACCATCCATGGTAGGGGCGCAACCAGGGTGTTCTGAGGGAGGCTAACCAGAGAAGGTAACTGTATCGAGACGCCTTTCGGCGCGCGAAGTGCCCCGATTTTTTTTCGTTTCGTTTGGTGCAAATCCCAAAAATGTCCTGCTTGATCTAGTGTATTTCTGGCGAAGGGGAGCGATGGATGTGTGTATGGATTCGTACACATATGCATACATACATGCATGCATACAAATATATATGTGTGCATATATTTTGACATAAATAAGTCACTTTGGCCGTACAATAAAAAAAGTTATAATTCTTGCTGGGTGGCTTTATGCACCAGGATTATATTGCTACGCGGCCCTTGTGTGAACCCCAGCAAACACCACCCAATCCATTAATTCTAGTTCAGGGGCAGAATTTTGGCCCAGTCTATGACGTGCCGTAAATGCACCAACACGGCCGCCCCGGCAACCAACCTCATCGGGCCAGTTGCCAACTAACCCTCCTAGCCGGGGGCTAAATGCGAGCGCGTGAAGGGACTGAAGCCCTGTTTTGCCAGCGCTCTGACCGAGCTACCGGTGCGGCAATGATGTGAAAATCCAATTTGTGGTTACAGCAGATGCCTAACAAATGGCATATATGCAGCATACGTACACAGGCACACACGGCATCTACCACACAATATAATATATATATATATATATATATATATATATATATATATATATATATATATATATATATATATATATATATATATATATATAGACGCGTATGCATAGATAGAACTCCAGCATGCAAGCAGTCTCGTTGGATATGCATGCACCGGTCGATAGTTGTCTGAAGGCAGGGGCGGATCCAGCAATTTCCATGGGTGAACACCCGTCTGGAGGGTCGCCATCCACTCGGAGGGGCGCCGTCCCTCCGGCGGGGGGGGGGCGATCTCCCCGCAGGGAGATGCAATTTCCTCGGAGGGCTTGACTGCATTCCGCCTACGCATCCCGCCGTGTGGACTAAAGCCGTACAACTTTGTCGTTGGCTCCACGCCCACTTCTGCGCCGCCGCTGGCGCCACGCCCGCTCCTGCGCCATTGCCAGCATGTGGAGCAGGTCACTGGTGGAGCAGGTCGCTGGCGGCATTGTAGACGCCGTGAGCACGCGGTGGTCAAACACGAACACCAGCTCATTTGGCCGGCTGGCACGGACGCGTCACGTGACGTTGCGCAATGAGCAGCAGGCCGAAGTGAAACCTGTGGCCGACCGTTGGCCGTCGGCGCAAGGTCGCTAGAAACTCGGAACACTCATTCCGGAGCGGAGTGCATCGGGGCGGAGGTTGTGGCTCTTCGGGAGGCCTCGTGCCCCTCCAATATTGGGCGTGCCCCTCAAATTTCCCTCCGATGTTCAGAAATGAGCAATGAGCATCACGTCTTTCAACGTCGCCATACGCACACGCACACGCACACGCACACGCACACACACACACGCACACACACACGCACACACGCACACGCACACGCACACACAGACACAACGCACGCACACACACGCATACACACACACACACACACACATACACACATACACACATACACACATACACACACACACATACACACATACACACACACACATACACATACACATACACATACACACATACACACATACACACATACACACATACACACATACACCCATACACATACACACACACACGCACATATACACACACACGCACACATACACATACACACGCACACATATACATACACACACGCACCCACCCACATCCGCCTATAGCCACACACGCACACACACACACACACATGCACACACACACACACACACACACACACACACACACACACACACACACACACACAACACAACACACACACACACAAAAAACACACACAAAAAAAAACACACAAAAAAACACACACACCCACACACATTGTTTGTGGCAAATAAATATATAAACTACGGTTGCTCGCTCATCGATAATATATATTTAATTGCATGTCATTTTCCCCGGAAAGTTCAGCGCCTGCTGCAATCAATATATGATGTTCGTTAAATATTGTATGCTCAAATGGAGTTAGCTAAGGGAGTATACAGAGGTTCCAAAAAGAAGGCTCGAGTGCACTCCTCTCCATTAGCTGATTTTGAGCCAAAATCGCCGTTTTTTGACAAAACACGGCAATTTGAGAGAAAAAGGCGCCTCTCCATTATGCCCGAGTGCATCCGTCCCCACCCCTGCTCAACGAACTTCTCCGCCGAAGACGTACCTACGGGGAATTGTGCCCTACTTCCCATGGCATTTCCTTGATTCGCCCTGTGCAATGGCTTATTGTATCCTGGGTTTCCTCTCCCTAGCATTTTGGAAAACAACTATGCTCTTGGAATGCATCCAGGGGTGGGGGCAGAATAGGCAATATCCAGGCTGCTAATTTCCTCCTTTTCACCGATTTTGATGCTCCGTCGATGATTTTGTCCAGCTCTTGGTATTATGGCAACTTTGCAATCCTTTAACTTCTTCTGCAATCGCCGCATCCAGGACATTTTCCCGCCCCTGGCAAGTTCCACCTCCTTTGGCGATATCCTGCACTCGCCCCTGCGTCCGAACTAGCACCACACCAGACTGAAACGACTGGCCCCTGAGCTGAGATGCGGGTCGAGTGATTATGCTGGTGTAATGTGACGCAGTGATGTCTTTGTGCTGGCCACAGTGCTCAATGTGACCTAATGTGATGCCTTTGTGGCGGTCACAGTGTAAAATGTGACCCAGTGCGATGCCTTTGTGCCGGTCACAGTGTGCAATGTGACCTAGTGATGCCTTTGTGCCGGTCACAGTGTGCAATGTGACCCAGAGTGATGTCATTGTGCCGGTCACAGTGTGCAATGTGACCTAGTGTGACGCCTTTGTGCCAGTCACAGTGTGCAATGTGACCCAGTGATGCCTTTGTGCCGGTCACAGTGTGCAATGTGACCCGGTGATGCCTTTGTGGTGGCCACAGTACTCAATGCGACCCAGTGATGCCTTTATGCCGGCCACAGTGCTCAATATGACCCAGTGCGATGCCTTTGTGGTGGCCACAGTACTCAATGCGACCCAGTGATGCCTTTATGCCGGCCACAGTGCTCAATATGACCCAGTGCGATGCCTTTGTGCCAGTCATAGTGCGCCAGGTATGCTAATACGGCGCGGGCGGAACGCAATGACGCTCTTTGCGCGTCTGCGCCGTCTGTTTTTCTGCGCCCGACCGCAGAAAAAGCCCGATAAAACAAACTGAAGGCGAGGCAGCGATGGGCGTGCGCCAGCCGTGGCAGGCTCCGAAGGCTGGCGGCTGGCGTTGCCATCTCGATTGGCAGGACTGCGATGATTAAGGTGCCGAACGGTTGACTAGTTTGGGTGCGAATGATCAATTCTGGTCGACGCGCCCCGCAGCCCAAATAACTAACTAACTAGCGAACAGTTGGATAGGGCCGCACTACTACAGGCACAGTAACAGTGAGACAGTTGGTTGGTTTCCTCCTGAAAAGCTCGAGTCGATTCTCCTGCTCGAATGCTCCAGTCGATCTGTCGAGCGAACAGATGTACATCCAGTATTTTTTTTTTTTTGTCACGCTGGCTGCCTACCAGTGAATATGAGTTGCCTTCAATAGCGAATATCAGTTGCGAAATACCAGCGCATATGGGTTGCGATAATGTAGTTGCGAAATGCAGCGAATATGAGTCGCGAATAGCAGTGTTCTTTAGTGTGACTAGTGTGACAACAATGACGAGTGTGTGTGTGTGTGGTGGTGGTGGTGGTGGTGATGGGGATTTCCATTTGCTGAATCAGCAACGCTTCCTTCACATTGGTTTTTCCCGCACACATATGCAAGAAGTTTGACAAAGATCTCCAGCTTCGTCAAGGGAGTTCTTTTGCTCATCGACCTCTGGATAGCGTACGCGAGAAGAAAAAATGTTGGAACATACTTTTGCCCCCGCCCGGGCTGCATTTCACCATAAAGATACTCTGCCAAAGATGCATATAGCTGGGGAGCTGTTGAAACCTTCGATTCCTCACTGGTATCGAATTCGTCCCAACAAACAAATCCATAGCGTTTAGCTACCTTTGGCTCGTTTGCACTTTTGGAGTTCGAACAACACCCTCTTGGCCACAAGCGAGGGACAGACATACTTCATCTATGCAAATGGCATACAACACGAGGCACATTAACTTCCCCTGTGACAGGGACTCCCCATCGCTCGTTGTAACTACCGCTAGCTTGTGGCAGGACCCCCCGCCGCTAACAGTGTCGAGGATCGGTGTAACGATCACGAACTTGTGACAGGACTCCCCGCCGTTAGCAATACCGAAGCTTGGTGCAACGATCACTAGCTTGTGACAGGACTTTCCACCGGTCGGTGCAACTATCACTAGCTCGGATGGTTGTAGCTTTACATGCTCTGGTAGGGCACTTGTCTGCCCTAATGTTAGCTTTGCCCCAATAATAATTTTAAGTGTGAACATGGGCCCTATGCCTTCATACCTTGGGGTCCGTCCATTACCTGCATGCATTGTCCCCCTACCGAAAGCCACAACTCTATCCATTTAAGATCACCGATACCAGGGACGAAGCTGTATCATAACCGTTTATGGGGTACCTTGTCAAAGGCCTACTAAAGTCAAGATACACACAACCTGATTTCCCGATCAAATGTCTGTGGCGAAGTTCAAAAGTCCAAGAGGTTGGAGACACGATCGTCCTTTCTAAACCATGTGAGTACTGAATCAATCGCTACCTCCAGATAACAACTATCATCCTGATAATACGAGTACCTGCAGACTAGGGAGTGAGACTATGGCCATAGTTTCAACCTTCCCTTCTCCTTTCTGAAAATAGGAACTACATTTGCCCTTCCAATCGGTGGAATTTCATTATGAAACTGATCTACAAAATATTATGCTAAGTGGAAATGCCAGTTCCTTTCAGTTTCCCGCAACACCCTAGCATATATATCATCAGCTTTTTCCTTTTTTTTTTTTTTTTTTCTTAATATAATTAAAAACAACATCACTACCAAAAAAATCAACATCTTTTTTCAGATCCCATGTAACTGAACTATGGTGTACGGTCGGCAGATTGGTCATATCTTCCAATGTAAACACTGATTGAACTGCTTGCTCAGCTCCCAACCATCTCACATCCCACCCAATGTAGTCCCGTTTACTCAGTGGACCAATAGTGCAGAAACTTTACCATCTGTAGAAACTAAAGAACTTTTACTGTCCCCATACAGTTTCAGCTAAACCAGTTCCTTTGCTCGCTTGCTGCTCTGGTTTTTGCTTCACAGTGTCTCAGCTTTCGATACGCCTTTAGATTAATACATTGAGGCTTCTTTAAAAACTCTAAATCAGTTTCTAGCCCTAATTGCTTTTATCACGTCGTGTAAGCCATGCGGCTTCCTACCCTTCTTGCGTCTTTGCTTGGGGACATGTCTAATCGAGTTTCCTTAAGTAAGATTGAACTTTCCCACATTTCACAGGCATTAAATGGAGAATTCTCCCCATCGATGGCACCAAAGCCGCTCCATGCCGTTAAAGTCTGCCTGTGAAATTGAACCTTACCAAATACCTGATAATTGGTAATCCCTCCCTCACCCACCCGAAAAAAATGCTTGTCTGCTAAGCTGGACAGAGACATATATAAATGACGCTATGTAGTTTCACTTTCAAATTTTAAGTCATTTATAGAATTTGTCTGCATCTCTTTCGATGAGTACTCTATGTGCGGGCAAACAGATCAATATTTGAAGCCAGCTTTTGCCGTAGTTTTCTAATTCTGATCTCGCAAATGCGATTTCATACTTCGATGTCGATAATATGCAAAGTGAAAACTTAGTATAGTACAATGGCACGTGCTAAGGTTAAGACTGCCGATGAAGCCAAGGTCAAGCACCAGGAAATATGTCGTGAGCTGCTAAAGCCAACGATTTTGGAAGCAGGTCATGTTCAAGGGAAAGAGAACAAAGAATGTTATCAAAACGAAGCCAAATCCTGTCCTATTTTTGGGAGCATTTTCAACAGTGCTAATCCAACAATGATTAGTACTGATTTAAAATCAATTAATTGATTTTAAAATGTTCCTTTGTACTCGAAGAATATGAAAGCAAATATGGGACACCCTAATCACATCAAATACGAAATTCATTGCAAATTACGATGGTTTAGTCATTTTTGTTTCGTAGCAGTCCGTATCACCACCTTCAGAACACCACTGAGATTTGTACTTTCGGGGAACTTTGCATTTTCTCAGCCACCTGACCAGATATAGACATCAAACATAGAACTCAATTATGTCACCCCATTTTTCAAAATCTGTAATGTTGTCCCCCGTTTCAGTTGCATGTCCGTTTTTTAAAACATAGTCACAAAGGTGTGTGCAAAATTTTTGTTCAGCTAAGCCTCCGTTTGTCCTTGTTGTGTGATTTTAGATAGCTATGATTAATTAGTAACTGCGTGACTATTTAGGCAAGTTATTTTTACTTTTTACATTGTCATTGGTCATTTATGGACGCATTCACCTCTCAATTTGACTTTACGGTGTTTGTTCATGTTAAATGTCTCATACGGTGTATTCATAGTAAATGTCTTGTGCGGTTGATAAATGTCGTCGTGTACGATTACGGTTCTGATAAATATTTCCATGTGCATCTAAAAATCAAACTTCGACGAGGTCGTGACCTGACTTTAACCTAACTTAGCTCCGGAACGCCAAAAACTGCTCAGAGTTGCACATTGTGTGCGCTTGGTTGGAGGGTACGCTGATTCTCAAAGAAATATCCTGATAGGCTAAAAGGTTGCCTCGAAATACCTCAAGAGGGATAAAGTCGACACAGACATCTCCAAGGCTTACAACAAATACTGCTTGCTCCACGAATGAAGCAAGTGTCTGTCCCACTGAGTACAACGAATACCACAAATCTCCTCTGAATGCCGTTCAGCATTTGCTATGTTTAGAGTCCTGTTTATCCCGTCTCTTCCCCAGTTCAATTTGTGTTTCTCTCTCTCTTCTCTCTCTCTCTTCTCTCTCTCTCCCTATCTCCCTCTCTCTTTCTCTCTTTCTCTCTTTCTCTCTTTCTCTCTTTCTCTCTTTCTCTCTCTCTCTTTCTTTCTCTCCTCTTCGTCCATTCTTGCGCCATGGAAATGCTGGTGGTCTTGGCCATTTTTGGCTTTTAACGGCATATTTTGCACATTGCAAGTACAGCAGTCGCCGGGCCAACGCACCAGGCGCCACGACGTCCTCCAATGTGTTCACCTTCAAGTCGAACCGAGGTGACCCAGCCGACTCAGTATTGAGCGACCGGGTAACACCGGCACCGGCAATTGTACACCCAGATCGTCTCCTCTCCACGCCCCAGAAACGGTCACGGCTCTTCGTCTGCGCAAACGCAGCCAGACTCTTCAGCGTATTGAGCTTGCGGCGCTAAACCCGAGCCGAAGGCCGCACCGGGGCGCACCCAAACACATGACACGACGTCGACACCTCTTAACGGCGGCTAAGCCTCTTAAACTCCAGACTGGAGTATTTGTGTTCAGCTAAGCCTCCGTTTGTCCTTGTTGCGTGGCTTCAGATAACTGGGATTAATTAGGTAACGTATTTGTATTTTTGCATTTGTATCGATAATTTATGAATGACACGACATGCCACAGCGGCTAAGACTCTTAAACGCCAGACTGGAGTACTTTTTCGTCGAAAGCCGGAAAGCCGACTGTTCACCGCTAAGCCAGAGGGCCGCCAGCTCCTCTGAGGTACGCCTGCGATGTAGGACAGGTACGCCTGCGATGTTGGACAGGCGCGCCTGCTATGCTGTACAGGGTGCCACAAGTGTACCAGGCGGCTCGAGAGGCTGGCAGAATTAGAACGGCGCTGGATAACAGTTCGTTGACCGGTCAGGACCTCTGGACGGGGAGCAGGTCTGGCTTCAGTTACGCTGCACGACACTGGTTTACACGGACTTTGACAGATAATAGCGCTGTAGTCACACACAGCACGTAATGCCTTCATGGCCATAATGTTGTCGTACACAGCACGTAATGCTTTCATGGTGATAACGTTTTAGTCGCCAAACAATACGTGGTAGCTTCACGGAAATAACGCTGTAGCCACACACAGCGCGTAATACCTTCATGGTAATAACGGTGTAGTCGCACACAACACTTAATACCTTCATGGTTTGTTTATTGGTTGGTTCAGAACACTTATACATTCACACTGTTTCGCCGGTGGGCCGCGGGATTGGGAAATGTCGAGTGGCACAGAGTCGAACCCGGGACCTTTGGTACCATAGCCTGACACCGAACCACGGCTCGCAATACCTTCATGGTAATGGCATAGTCGCATACAGCACGTAGTACCTTCATGGTGATAACGTTTAATCGCACACAATACGTAATTCCTTCATGGTAATGACGTAGTCGCACACAGCACGTACTACGTTCATGGCAAATTGGACCGGGACGCGTATCTTGTGGAGGTGGATAGACATTCTGAAGCTGATGAAAGGGAGGGCAGTTGTAATTCGGTATATGCGTGCAGTGATGTGCTCCTTTGGGCGGACCTGCTCCCCTCGACTGACATTGTCTCTCTCTATCCCTATACAATGCATCCCGGATTATAGAGTGCAGGGAGAAGTGCGAGTGTTAACCTGCTACCCTGATCGAACACTTAACCTCGGCCACCATCGAGTTGGAACCCCAATGCTGGGGAGGCCAATAGGCAGCGCATGCATTGATCCCAACTCGAGGTCATAGCGTGTTGCCCACAGGTCGAAGGCTTTGGAGATGCAAATTAGCTACACGAGCCCGTGGCAAGTGTCCTGCACGAACAATAATCCACGTGTCACTCCCAGCCTCGTCGTACTGTCCAATACCCCTGTCGTACTGCCCCCCCCCGCGGGCATCCCAAATCGTTGTATCAAAAGTCTCCAACTCGATCCCCAGCCGCGACCGTCTCCGGATCGTTGCCATTAAATTCGACACAGAACTGGCACTTTTCTGTCTCGGCTGCTGCTGCACTAACCGCAGCTATGGCAGCCTCAATAGCTGGGGTGAGGCAGTCACCTCTGGAGGAGTGGAATGTTGTCGTGCGAGTCCTGGGGCTGAAGTGGTCCCGAGTGTGTCGGGTAGTTCACTCAGCTGTTCACCGCATTTCAGGACAATTGCAATGCCTCCACCAGGGGAGCATGGTCCAGGGAGGTGTTTCGGTTTGCCAATGCCAGCCGCACCACTGCACCCCCATTGCCAACGCCAACCCCTCCCATTGCCAACGCGGGCAAAACCACTGCAATCCCCTTGCCAAAGCCCATCACGCCAGACTGCACCCGCTGCCCCCATCTATTGCTAACGCTTATCGCATCAGGCTGCCTCCCTATTGTCAACGCCGACCATCCCAGCCTGCACCCCATTGCCGAGTGGTTTCACTGTGCCACCACCGGAGCGGCCGGCAGCCGCACTGGTCCGGAGACCGCAGCCACTCACAAGACCGTAGCTCCCTGGAGACCGCAGCCACTCACAAGACCGTAGCTCCCTGGAGACTGCAGCCACTCACAAGACCACATCTCTCAGAGACTGCAGATGTGCGTTGCAAAATAGCACCACATCCAGGGCTGTCGATCATATATGTGCATTGAACAAGTGCTATTTCCGTGGATACTGTTTGAAAAATACCGAGGTGAGAAGGTTGATGGCTGTGCCGAGGAATGGGAGGGGTAGAGGAAGCCCCTCGCAGCTTGGTGAATGACGACTCAATTGGTGTGCAGACAGTCATGGTCTATTCTAAGACGTTCCGGAGCATGAGTGGGGAAGGCAGCAGGTCAAACCTTGCTGGCGCAGGGGTGGGAATGACAACAGGTCAAACCTTAACCGGCGCAGGGGTGAGGAAGGACAACAAATCAAACCTTGCCGGCTCATGGATGGGGAAGCCAGCCAGCCAAACCTAAACCGGCGCAGGGGTGAGGGAGAACAACTGGCCAAGCCCTCACCGGCGCATGAACAACTTCCCTCATTTTTGCCCCAAAATATCGCCCCTCCTCCCTCCAAAATCCGTAGCGACGCCTGTGTCTGCAGGATTTTATTTTGTGACTGTAGCACATGCCCCCGATGCCAAAATGAAGAGCACGGGCCAGAGGCGCAGTCAATGGGGGAGGGGGGGGGGGACGCACCCAATCAATATACTATGTGAAGCGATACATTTTGCGATCTTCGCCACGCAAAACCATACATTTTCAGCGCGGTTCGCGCTCCCAGGGCTTCGTCTATTTTTTCTTGTTTTTCTTTCTTCATCGCACACCCGTTAGGAAAATCCTGGCTGTGCCACTGACACCTGCTGCTTCTCAAGAAGGACAAACTCGGAAATGATATGTTAAACGCTTGAGCTAGCCTGAGGCACGCCTGAGCTGGCCTGAGTGCACGCCTGAGCTAGCCTGATTTGACGCCTGAGCTAGCCTGAGTGCACGTCTGACTGCACGTCTGAGCTAGTCTGAGTGTATTCCTGAGCTGGCCTGAGTGCCCGCTTGTGATAGCCTGAGTGCACGCCTGGAAGTACCTCCGCTGAACGTGCTGCATGCTCGAGATCCCGGCGAGACCCGCCGTATTTTGCAGTCTGGCCGCGCATCAAATACTTTCACTCCAGAAATGGGGGCACCAGGCAGGGGTGAAGAGCAGAAGCGAGCCCAGCGTGGAGGGTCCAAGCCGTCACTGAAGAGTTGAAAGGCCAGGCCGAGCTCCTGATCTCTGGAGGAATTTCAGTCCTTCCAATAATTACCGATGCTAACATGGGACCGTCGTGATAGGGTCCTCCAAGGCGTCTGTAATTCGTCACCCTCTCATCGCTTGGCGAGTTTTAATCCTGTCGATGCGTCCATCTTCTCGCGGTCCCGGGGACTTCACCTGCCCCGGCCGAGACCCTGAACGCGCCCGTGGCGACTGGCCGCGAGCAATCTGTTCCCCGACATAGTTCACATACCGGCGGCGGCTCCCCTCTGTTTGTCGACGCGTAGCCCACATTGGCCGCAGCCGCAGGCGGCGGATGCTGTGGGCCCCGGCTTGCGCGTGCGCGTCCGGCACCTGTTTGTTGACGCTGTTGTCGGCTACCGGCGCACGGCGTTCGACGTGCCTCGGGGCGTTGCCATGGCCACGGCTGGCTTCCGGCTGGTTTCTATGGAGATTGGCGGGCGCGGTGACGCGCTGCGGGGGGCTGCAGGAAACCAGCACGGCTCCGCCGCCAGGTCAGCATGTCGTCGGCGCGACCGGACCCATGTGACGTGTCCCATCTTGTCCATGTGACATGTCCCATCGTTCCCATGTGACATGTCCCATCGTGTTCCATGTGGCATGTCCCATCGTGTCCATGTGACATGTCCCGTCGTTCCCATGTGACGTGTCCCATCGTGTCCATGTGACATGTCCCGTCGTGTCCATGTGACATGTCCCGTCGTATCCATGTGACATGTCCAGTCGTGTCCATGTGACATGTCCCGTCGTGTCCATGCGATATGTCCCGTCGTGTCCATGTGACATGTCCAGTCGTGTCCATGTGATTTCGGGCGACGATGGCATCATCCATAGCGATGCATAGCACGACCGTAGGAACGTCAGGAATGAGGGAAAGCTCTTGGGATGTCGATCCTTTCCGTGAAAGAATGGTTCAGAGTAATGGAATAATGGGTGCACAATAACGCTCACGGAAATAATGGCTACAATTGTCGAGAGGTGTAAGAGGCAGCGGAATGGCCGCCGTGGTTCCTCAGCTCTCATGCCCATGACGAATAGCATGGATCAGAAGTCAGTTTTATTTCCGCTTGTTTAGGCCAGAAATTGAAACGCGACCGTGTCACGTTTCACTGGGTTCCGCGTTACCTAAAGCAGGGAGATTAAACAATATCTCATTGACTCGGGATAATTCTGGCAATGGAAGTATCGCGAAGCGAGGTAAAAAACACGAGCTAATACGAGTTTTGAAGGGGGGGGGGGACCCCAACACAAGGTAGCTCTAAACTTGAATAAAAATGGGTTCCAATTATCGTTGGGAAACTTCACAGCCATTCACACTTGCAGGCTTCACAGAATCACACTCAATGCGACTCGCACGCTTGTTGCGTGGACCCTGAACCAAATTCCCAATCGCTAAATGTCAGATCTACGTCACAATTTTGACCGGGAATTTAACGTATTCATTGCTAATTGGGCCCGGCCACCTCGCGCCTGTATCCCCGACTTTTCCTGGCCAGCTGCCAACTGGCCATCTTAGCCGGAGGCGATAACAGCGAGTACGTGAAGCGATCGACCTGTTGTGCCAAGACGAGCAGTATACATCACTTGCAGACCACTGCACTGACCACTGAGTTAACCAGGCGGTACGGCTCGGTGGAGCAGGATAGAACAGAGGAAGTGCATGAGTTCGTTGCATCTTTGTTTTGTCTTGCTGGGCGATCAGATCAGGGGGAGACGGTGGCATCGTCCACCAAAGCCGGCTCTTGTTGCCATCCACGTACTAGCTGATCCAGGGTGGGGGAGAGGACAATGTGGCTATGGCCCCCTTTGCTGCGAAGGGGAAGGGGAGGGAAACGGCCAGCTGGTCACCCATTTTGGAGCAGGATAAATATCCTCACTGAACACAACCAACACGTCTCTTGCTCACCACACCGAAATAAATATTTTCACTGATATCCGACAGCGGAGTGTCCATCACGCTCCGCTGAATTACTTTCTTTAACCCGCCGCAAAAGAGAATAATCCCACCAGTGTTCGGTAGCTGCCGAGAACCGACCAGCTGTCCGCCCCTGTTTGCCCCTCCCCACCGAAAGTCGGCCGAGTGTGCCATTGCACCCATGCGACGCTGTGCACTCGTCGGATGAGCTGGGAGTCGCCCGAGCGACCTCAACTCGCGGCGAAACCGGCACACGGCTCGATCGATATCGGGTCACGGAATCTCCAGAACGGAGGAGCCCCGGCAGGCGGCCAGCTGGCGCCGCCCGAGGCGTCCACGCCGCCGGCGGATTTCGATGGCAAACAATAGAGACTTCAGCCGTAATGGCGGCAGAATTTAATGGTGAACAATAGGGACTTGGCCTGTAATGGTGGCGTGGCGTGCGACTGCAGCCGATGCATCATAATTATATCGACTTGGTCACGAAGTGAGGCTGAAGCTTTCTCCGGGGCGTAGAGATTTTCGTTGAGTATACTACCTATATTCCAGGAGATCCCGCAGGGGACGAGTAGTCAAGAGGTAAGTTGCCCGTCTCATAACCGGAAGCTTGTGGGTTCGAGTCTCACCTGTCGCTACTCTTCGCCCGTGACCAATCGGCGTGAGAGATTGGCGACGCTACATGACTCAACGGTCGACGTGTCGCAAAACCAACAACCACCACCACCACCACCAGGAGATCCCGGAACAGGTCTAGCCACAGGAAGGCCCCCTCCGAGAAGTTCCGGCTCAAAACGGACACCTCCAAACCAGCGCCCTCTGGCTGACTTTAGTCCATACAACACAAAACGATTTGCGGCAAATTTATGGATTGATCGACACTGCACTGGCTACGCCAAAAGTCTACACTTGCGTCGACCGCTGGTCCACCCGCTAGCAACGCACGTGCACGGCGCGACCGAATGCAAAGCACTCGCAGGAATTCACGAACAGGACGGCGCAACTGCCACCGCGTTTCGATCTATCGGCCTTGCGACACCCCTGGCCCCGAAAAGTAAGAGTGCATCCGGGGTGGCGGCAGTGCCGGATGTCGCCCCACCGACACCCGGGCGCCACTTTCACCGCCACAGATGACCTCAGGCACTGCACCACGCGGCCGGCCGCCGGCCGCTGCTATTGGCCGGCAGGGCGGCCGAGGTCCGGGTCAGGTCAGGCTGGGTGATCCGGCCAGTGTCCGGGTCAGGTCAGGCTGTGTAACCCGGCCAGTGTCCGGGTCAGGTCAGGCTGCGTGACCTGGTCAGTGTCCGGGTCAGGTCAGGCTGGGTGACCCGGCCAGTGTCCGGGTCAGGTCAGGCTGCGTGACCCGGCCAGTGTCCGGGTCAGGTCAGGCTGCGTGACCTGGTCAGTGTCCGGGTCAGGTCAGGCTGCGTGACCCGGTCAGTGTCCGGGTCAGGTCAGGCTACCTGGTCATGTTCGGGTCAGGTCGGCTGTGTAGCTCGGCCAGTGTCCCGTCAGGTCAGACGGCGTGACACGGTCAATGTCCGGGTCAGGTCAGGCTGTGTAACCTGGCAAATGCTCGGGTCAGGTCAGGCCGCGCCGAAAGCGGTCTCTGCATCTGGACCTCTTGTATGTATTTGTTTCTGTTCGATGTGTTCGGATAGCTTGAGTTATTATGCCTTTAAAGGCTGTGTTTTGCCATGCTTACTGGGCTTAAGTATACGCTAACATCACCTCGGCGATCACCAATGGCAGTTACACATGATCCAAAAATAATTATTGTACTGTCTGACAGCCAGCCATGATCGGCTATCACGTATGCTCAAAACATTAAGTTGTGTACACAATTAGCAAGTCTGCGGAGCAATGTTGACGATCATGCTTGCGTGCGCCGTGTTTTGCCAGCAATATAACCCGACCAAAATACTAGAAAGCCAAGATTGTTTGGATACTACTACACATTTTACTTCACATTTTTACACATACTATTTCTATACAGAAAGGAAGGCAATTTATCAACGGAAGTTGTTGAACAGCCGCGACAAAAAGCTGCATTTGCACAATGTGTGAATGACCAAATGCTTCCAGTGGGGCATCGATCATAACTCCGCTGAGAATTCCGACATCAATATCGCTTCGTGTTCAGGCGAGATTACACCAGGTCATGACCTCTGGTGTATGTGGTCTGCGGCGGCGCGCGGTGGACTCTGACCCGTGCGACCCAGTGCCGTGTGTTATTGCTCTTTAGCGCGCTGCCTTCATATAAGCTCAGACGACCTCCAGCATCATGTGAAATATGATTCGTGTGACCTTGAGCGTCATCTCTCCCTGACCTCTGACTTATGTGACCTCGAGCGTCATGTGGAAAATGGCTCGTGTGCCCATGAGCGTCATGTCTCCCTGACTTCTGACTCATGCAACATCCAGTGTCCTTTGACCGTGTGTGTTCGACCATTTGACCTTTGACCATGTGTGACCTTGGATCCCGTGAGGTCTTTGACCCTGTGTGATCTTTGACCCTGTGTGATCTTTGACCCTGTGTTACCTTTGACCCTGTGTGATCCTTGGCCATGTGTGACATTTCAACCTATATGACCTTTGACCCTGTGTGACCTTTGACCCTATGCGACCTTTGACCATGTATGATCATTGACCATGCATGATCCTGCATGACCATTGACCCTGTGTGACCATTGTCCCTGTGTGACCATTGACCCTGTGTGACCATTGACCCTGTGTGATCTTAGACCCTTTGTGACCTTTGACCTTATGTGACATCCGACCCTATGTGTACCACAGGCGGCGCAGCTGACCGACAGCCAGACCCTGAGCTGCACCCCGTCTGACCGGAAAGGTCGCCGACTTGGCGTCCGCTGGAAGCCCGTGCTTCCCAGCGACTGTCTCAAGAAAGGTCACGGTCGCGGCAGGTTGCCTGCCCTCTGTGACCTGCCTGGCGCAGATTATCCCTGGTGAGAACACTGCCCACATCATCACGAGTGATTGTGTTGCACAGCCTGCCCCCGGAAGGGACACCACCTATACACGCCCAGAAAACACTACTGACACCATCACTGGTGATGGGGTTACTCAGCATAGCACTTGAAGGAGCACCACCTATAAACGCCCAGAGGTGCGCCAAACGTGGGGTAGTTTCCTCCTTAGCACTGTTAAGCTTCGCCTTTCCTTGGCATCTTCGCCATCTGTCAATCGCAGAAGTAGTCCATCTTGGCAATTTAGGTTCTCGGGACACTCGGGTAATTTCTGGCTGGGCCAATGATTACGCCCGTGGTGCAAAGACTAAGAAAATATAAAGTGTGTACCTCACAAAATCTATAATTTTCTCGAATTAAAAATCTACAAATCTGAATCTAGTACTTAGTGGGTGCGTAGCAATGAGGTGGCCACTAAATGGGTGCGCGAATTGCATGCAGTCACATCTACAAAATTACCTCTCTGTTGCTGATGCTGGAAACTGGGGCAATCATTCGTGTTGATTCTGGATAAAAGTGCAAAACTGCCCCTGCTTGGTAACTCATACTTACTACTCTCTGGAGCTGATACGAAGAAATGTCTGATTCGCTTTGGAATTTGTACGAGAAACTGCCTGATAATCAATGCGAAGAACTATCCCACCCACATTGGACAAGTTCAAGTTTGTCATTCTTTGATTTCTGGTGTTGACAGCACTAGCCATAGCACTACAAAAGCGAAGACATTACGCGGACCAGTTCAATGAATTTTACACCCGCATTGCTCCCGGTGAGAAGAGAGCCAACACAGGCACCAATAGTGGGAACTGCATGACTCAAAACATCTCGGATGGCTTCCCTGAGTGGCGCTACAAACGACGCTGCCCTGCAGAGTCGTTGCACTCGACAATAATACTATATGTAATTTGGAGTACCGCGCCAACAAGCACACTACGAAAAGGCACCAACAAGCACAGCACCAAAAGGCGCCAATTCAATCGCTCAATGAATCTTCCGTTTTAATCCTGACATTTGCTTGACCTTGCTCTTGGTGCGCATAAGCCGCTCAACCACTGATGTCCTGAAGGCTGGCGGTTCGAAGATCAAAGGGGTTGGCTTTGAGGAAAACCAAGCCGTCCGGCTCCAAAATCAGCGCTCACTGGGTGCCATGTGATGGAACCATAGCATGACACGTAGCGTCACGAGACGAAACCGCAGCGTGACACGCAGCGCCGTGATGCTCGACCCGAATTGCCGGCATTTGACCTGTGCTGACATTTGCCGGAGCGGCAGTGCACTTGACGGGCCGCCGCCTCGATGGTTGGCGTTGGCGACCTCTGGGGAGCGAAACCTTCCACGCCGGTCGGCCCCATATCGAGGGCGAGACGGCGTCCGGTGCGGCGTATGTGTGTGGTGCCTCCAGGGGCCGTCGGAAAAGCCAGAACCGACGCGACAAGCTTCCTGGTGCGCCTACTTGATGACGGGTTCAGCTTGCAAGTGCGTCGGAAACATTTCCGTCGTGAACCGACGTATTCAGATTCCCGGTGCACTTAACGACGGATTCAGCCTTCCGGTGGTTCACTCAACGACGGAATCAGCTTCCCAGTACATTTGTATGCCAACGCTTTGAAGGTCTTGGGCTCAAACCACGGGCACTCCTGCACTCCAGGGAGATTCAGTACGCCAATGTCTCGTGATCTCTCGCAAGTCTGTTGGAGAATAATGAACTGTTCACGCCTAGCGTAATCTCGACGCACTGTCTGAATCGAAGCAAAGCTAGCGGACAGTTAGCATGGGGCCCAATGAGTCTGCTGATTCTGCCATCGCGCCGGCCTTGCGTCAGCTGTCTGCCGAGTCCTACAAAACGCTGTCGATTTCCAAGCGGACAAAGTTGGGTTTTCTCATCTTTTTCCGTTCGGCGCACCAGCGGCCTTGACGCAAGGTCGACAGACTGCTCGGTATAAACTGCGGTCACCATATTTGCTAATATTCAGCGGATTGGGGCCACATCAGCTGCGTTTTTTCAACTTGTAAGTTGCAACATGTCTCAATATTGCGTCCGGATTACGCTTAGTCAGTCATTGCGCTGTTTTTTTCGTTCAGATTACAATAGGTGTGAACAGTACTTAAAAGTAACTAACGATGTACGATGTTACTGTTGTACTTGTGACAAGAAATTCAGCGCCTAACCCGACAATGCCTTTGATTAGCCGAGTTTCGTTGGCGATGATATGATTAAAATACAACCTTCGAATGCTCCGATGTTCCAGTATGCTAACACAGTATTCGCCCAGTATTATTTGCCGAGCTATTCCCGCATACAGCGTGACAAGAAGGGCCCTTGTGGCTCATAGTTGCACTAATCTTTTATGTCTTTATCTTTAATCTTTTATGACATGCACTTGGCCATTTTCTGGGCCGTGACATCGTCTCTAATGCCGGCTGGCCTTCGTCGACAGGGAGGCGATCGACAACTACCTCCGGCGATCCGGCGAGCTCATGAAGAAGCGCGTCGACGCCGGCACGCCGGACTTCGACGCCGACTGGAGCTACGCCCGCAAGAGGCGCGGCCGCGCTGCTGACGTCACCACGGCTGACGTCACCGAGCGGGAGGAGAATGACGTCACCCGGCGGCCAGGTAACTGGGAATCGTCAGGCGACGTCGAGGATGATATCGCCGCAGGGAGCCCGTTGACGACTGACGTGACATCTTCCGGCGACAGTGCGGACTTGCAACTGACGTTCACGCCGATAGATGGCAGTGGTGACGAGGGCGCGACTACTGACGGACCTGTGAACGGTGTCGACCGAATGAGCGACGACGAGGAAATGGCGATACTGGTGTCGTTCTTCACCAACAACGCGAGCGAGATTGTGAGCAAGGAGGCCATGAAGGACATGCTACAGTTTAGGCAGACGTTCGAGAGACCTGCAGCACCAAAGACGCCTGTGACGGAACCGCCATTCGACGGGACGGCTGACGACTTGCTCGCTGCGGCGACTGTGCAGAGCCACTCCAGAACACCCTCAATGACGTCGGACGTGGCGAGTGCCTTCGACACGCAACGGTACCGACAGGACTTCCCCTCAGAGGTGCAGTACTATCGACCGATCCGACGAAAGACCAACACCCGCCGTCCGGCCGCCGGCGCCGCTCTCCCCGCCGTCGAACGCGCCCCGTCCCGCAGCTCCCCGCCGTCCGAGAACGCGCCCCACGCCGAGCGCCTGGTGGCTCGGCCTCCGAACGTGGTCGAGTTTAACCGGAGAACGTCGACGTTTCCAGCGCGGCGACGCGTGCCGGCGGCGCAGGCGGCGCCCCGGCCGCCGCCGACCGTGCGCCTGCCGCAGCCGGACGACTTCACGGAGACCGTGTACGCCACCGCCATCTATCGGCGACCCGGTCAAGCGGACGTTGCGCGGGCGCCCGTCACGGAGCGGACGCGCGGCACGTCCACGACCACGATGACGACGACGACCACGACCGCCGCCACGACCACGACCACGCCGACCACCACCACTACGCTGGACCCCTACACTGAGTAAGTCGACAGTCGTGCACAGAACAAGAAGGAGCGGGCACAAACAGTTGATGTGAGCATCTTGCTAACATTGGCTCCCATGACATTTTATAGGAGTGGGGAAATTCCAAAAGGATACAAGAATTACAATTACAATTACAAGAGGATGGCAGTGGGGCATGCGCCACAACGCCATTGATAGGCGGTACCCCTCTGACTGAAAAAGCCCTGGGATGTTTGAAGGCACACCTTTTGCTAGGGTGTGCCTTCAGCGGTGTTTGAAGGTACCCCTTCAAGGCAACGCGCCCCTCTGAAAGTAGAAAAGATGCCCTTGCAGGAACACTGGAGTGCACCCATGAAAATTTTCTCTAAGTGGCGCTCCTCCGGACGAGTTGCACTTCCCGGTAGACATTGCTGAATCCGCCTCAGGCATGGGAAGAAGCGACCCAAAAATGGCGCATGGCGCTTACTCCTCACACACTGTGGGACCGTTCCTCTGTCAATGGTTATGTCGGACATAGAACGCTACCGGCATACCGGTTAAGCTGACGCCATAAAGCCTTGAGTTTAAGGGCGCTTCGGGTTCGACTCTAGCGCCACTCAGGACATTTCCCAATCCCGCGGCCCACCGGCGAAACAGTGTGGGCGGCGCCATTAGCCGTGAATGTGCATAAAGTGTGTCGTGAACCAACCAATAAACAAACAAATTAAGGGCGCTTCGACTAAGACGTCATAAAGCTGAAATATGTTCTGTTGTAGACCAGAGGCAGCTGCTATAGTCTGAGCAGCGCCATGTCACATTTGAACTCTAGCATTTTAAAATAAAAAAGACGCTGTCACGTTTAAATGGAGTATACTACGCAAGTCATCGGTGACTAGTCTAGATATGTCTATAGTCATCGGTTCCTCAGCGATCCAAGTGAAAACCGCGTGACCTCTGATGACCCCGTGACCTGGTCCAGGTCAGCCTGCCAGTACGACTCCGAGGTGCGGTCTCCGTTCTACGCGATGAACACGCGAAACGAGTGGAAGACGCTCATCAACATGCCCACCTACGAGACCTTCATCTACATGGAGCACTGCGTGTGAGTAGCGGCTCAGCCGAGCCGTCATCGGCAGCACCACGTGTTCACCACTGGGCGCCGCCATATTTGCGCAGCACATTCTCGACTCTCGCTCCTGACGTGGTGGATGGCTTGTGTCGTAGCCAGGCTCCCATCGCCAGCACCACGTGCTCACCACTGGTCGCCGCCAAATGGGCCGCCTGACCGGCCCCGTCCAGGACTGTATCGCACAGGATTGTAGTCCAGGACTGTAGCGCCCAGGATTGTAGCCCAGGACTGCAGCCTAGGACTGTAACCCTGGACCGGAGCCAGCCAACAGCACTTGATTCTCCAGCCTCAGCAGGGTGGATGTCAGGGGTGGAGGAAGTCAGAGGGGATGGAATAGAAACACGACCAGATGCCCCGGACACACCGACGAGTTCATGATGGAAATTGGTCTGACGCTGTGACATCACTTATGACACGCCGCTGTTGGCTGTGACGTCACTTATGACACGCTGCTGTTGGCTGTTGCAGAGCGGCGAGGACACGTGGTCGCTGCTCCGCCGGTTGCCGCTGCACCCAGAAGTACACGGTGCGGACGATGCCCGTCTACGACACGGACATCAACGGCTGCGACATCATCTACATGGACAAGTTCCTGTTCCCGTCGCACTGCGACTGCAAGTGCCGGCCCGCCCACCTCCTGTTTACCACCTCCGCGCGGCCGGCCGTCACGCCGGCGCCGACATCTAGCGAGCAACCCGAGAAGGTGCACTTCGCCGAGCAGCCGACAGAGGCGCCACGGCCGACGCGGCGCAGTTCGACGACGGCTGGAGAGGAGGCGAAGGCGAAGGCGACGGCGAGCACGCCGCCGATGAGGGTGCTCCGCCGGCGACCTCGCGACCTGGCGTGCCCTCGCACGTCCGGCGGCGCCCCGGGGTCGTCTCCAGGGCGACCGTGATACCCAGACAAACTCAGCTGTCTGTGCCGCCGCGAGTGCCCATAGTGCCATCGGACGCGCCCGTTCTGAATCGGTTTCGCAGCCCACAAAAGGCCACGTCGACTCGCCGAACGCGATCAGTTTAGCGGCAACGTCGCCAGCACGTGTGAACTAGCGGTGACGTCACCAGCACGTGTGGACTAGCGGTGACGTCACCAGCACGTGTAGACTAGCGGTGACGTCGCCAGCACGTGTGGACTAGCGGCGACATCGCCAGCACGTGTGAACCAAGCTCCCCGGCTGTGCGCTGCAGGCACTGCAGCAGTGCGGAAACTCGCTGCGGATCCGCTACACTGCAGCAGTGCGAACAATTCGTCCAACCGCGACGTGGCGAAACTCGATTAACGCGAGCCGAACACCCTCGTTCGGGAGTGGCACAAGCTGTCGTACGTGTGCCAAGGACACTGTTCGTCCAGCGTGCCACCGCCTCGACCGACGCCGGCGGGTGCCCTGCAGCAGCGCGCGGCCTGTGATGAACAACACGCGCGCGGTTCTGCGAGGCCGAGCTGCATGTGGCGGGGACAGAGCCCGCCGTGCCGAGCCCTACACAGGCCGCGCGGCGATCGGTACGATCCCGGCTCGAGAACGGGGCAGTCACGCCTGCGCATAAATAGTCCCACTCGCCACCGGACTGGCCGAGCGGAAGCGGCGGGCGGGGGGTAGGGGTAGGGGAGGGGAGGGGAGGGGCGGACGAGAGCTTGGCGGCGGCGACGACGCAAACGCGCCGATGTTCAGCACCGTACACTCGCCCGCGTGCCCGACGGGAATTGGATGCGGTTGTGATTGTTCCGCTCGTGTACTCAGATATTACCGGTGTGAATATGCTTTACGGACACGACACGTCTCATCTCGTGCCGCTGTGCGTGTAGCGCAGCCGGCGCGAAGTCAACACTGTGTGCGCGAGTATTAGACACGACTAGTCTGTTTTGTAACGGCCGTCCGGGTGGCTTCGCTACAAAGTCCGACGCACGGTCGAACTTTGTAGTGACCGTACGGGTCGGTCGCCGCGAGCGGCGGTAGCCCCGCCCACGCGGTGACGGTGTGTTGTGGACTGCGTGCGCGTGCGTGACGCCGCCGCCCGCGGCGGCCGGACCCGACCGTCGACGGGCCGGAGCGTGTCGCGGACGCCGACCGGAAATGGCGCCAAGTGGTGGCGCCAACCGCGCGCGCGACGCCTCGTCCGCGCCACGCATGACGTCACATCACGTGACGCCGAGTCTGTGATCTCTGTGTGCGCCGTCCGCCAGTCCGATGAAATACAATCGCCGGAGGCGGAGGTGTGTCTAGCTGGCGGCTGCTGCCCCTTTCGGCATGAGCCTCGGCACAAGTATCCGCTAAAACGCATCAGTAGCTCATCTAATCCTAGCGCAGGTCGAGTTATCCCGACTGTTCAGTCACTCGACTCCCGCCAATATTGCATCTTGTCCGCGAGTGGTCTAGGGGTAAGTTGGCCGTCTCACAATCGAAAAATTGTGGGTTCGAGTTTCACCTGTCGCTACTCTTCGCCCGCGACCAATCGGCTTGAGAGACTGGCGACGCTACATGACTCAACGGTTGACGTGTCTTAAAACCAATAACCACCATCAGCTTGTTCGTCCAACGATCTGATCCCTCCAATCATTAGACATTCTGATTTGGAGTACTATGGGCTCGTCTCTGCGATATAGTACGAGGTGAACGGCTTAACCATCGCTGCGTCCTCCCAGTAATGCATGTCAAGCATCACGCCTGCATCCCAGTCGCCCAATGGTGCATGCTTACCTCCGTCCCTGCGTTCTAGCCACCAAATGCAGTGGCGTCCATTAGAGCTGCCAACTCGGCAGCCGGAACAAGCTGCCAGCGGAGCGCCGAACTACTGCAGCCCGCGCACAACCAATACATACGCGTCCTGGAAATGCTGCACAAACGTGATTTCCTTTTTCACTTAAAAAGTCGTAGGTGAGAGCCAGGTGGTGGACCATAGATGGATAGATTCGCAAGCAAACTTTTCGGGTGTTTTGTAAATATTATAGTAACTAAGCCCCTAGTGAAGATGCAATTCTACATCATACAGACGGCTGCGACTTCCTGATCAGAGTAAGTGTACCCGGCTTTCCAGCAACGTGATACAACTGAAACGCAATGCGACCTCACGCGCACAAACGCATCATAAATTATGAACTTATTTCCCGCTGTGGCACGAAGTAGGAACTCTGATTCTAAAAGCTTGCAGATGTGCTTGGTGTCTACGTTCCGATAATCGCAGACCGTGATCCTTGCTTACCAACCCGCTTCAGTCTTATGACCTGGGCCAAATAAGCACTGAAACGGATGCATGATCTCATGTCGCCATCCAATTGAACCTCACCCATGCTCCAGCTGCAGTTGGCGACCCAACGTCAGCTTACACACAGCTAGACACATCAACCATCGGGGGGGGGGGGACACACAACTACAGGACGTATGACGTGTATTGTGGGGCGATACTCGCGCGTGGTGATGAGATGACACCATCCGAAACACGGGCCGCCAAGCCTGTGTTTCATCCGACAGACAAAACAAACTCAACGAGTCACGATCGCGCAAAACGCACATCCAACGAGCGGCCAGGTCCGTCGTCTCGACGCTTTGCGCTTTAGCACGCTTCGACCAGAGTCGACCATCGCGTCTCGACCCCCACGGAGGAGTCGCACGCCACACGCCTCGCGGGTCGGCTGTTTCGCCGAGATCAGTCCAGCGCAAAGCAGGGGTTTAACGTCTGCACCGCGCACATGGACGCACCACTGGCGCAACTGGCACGCCACCGAGAAGCAAGACGCGTCACTATGGGATGCCCGTACGCCTATTATGTTCGTGTTCATTTGACGACAGCTCGGTTCTCAGGACGCTTCGGAACAGACACGCCACACGAGGACACGCAGGGCGGCTGTACTGGGTCTGCCGCTGCCGTGTGTGGCAGACCTCGCGGTGACTGCTCATGTAGTGACAGACCCCGCAGTGACAGGCTCTCCAGTGACCGCTTCTGCAGTGGCAGACCCCCCGCAGTGACAGGCTCTCCAGTGGCCGCTTCTGCAGTGACAGACCCCGCGGTGACCGCTCCTGCAAGACCTGACCCCGCGGTGACCGCTCCTACAGCGGCAGACACCGCTGAGACCGCTCATGCAGTGACAGACCCCGCGGTGACCGCTCCTGCAAGACCTGACCCCCGCGCTAACTGCCCCTACAGCGACAGACCCCGCGGCGGCAGACCCCGCGGCGCCCAGCTCTCCAGCGCCCCTCCCGGTGACCGCTCCCGGGCGCCATCTACCGGCGCGGCGGCTGGCTGGGCCCGGCCAGCGCGCCCATGCGGCTCGGGTCCTGCGACGGGTAGTGGACGGCCATGAAGGCGGGCGGCGGCGGCGCCAGGCCGGCCGGCGGCCGCGGCGGCATCATGAACGGCGGCATCGGCATCGGCGGCGGCGGCAGCGGGCCGGGCAGGCCTGGACACACAGGAGAGTCACGTCAGCCACACCTGGACACACACAGGACAGTCACGTCAGCCACACCTGGACACACAGGAGAGTCACGTCAGGCACAAATTTACATGCACAAATTTGCCCTATCTATTCCCATCAATATACCCATATCTATCCACCTACCCAGAAATATCCATATCTATCCCTATATATCCACCTACCCCTACCTATTTACCTCATGTATTCCCATCAATACAACCCTATCTATCTTTTCATATCCATGTTGTTGGTTAGTTATTGGTTGTTTTTGTTTAGTTATTATTTGTTATTGTTATTATTGTTAGTTATTTGTACGACACATCGACCGTTGAGTCATGCAGCGTCGCCAATCTCTCACGCCGATTGGTCGCGGGCGAAGAGTAGCGACAGGTGAGATACGAACCCACAACCTTTCGATTGTGAGACGAGCGACCTACCCCTAGGCTACTCGTCCCCTTTCCTTATCCATCTATCCTGACATGTCTACCCCATCCATCCATCCCTATGTACCCACCCCTATCTATCCGTCTGATCTACCCTTATATCTCCATATCACCCCCACCCCACACCTCAGTCGGCCCGCCCCGGCCGCCACTGACCTGGCACCGGCTCCAGCGGCGCCTCGGGCGCGCCGGTGAACGTCTCGTCGGCGCCCTGGCGGCCCTGGCTGCGGCCCCACTTGATGTTGAGCCGGCGGCCGCGGATGATGAGCTTGTTGAAGGTGGCCTCGGCCGCCGCCTCGGCAGACGCCCTGCGGGTGACGGAGGGCTGTTGGACGCGGGGTCTTCGGCGCGCGGAGATGGTCGGCTTGGGGATGTTGGGTGCAGCGACCACGTAGCGCTCATGTTTAGAGTGCACCGACCATGTAGCTTTGGGACTTTAAGGTGTATCGACCATGTGGCTTTGGGACTTTAGGACACAACGACCATGTCGCTTTTGGACTTTAGGGTGCACAGACCATGTAGCTTTGGGACTGTAGGGTGCAACGGCTATGTAGCTTGGGAACTTTAGGGTGCAAGGACCATGTGGCTTTGGGACTTTAGGGTGCACCGACCATGTGGATTTGAGATGTTAGTTATTCGGGTTTTAGGGCGCTTCGACCAGTTTTTATCATTCGCGCCCATAACATTTTGTTATGCTTCACTGTTGGTACTGACTATTATATCGGATGTGGCTTTGGGACTTTAGGGTGCACAGACCATGTGGCTTTAGGACTTAGGACCATGTGGCTCGTATGATGCTTTAAGGTGCACCGACCATGATGGTCATTACAGTCGCATTCTACTTTCACAACGAAGCATGGTTTTACTCAGGTTCAATCTTGACAGTTTTCTCTTCAGGGTATGCATGTGAGATGCAATCTACACATCATGGTGTCATGACAGGGTTAAAATAGTAGGTTTTCGTCTGCCGGCCGACCACATCTCACCTGGTGACGTACTGCACCACACGACCACATCTCACCTGGTGACGTACTGCACCACACGACCACACCTCACCTGGTGACGTACTGCACCACACGACCACACCTCACCTGGTGATGTACTGCACCACACCACCACATCTCACCTGGTGACGTACTGCACCACACCACCACACCTCACCTGGTGATGTACTGCACCACACCACCACATCTCACCTGGTGACGTACTGCACCACACCACCACGTCTCACCTGTTGACGTACTGCACCACACGACCACACCTCACCTGGTGACGTACTGCACCACACCACCACACCTCACCTGGTGACGTACTGCACCACACCACACCTCACCTGGTGATGTACTGCACCACACGACCACACCTCACCTGGTGATGTACTGCACCACACCACCACACCTCACCTGGTGACGTACTGCACCACACGACCACACCCACCTCACCTGGTGACGTACTGCACCACACGACCACAACTCACCTGGTGACATACTGCACCACACCACACCTGGTGACATACTGCACCACACGACCACACCTCACCTGGTGATGTACTGCACCACACGACCACACCTCACCTGGTGACGTACTGCACCACACGACCACACCTCACCTGGTGACGTACTGCACCACACCACCACACCTCACCTGGTGATGTACTGCACCACACCACCACACCTCACCTGGTGACGTACTGCACCACACGACCACATCTCACCTGTTGACGTACTGCACCACACATCATCTCACCTGGTGACGCACTGCACCACACGACCACACCTAACCTGGTGATGTACTGCACCACACGACCACATCTCACCTGGTGATGTACTGCACCACAACTCACCTGGTGACGTACTGCACCACACCACCACACCTCACCTGGTGACATACTGCACCAACCACCACACCTAACCTGGTGACGTACGCACCACACGACCACACCTGGTGACGTACTGCACCACACCACCACATCTCACCTGGTGACGTACTGCACCACACAACCACAACTCACCTGGTGATGTACTGCACCACACCACCACACCTGGTGACATACTGCACCACACCACCACACCTACCTGGTAAAACACCTCACCTGGTGACGTACTGCACCACACCACCACACCTCACCTGGTGACGTACTGCACCACACCTCACCTGGTGACGCACTGCACCACACGACCACACCTCACCTGGTGATGTACTGCACCACACGACCACATCTCACCTGGTGATGTACTGCACCACAACTCACCTGGTGACGTACTGCACCACACGACAGACAACTCACCTGTTGACGTACTGCACGAAGGCGCACTGGTTCTTGTGCACCACTGTGGTGCTGCGGATCTCGCCGTACTGGTAGAACTGGTCCTTGAGCTCCTGCTCGGTGATGATGTCGCCGTCGCCGAGGTTACCTGGCACACGTGGCATCGGCGTCAGCACCGTCGTCATCACTAACACCACCATCACAGGTAACATGACAACAATCAGTCATAAGAACCTCAGGTTCTTTTACAACGCATTCAACCGCTAGGTTCTATAGCGTCGCCAACCTCTCACGCCGATTGGTCGCGGGTGAACTCGGTAAACGCCGTCGGTGGTGTATCAGTCATGATAAAAGCAAGGAAAAAGGAACGTCAACAAGCGTAACAATCATAACTTACTAATACTACTACATCTGCTACTACTAATAATACAAATACGACTACGTCTACTATAAATAATGATATTATTACTAATACAAAGAATATTAACAACCAGAGCAATACTAATTAATGATCATTATCACAATCATGATGACCACCATCAAAATTACTATCACAACAACCACAATCATCATCACATTCGTTTATGCTAAACTCTTCTTGGAAGTCACATTTCCTTCTTAACCAGCCAGGTAATCCAATCCGAAATCCGGAGCTTGCCACCAATGCTGTGGACGCAGTGAGCGCACCCGCACAAATTCCACCAGCAGTCGCCTCCGTTTCAACGTCGCTCAGCAGGCCACACGTACGAGGTTGCAGAGTGACACGATCAGTACCAGCCGTTGTCGCCGCGACAACCCCTGTCGATGCTGGTCGGTTGGTTATTGGTCTTACGACACATCGACCGCCGGCCCAGCTGCACGACGCGCAACACGCGCCCACCTTGATTGGTTGGCTGTTGGTTTTACGACACATAGACCGTTGAGTCATGTAGCACCGCCAATCTCTCACGCCAATTGGTCGCGGGCGAAAAGTAGCGACAAGTGAGACTCGAACCCACAACCTTTCGATTGTGAGACGGGCAACTTACCCCTAGACTACTCTTCCCCTCCCTGCCGAGGCACCCGAACCTCCTGACAAAGTCGCCGGCTGGCGCAGCATCGCCGACCGCCCAGGACCGTGGGAGACACGTACCGACGTATAGTGTGGTGATGCTGTGGTCATCAGGCACCTCCAGCCAGGACCGTGGGAGGCCGTACCGACGTATAGTGGGTGATGCTGACGTCATCAGGCATCCAGAGGACCGTGGGGACACGTACCGACGTATAGTGTGGTGATGCTGTGTCATCAGGCATCTCCAGCCAGGACCGTGGGAGACACGTACCGACGTATAGTGTGGTGATGCTATGGTCATCAGGCATCTCCAGCCAGGACCGTGGGAGACACGTACCGACGTATAGTGTGGTGATGCTGTCGTCATCAGGCACCTCCAGCCAGGACCGTGGGAGACACGTACCGACGTATAGTGTGGTGATGCTGGGTCATCAGGCATCTCCAGCCAGACCGTGGGAACCAGACGTATAGTGGTATGCTGTGGTCATCAGGCATCAGCCAGACCTGGGACACGTACCGACGTATAGTGTGGTGATGCTGTGGTCATCAGCATCTCCAGCCAGGACCGTGGGAGACACGTACCGACGTATAGTGTGGTGATGCTGTGGTCATCAGGCATCTCCAGCCAGGACCGTGGGAGACACGTACCGACGTATAGTGTGGTGATGCTGTGGTCATCAGGCATCTCCAGCCAGGACCGTGGGAACCGTACCGACGTATAGTGTGGTGATGCTGTGGTCATCAGGCACCTCCAGCCAGGACCGTGGGAGACACGTACCGACGTATAGTGTGGTGATGCTGCCGTCCTCAGGCATCTCCACACAGGACCGTGGGAGACACGTACCGACGTATAGTGTGGTGATGCTGTGGTCATCAGGCACCTCCACACAGGACCGTGGGAGACACGTACCGACGTATAGTGTGGTGATGCTGCCGTCCTCAGGCACCTCCAGCTAGGACCGTGGGCGACACGTACCGACGTATAGTGTGGTGATGCTATGGTCATCAGGCATCTCCAGCCAGGACCGTGGGAGACACGTACCGACGTATAGTGTGGTGATGCTGCCGTCCTCAGGCACCTCCAGCCGCGGCATGGCTGCCGCCCGCCGGAGCAGCTTCTCGGCCACCGGGTCATTGACGCCGTAGTAGCTGCGGCACACGGTACAGCCGTCAGTGTGGTGTTCTGGCGGCTGGCAACCATCTACACAGAGGTGATATGGCAGCTGGCAACCATCGACACAGAGGTGATATGGCAGCTGGGGACCATCGACACAGAGGTGATATGGCGAACATGACACAAGCCATCGACAGAGGTGACATGGCAGCTGGGAACCAGCAATACAGCAGTGATATGGCAGCTGGAAACCATCGACACAGAGGTGATATGGCAGTTCAGAACCAGCGATACAGCAGTGATATGGCAGCTGGCAACCATCGACACAGAGGTGATATGGCAGCTGGGAACCATCGACACAGAGGTGATATGGCAGCTGGGAACCATCGACACAGAGGTGATATGGCAGCTGGGAACCATCGACACAGAGGTGATATGGCAGCTGGGAACCATCGACACAGAGGTAATATGGCAGCTGTGAACCAGCAGTACATCAGTGATATGGTAGCTCGGAACCAACAGCACAATAGTGATATGGAAGCTGGGATATCATACAGCCCCTGACCGCCACTCACCAGCCTCTGACCGCCACTCACCGGCCTCTGACCGCCACTCACCGGTTGGTTGGTTGGTTGGTTATTGGCTTTACGACACATCGACCGTTGGGTCATGTAGCGTCGCCAGTCTCTCACGCCGATTGGTCGCGGGGAAGAGTAACGACAGGTGAGACTCGAACTCACAACCTTTCGATTGTGAGACGAGCAACTTACCCCTAGACTACTCGTCCCCTGATTGAACAGTCCTACACAATACTGATCCTACACTATCACTCTGATGACTGATCCCACACTATCACCCCCGAGGAGACTGATCCCACCCTGACCCTGAGGACACCGTCCCCGCCACTCACCGGTCCTTGATGTTCTGGTCGGCCTCTGAGCGCCACTCACCGGTCCTTGATGTTCTGGTCGGCCTCTGACCACCACTCACCGGTCCTTGATGTTCTGGTCGCCCCCTGAGCGCCACTCACCGGTCCTTGATGTTCTGGTCGGCCAGCGGGTCGTCCGGGTCGGTGGGCTTCTCGTGCCGGTAGGGGCACTCCTCGCCGCGCCGACACTCGCCCTTCACCCAGAAGCTGCAGATGTGCGGCCGGTTGCGCTTGTAGTAGGGCGTGGTGCGCGCCAGCTTCAGCAGCAGGTCGCTGGGCGCCGCAGACTTGAGCGCGCCGGCCGCCGACGCGCCCTGCAGCTGCGGTCGGGTCGGGTCGGGTCAGGTGCGGTCATCGGGACGACAGGCCGTGTCGGATCGAGTGTAGGTCACGTCACGTCAGGTCAGAACGCGGTCGTCAGGTCGTGTCCGACGGAGGCGGGTCAGGGCGGGTGTACGGCAGGTCGCGTCAGGTCAGAACATGACCATCAGGACAGCAGGTCGTGTCGAATAGTGACGTCAGGTCACGTCAGCTCGTGCTACATCAGGCGAGCCACACTTCGGATTAGATCGTTTCGGGCACAGGTCACACCGAGCCACGTCAGATCACCTCAGATGACACCACGTCAGGTGGAGGTCGAGGTACGCCGGGATAGCCACACCCCGGGTTAGCTAACACCAACTTGAGACATGCCAACAGTCTGTTGTACATACCATAACTCACCTCCCCCTACATCATGAAATTCCTCCCCGCCCCACTATACCATGCATCACCACCACAACATATCATGCTTCACCGTCCCACCATACCGTGTTTCCCCGCCCCACAACATCATACTTCACTGCCCCTGATCGCCCAATATGCCGTTTCACCAATTCACAGGACAAGACCAATTCCAGCTAATCTGCTTGCTGCTTAATCCACCATTATGGCAGCACCCACCTCCTGCTGCCTGTCCTACACCTGTGGCAACACCCACCTCCTGCTGCCTGTCCTACACCAACACCCACCTCCTGCTGCCTGTCCTGCACCAGCACCTACCTCCTGCTCCTTGTTCTGGATGTAGTACTCCTTGTTGACGTCCGACTTGGGGATGTCCTCCTTGAGCTTCAGCGCAGTGTCGCGCACCTACAGTACCGGAGACGACGCGGTCAGTTCTCGGAACAACAGTTAGTTATTGTAGTTTAGGGGCGCATCGACTTCACGGGCCATGCAGCGTCCACATTTGGTGAATGTTTCACATTTGCAATCACCGCAGCTCTGCACGCACGACTGGAGGCGCGTGTGTGACCATATGAACATTGGAGCCAACGCGCATGTGGATGATATACACCGAATTCGACTGCACTGTGCTGTGAACACTGTCCCTGCCTCGTTAGGCAACCCTATAGGCGTCTGACATTGATATCGGACGAGAACATGGGAAATAAATATACACCGGTATTGCGCTGCGATGTGCCTTTAACACTACTCCGCCTCGTTCTGCACCTCTATAGGCTCCTGGCACTGGCATCAGATCAAAACATATGATTGATTGAGTATCTCTGGGCTGTCACCTAAAACGTCACAGTACGACAAGTTATTTTGAACAGATCAAAACATAACAGCTTGGTTAGCTACCATGGCTTCCAACTTCAATCATAAAACTACCTTCAGGCCTCACACTGCCATAAGTCTGCTAACTAGAGTTAGTTAGTTAGTTGGAGTTTAAGGGCGCATCGACTGCGTCGGTCATGCAGCCCATGACATCATCAGTGAAACAGTAAGATGCACTCATCAGTCGAACATTGAAATGGAAGTCACATCATCAGACAGTGAAATCAAGCGAAAATCAGTCAGAATAACACGTCATCGGGTGAGATGCACTGTGAAATACGATTACCTCCCTGGAGAAATGACAGGAAGTCTTCTTTGTGAGAGAAACTCGAACAGTCGTCAACTTCGAACCACATGCGACCCATCACCTAGAATGTTTGCCGTAGACCTAGACTTTGACACCTTAGAATGTTGACGATGGCTAACTACAGTTAGCATGCTTAGGCACAAACCACAGGCATCGGCAGTGTTCCGATCACCAGGACGTTAGCGAGTGAACCATGCTAGGCACGCGCTCAATGGACCGCGGCGTCTCACCTGAATCGGCAGGCCGTACTCCAGGTCCAGCAGACACGTCTGGCAGATGTTCTTCAGCTTGGCGCACGTCTGACACACCTGGCGCACGTACAATACCAGTGAGCGCACATACATCACGTCTGATACACCTGGCACACGTACAATACCAGTGAGCGCACATACATCACGTCTGACACAAGCCACAACGTCGACACACACTACAATACCAGTGAGCGCCACACCAACACCTGACACACATACAATACCAGTGAGCGCACATACATCACGTCTGACACACCTGACACACGCACAATACCAGTGAGCGCACATACATCACGTCTGACACACCTGACGCACGTACAATACCAGTGAGCGCACATACATCACGTCTGACACACCTGACGCACGTGCAAGACCAGTGAGCGCACATACATCACGCATCACGTCTGACACACCTGACCACGTACAATACCAGTGAGCGCACATACATCACGTCTGATACCCTGGCACACGTACAATACCAGTGAGCGCACATACATCACGTCTGACACACCTGGCACACGTACAATACCAGTGAGCGCACATACATCACGTCTGACACACCTGGCACACGTACAATACCAGTGAGCGCACATACATCACGTCTGATACACCTGGCACACGTACAATACCAGTGAGCGCACATACATCACGTCTGACACACCTGGCACACGTACAATACCAGTGAGCGCACATACATCACGTCTGATACACCTGGCACACATACAATACCAGTGAGCGCACATACATCACGTCTGACACACCTGACACACGTACAATACCAGTGAGCGCACATACATCACGTCTGACACACGTACAATACCAGTGAGCGCACATACATCACGTCTGACACACCCGGCACACGTACAATACCAGTGAGCGCACATACATCACGTCTGATACCCTGGCACACGTCATACCAGTGAGCGCACATACATCACGTCTGACACACGTACAATACCAGTGAGCGCACATACATCACGTCTGATACCCTGGCACACATACAATACCAGTGAGCGCACACACATCACGCTGACACCGACACACGTACAATACCAGTGAGTGCACATACATCACGTCTGACACAGTACAATACCAGTGAGCGCACATACATCACGTCTGATACCTTGGCACACATTACAATACCAGTGAGCGCACATACATCACGTCTGATACCCTGGCACACGTCCAATACCAGTGAGCGCACATACATCACGTCTGACACACCTGGCACACGTACAATACCAGTGAGCGCACATACATCACGTCTGACACACCTGGCACACGTACAATACCAGTGAGCGCACATACATCACGTCTGATACACATGGGACACGTACAATACCAGTGAGCGCACATACATCACGTCTGACACACCTGGCACGTACAATACCAGTGAGCGCACATACATCACGTCTGACACCTGACACACGCACAATACCAGTGAGCGCACATACATAACGTCTGACACACGTACAATACCAGTGAGCGCACATACATCACGTCTGATACCCTGGCACACGTACAATACCAGTGAGCGCACATACATCACGTCTGATACACCTGACACACGCACATGAATTGTGATGGCACATGCATCGGTATTATTGTCTTAAGTTTGTTTTTCTTGTGCAATCTTGCAATTATCCTCCAGAATACCATGCTAGTTAACGTGACTCGGAGGATGCGACCACTTGTTTTCTCCGCTCGTGCTTACCTCTCGGTTGATCATGGCGATGATTTCTAGGCTGTGCCATCCATGCCGCCCTGCTGTTCTTTGTGTCATAATTTAATACATCCCTCACCTGGTGCTTCCCAGACGTCATTAAAGGGACATTCAACACCGTGCAATTCATTCAACAATTCTTCACGTCGAAAACGCTTAGTTTCTGCCTCTTTGCCACATATCAAACCGACTATTATTCCACAAGGACGCGAAGGAAACTCGACTGACGGCACTCATCGGGACGTGACGTACGGAAGACGTCACGATACACATTACGCTTGTGTATTTAGATTCCAATATATTAGCTTATATTAGATTAGATAAACGTATATTTTATTATGTTACGTTATGTTATGCTAGGTTGGTTGGTTATTGGTTTTTACGACACATCGACCGTTGAGTCATGTAGCGTCGCCAATCTCTTACGCCGATTGGTCGCGGGCGAAGAGTAGCCACAGGTGAGACTCGAATCCACAACCTTTCGATTGTGAGACCAGCAACTTACCCCTAGGCCACTCGTCCCCTCGTGTTATGCTAGGTTAAGTCAAGTTAGGTTAGGTTAGGTCTTCCTATTTAATTATTCATTTTCATAGCACTTCTTCAAGGTCTTGCAGAAAAGGCAGGATGCAGCAGAAGCCGACTCTTGTCAGTATCTGTTTATCCGGTGGTTCACGACGCATTTTATGCACATTCACGGCTAATGGCGCCGCCCACACTGTTTCGCCGGTGGGCCGCGGGATTGGGAAATGTCCTGGGCGGCGCTAATGTCGAACCCGGGACCTTTGGTACCCATAGCCCGACACCTTAACCACTCGGCCATGCCCGCCCCCTCTTATCAGCATCACTTCCGGGTTCCGTTCACCAGTGCGAAAATGGTTTCGGTGTGTGTAAGTTGCGACCCAGTCCCATACGATATGATTTAACTTTCTTGTCGGAACAACGAAGCGACTTTACACTTTTTCTAGACGCCAGAGTTCTTCCGTTCGGAGTGATCTGCCCAAATTGTGCCCAGGCCAGTTGCAGTTGTTGCAGCAGGATAGACATCGGTGGGAGTGTTCTGAGACATTTCGTGAGATACACAACTTCCTCATCAAAGCTGCAAAGGCGTACAAGCCACAATCAAAGCCCTGAGGGATGTGTTCTCCCAATCGAAAACTATCGCGACGAGGTCAACGACCCACAGTCGGGATCATCCCATAAAGGAATCTGAACCGCTTGTAGCGTTAGTTAATCGAGGCCTCCGTGCCATACCTATGAGGCCACCACACCGTACCGACGTGACTATGACGTCATCACACCGTACCAACGTGAATATGACGTCATCGTTCAAATTTAAATGCAAGGACGAGCGCCGAAAACCAGTGGTCGCATCTTCCGAATCACGTTAAAAAAACATCGTATTCCGAACCATCCCCGACCAGAAATTCCAAAAACACCTTTAAGATAAATTTTACCCATGCACCACGTCTGATAAATATGCAACGACTTTAGAACAAACCACTGTCACATCGAACCAATCCGCCTTAATGTTAGACAACCGAGAGGGTAAGATCCTGCAGAATAACGTCCCCAACGAACCAACCTCCCTCTCCCGGCAGACGACAGAGAAGACAAGGCCCCACAGAGCAACGTTCCCCACAAGCTGATCACCCCTCAACGTTAGACGGCGGAGAGGGTGAGGTCCTGCAAAGCAACGCTCCAGACGAACCAACCTCCCTCAATGCTGGACGGGGGGGGTGGGGTTGGGGGCGGTCGACTTAGTCATTGCCCAGAATCTTGGCAATAAGTAAAAAAGTAAGTAAGTAAGTAGTAAGTAAATATTGAAGGAGGACAGGGTAACGTCCCGAGTCATCGCAACGACAAAACCACACCAGGCCGTTGCACCCGCCCTGCCCAGGCCACCCACCTCGGACTTCTTGAAGCGCATGCGCGCGCCCGGACACCACCGGAACACGGTGAACGGCCGCGTGCAGATCTTGCACTCCTTGCCGTACTTCTCCTTTGTCTGAAATCAGGCGGCGGCTGGTCACACGCCAACACGGGATCCACCCCGCCGACTTGACGCCGACGCGCTCTCAACGTCATCACGACGGGTTGCGTACGATAATATTTTGGCTTCAGGACGCATCGATTGGATTGCGTACGATAATCAGGCCAGGTAACACGATGTCAATCCCGGGAGGTTACATCGACGTGACACGAATTGCTTTTCTGTACGTCACGACCGGCATCGACTTCGCAGTCACGAAATGGGTGCATGGCGCGTTCAACAAGAGGTTTACTGCCATTAAGTAAGTTTGAACTACACCGACATTCAACCATGTTGTTTGGTAGACATTATTAGTAAACATACTAACATGTGGACATTACAGAGTAAATATATTAACACATGCGCTGCAGTCTCTCAAATACGATAATATGAGGGGGGGGCAGATTTGGTTCCCCTTAAATCTCTTAAGCTACTAAAACTAAAAGCAGCACACAATTGTGAGGGTATGCAAAAGGTGTAGTCAACTCGATGGAGTAAAACTGTCATGGCCCAAGGAGGCCAATGTCTTCAGGGTCAGACAAGGTCGAGATCGGCCACCATCCAGTGCCACCCACAGTGGGACCCAGGTAATTGAAGACCATACCTTGTAGAGATGCAAGAATTGTTGATGAAACTACCACCAAAGACAGCCAAGGTAAGTTAATTTCCACATCAGAACTATGCACTCAGCAGAAGTCAGCATGGAAGTCTGCATTCAGCGGAACAATGCAAAACAATCCTGTCAAGTTATTTCTGTGTGATTGGGGTTTTAGAACACATTAACCATGGTAGACCATTTAGCACCCATGTTGAATTTTTCTTGCTAGGGGGCATTCATTACACTTTCCATATAGTGCTCAAGATATAAGCATGCCATGCAATGCTGTTTGAACTTACCATGCGGATGTATGGGTTATCACCCAAGCATGTCTGACACAGAATGGGGAACTCCTGAAAACAAGGGAAGATCAGTTAGATAGATTGCTCTGACATAGAAAGGGAAATCCATGAAAAGAAGGGTTGACTGGTGACTATTCTGACATAAAATGGGGAACTTTTGAAAATAAAGTCACATCAATGAATATTCATGGTAAATGAAGAGCATGTGCTTTACATTAAGATGCTGCTAAAAATGTTCAATAGACTAAGTCAAGGAGACGGTCATGGTAACTCAGTTGGTAGATGTTCAATACTTTGTCGCAAGATCATTGGCTGGAATCTCACAACCGATGCTATATGATCTAGCAGTTGAATGGGCTGTAAAAGAACATGGGCTTCTTCTGCATGAGGCAAGCATATACTACACAATCAATACATCAGGAGGGACAGCTGAAAGAATACAGATACAGCAAAATGGAGAGCACCATTATCACTGGCTAACTTCAGCACATGAGCAACTATACACAAACACAAGGTAACCATACATGGTAAATAGCACCATGCACCATGCATGGTAAATCACCAGTGCAGATCCAGTGGTCATTATCACCACAGCTTTGATGATGAATTGGAGTTTAGGGGCATGTAGACTACCAGGGTCATTTTGCACCCATATCACCACAGCTTTGGTAGCGATGAGTAGGACCAGAAATGCTCTCCTCTCACAAAACTGATGTCAGCAGGTGGGTTACTGGCCTAAGATTTCACACACACCTTATATATTCCTTTTATAAAATTGATGAACTCACATCCTGACAACCTTGCAGTAATTAAGAATATTTCAATGATGGCCTAAAAAGGATACCTACAGGAACTGCCAAAATGTAAGAACACTACTGATACCCCAGCATGCACACCAGGCCTTGTAGCATTATAATTACATTTTCTGCAACTAATTTTTGACACCTTATGCAGGTAGTCATAAGATGGTGGTTCATAACAACCATATCTCTCGAGTCAGCATGCTCTTCATTGCATACTTGTTTAGACTCCATCTAGGCATGGTTGGTTAAGGCATTTGCCTTCTGTGCCAGTACCTGATCACAACAGTCATTGATGGTCGCTGCTGTTGTTAATGTTGTAATATATAATACAATTATCATACTTCTGGCTTAATTCCATATTCATTCACAATCAATACTTCCAGCCAGATGCATCCAAAACCTTTGATCAAGGCAGGAAGTTCCTTGTAATGCTGTTAATGTTAATGGCAGCATCAACAATGTCCAGAAGCTTTGATGATATTTTGGTGCAAAAGTTTGTCTGGGATGATTTTGGTCTTTGGGTTAGGTTAGGTTAGACATTATGCTATCACATATTTTATAAATTATGCTACACTATCTTAGCCTGGGTTAGGCTAGATTATGTCATTTTATTAATTTGATGAATAACTTATTTAGTGGTCATCAGACAAGCCACACATGGCCATGTACACCACTCATATCAGTATAAGTTTGGCCTCATGGTGTACATGTTGTGTTTCAGCATCTCAGATAATTATTAAGCATTCTTTTGAGGGGAAACAAGCAAGATTATATTTTTTCCATAACACAATGCAGCTCCCAGCTGGGCTATTTGCTCAAATTGTTCCAAGGTCTTCCAATGTTTAAAAAAGAAGGAATTCCACTGCCACAAGATAAAAAATGTCCTTCTCAAAGTATTGAGGCTATATGTTGCAGACCTGTGCCTATGTTATCAATTGTATAGACCACTGTTGACTCAAAAGTAATCATTTGCAGTGAAAATGAGTGGTCACATAATCTCAATAAAGTAAAACAGCATTATGCAAATTACAGAAATTCTGAAAAACAAAGCTACCTTTATCTCCAAAATTTACCTCTTATAAGATATTCCATCTTATCCACTCTCATAGCACAGCCTTAAGTGATTTTCAACATAATTAAGCTCTCTTTAGTAATGACTAAGGATAATTGTTTGCTAAGGGACTGTTATGATTCCCAACAGATAAATACATTGTCATTGTTTGTAGATGACTTGTTTAACACATGCTTCAGTTAAGTTGCTGCAGCCTTGACATTTCTGTAAAAAGAACATAAATATTTATCCCAACAAATGTGCTCACCCTCCACTAAGCAAAAAGCTAAAAACACAAGTACCTTTTAAACCACATTTGATGAAAACCTTTCAAATGGAGTCTTGCCACAGCAAAACATTTGGTTAATAGGCTTTTAAGCTACATACTTACCGAATCTTCCCAATTTTGTCGGTTGTATGTATTAGATCCCTTCGAAGTTGCCATTTTCTTTGACTTGGCAAATAACTTTCAAAGCGACCGCAGAAAGAACTTGCTGAGATGCCGAAAATAATTTGGTGCAGGCTAGAAAGCAATTCCAGCCTTTCTTGCAGCTATCCCAGATGCATTCGATACTAACTGCTGTGCTTGTCAGCTGACGTCACGGATGTGAAGAGCGATTGAGTTCCTCGCGACTAGGGCCGTTTAAAACCGGAATGTGATGTCATAATGATGATCTGGCATGACTCGCCCGAGACTCTGAACGATTTCATTGGTGCTGCCATAAATGCTGTGTAGCAAGCATCTGAAATACATTGGGACATTTAGGACGCTTGAGACAAATGTGACGTCCCCAGAACGTTTCTTACATCTCTTTAGAAAATATTGGAACTTTAATGAAAAGGCCAATGCATGTTTCATGTTAATTGCAAGGTTAAGCTGGCAATAATAACATGCAAAATATCTACGTAATTTATTGCGAAATTTGTATTCCGCCAGTTTTAGAGCGGCTATTTACTCCTAGGTCACGTGATCTCAGGAACAAAATAGAGAGATAAGAGCCGGCATCATAATCTAAATAAACTAAAAGCGGCCACCAAATATAATTATCAAATAGGTTTTAATAGCGAAAGAGGTTTCACTATCTACGCTGCTGAAATAAGTAAATTACACTCACGAACATCAGCAAATTGTAATACACTCATATTTACGTGGAGAGTGTACTCAGCACTACGTATCTGGCAGCCGACGAATGACTGCCAGACGACAATTTGGAGGTACGGTTAAATTGGCGAAGGATGTGGCTATAAGCCAGCTTCCTGAGCAGCGGTAGAGAAAATGATAACACAAGTATATTTAAGCGATGTCAACTAAGCTTATAAACCCATACCTGATACTCCCGACATCCTAACACCGCACAACTAATAAATATTCACAAGAGTAGGACGCTAGCGCACGGACTGTTTTGTCATTTGCCGTCTATTGGATACGGGTTTCGGAGTATAAAATGGCTTAAGAAAAATTATGCTAAAAACAATCGCCTAAAATCATTTCATTCCCACTACCAAACAACAACTACTGTGAACAAAAAGTTGGCAAAGTAGATTGAAATTAATTCTTATTAACATGAAATGTTCTTCAATGCAGTTGTTTAGTTCATGTCTGGAATATTTTAGTTGAAGCCAGGGACGACTTGGAAGGATCAAAAGCGACTAGATGGGGAGCAAATTTCCGCTCTAAAACCGGATACTGTTTGAGTTTCAATCTAATGATGAATTGTGTGTACAATTTGAATTAATTTTCCACCTGAAATCTATCCTTAGGTCGGAATAAATACATCTTCATCGCATGGCATGTGATATCCTCCCCATGAATTGCTTCCGACAAAACTGCCTATGCAATCCCGCCAAAATTTGAGCTTCTTTGTGATGATTGGCTAATCGTTTGCTGACGTCACCATTTGAATCCGTTGCAGTCCGTTGACTTGCGTAGCCGCAGTTTTCTCGCGTGAATGCTCGTCCGTTCGGTCGGTGAATCCGTTGCAAGATATACATAAAATGGTTAGTACAATTGGTGGCGGGTACGATTGATTGTTTAACAATGATATATTCCTCTTTGTGACCTGTGTGCTGGTACAGAATCTGACTGACACGATGTTTCTTCCAGGCAGGAGGTAAAGCCGGGAAAGATTCTGGGAAGGCGAAAGCTCGCGCTGTTTCTCGGTCAGCAAGGGCCGGGCTTCAGGTAATATGCGTAATATTTTGCAACTGTCATAGCATGACCCGACAAATCTTGTGACGAATATCCCATGCATGATGTTCCGACAGTGTTTTACATTTTATTCTCGCTGGAGGCAATTCTGGCGCAAGGCTGTAAGGACTACCGTGTAAAATCGTGTGAAATGTTAAGCAAACTGCATGTCGCATGCAGTAAATGACACAGCTATCACAATGGTTGAAATTTGATCAGTGTTTTATGCTATTATAGTTTTGAGGATCATTGCACATTATTTGTAAAATTTGAAGTAAAACATCTACCAATAAACATTTTCATTTTCATTTCATTTTCAAAACATTTTCCAACCCTGAATGGCATCTGAAAGATCTGAATGTTATGGAGTCATACATCCAATTGTCCATATGACAATTCATCAATATTGAAGTCAGATAAAATATGTAATGGTTTGTAGAATGTCTGATGAGGAATCTTGTGTGGGCAGGATATGATCATGGGAACTAGCATTGGCATCTCATTCGAGGAGACTGGATAGTGTCCAAAAATTCCATTTTAGATGGGAAGTAGCATGGCATTCACCTGGCTCCTCAGCCACGCCATTGATATGGCAGCAAATATTGTCCCCCATTTATCTCAAGAATGGTTGGGTGAATTAAAAATGTAAATGGCAACTGGTAGTGCTCAGATGGGCAGTCAAGAAAATCACATGCATTGAAGTGCACATTAAGGCCTCACTGGCACAGCAATGGGCATATGCATCATGCCTTGCCATGTTATCCTGACCTGGTATGCACTGATATATTTAAACCTTGGGAATTCTATATATGGTTCATTAAAATTTGTAAGAAATCCATAATCAATTCTTGGATACCTGCTTTATTTTTCCATCTCATTTATTAATCAAACTGTATGCATGTGAAAGTAATTTTCTATTAAAGTTTATTGTTTTGAATTGCTGGTGTCTCAAAGTGTGATTGCCCATTCATGCAATGACGTTGCATATGTACTCATTATTTCTCTGTTTACAGACAAGATGTATCTTCATTTGTTCACTGTCTTGGTCAATTTATGTGCACTTACTCATTTTAGTTTGAAAAAATCTGCCAGCATGACATTGCCCATGTCTTCCCCATCATAACATTTAGGCTTTTGGGGAAAAATGAGTATGAATGACCAGCTGACAGTTATCAACAATTTTGTGGAGATATCTGTTCATCTCCAAGTCATTGCAACTGTTTTATAGATGGAGTAGAATTGACAGTCTCCAATCAGTGCCAGGTTAATGCCTTGACGTGAAGAGTTCTCACAGACTGTGATGGATTCCCTTATGCTCTTACTTTTTATGCTAGAAGAGAAGTTTTAACATTAATTGTAGGGGAAAATATTGTGCTACTAAACATGAATTATAAGTAAATTATCTGTGGCACTCTGAACATTTTTATTATTCACTGCTCAGAAGTGTGCTTCCCTGTCATTTTTCACTCTTGAAGTTGAGGGATAATGGATCATATATATGCATGATTGTACACTCAGTATGTCAGTGAATCTTGGTGATACTTTATTCGTGAAATAGGGTGGAATATACCACTTTCTGAACACTTGAATCAACATACTTCTCCAAGAAGTGTTGGCATCCTGCTCCTTGGTTTGATGTATTCATGCCTCCTTTCTAACAGCATTTTGCTTACTGATAGCATATGTATGTTATTGATAAGGAATGGTGATACACAAACATTTTGCAATGCAATTTTACATAGAGGGTTGACCTATAATGTGATATGACTTACAATTTTGTTTATAACAGCTTTCATTTTCCATATCCAGAATATAGCTCTTCTTAAATTATCAGTGAAAAATTGTAAAGTTCCAGTCTACACCATTGACTCACCACTTTCATAACACATTTTGACATCCTACTATCCTCTTTTCAACATCTCATGCCAAATGAAAAACCATTAGTTTAAACCTCATGAGTCTTCATGCCCTGTATCATGAACTTCAATGCCCTGGACTGCATGGTGTAAGGTTGAAGGTTTGTTTGTGAAACAAAATAGCAAAAGAATAGTTGCCCAGTGTAAGGTGCATCATAGTTGCCAAACTCATAGTGATAATTATGGTATTTTTTTTTTTTTTTTTTTTTTTTTTTTCTTTTTTGGGGGGTTTTTATTCACAAAATTTAAAAAATAAAACATGTGACTAAGTGAAGCTTCGTTTGGTCATCTATACTTTTTCAATTTTTTTCCCAAAAACTTCTTTCCTCACCCACACAGTTAATGGTGAGTAATTTAGGACACGTAGTTGCCACTCATATGATAATTATGGTAAATGAACTTCTGTTTGGTCTCTATACTATCTTCCAATTCGATCGGGCGTCTGTACCTCTGTGGTTGAGCTGAGCGTCGGGCAAGCGAGAGGTACGGGGTCCGATTTTCCGCGGTGCCTGCCCTTCTTGCCAGAGTGAGAGGCAGGCGACGCCACATGGCCTCTAGGACGTTCCCCAGTCTCCTTCGAAACGAGTCGAACTGCTTAGGAAAAGTGTGTCACTACTGTCAGGAAAATGGGATTTTGTATCATATATTCAGGTCAGTTAAAACCATTCGCCCAATCACATTACTAAGACCTGACTAAGTAGTTCTCTGCTCTGTTCTGGGCGCTAAATGACCAACCATAGTCAATGCGACCTAAAGCCACAATCACACACACACGCACTACATGGCCTCAGCTGCCGAGTGCGTCGTAAAGTTACAATCACCACCATCTTCCAACTTGACGCTGCTGACGTGAGCTGCCAAGCTGGATGTGTTCTGTTCTGTTGTGTCCTGTTATGTTGTGTTCTGTTGTGTCCTGTCCTGTCCTGTCCTGTTCTGTTCTGTTCTGTTCTGTTCTGTCATGTCATGTTCTTTCATGTTTCGTTCCGTTCCGTTCCGTTCTCTTGCGTTCCGTCGAGTGACCTGTTGGCTGGCGTCGGTGTTGGCCCCGAGTGACCTGTTGGCTGGCGTTGGTGTTGGCCCCGAGTGACCGCGACCACGCGCCGGTTCCAGTTCCCCGTGGGTCGGATCCACCGGCACCTGAAGAACCGGACCACGTCGCACGGCCGCGTGGGAGCGACGGCGGCCGTCTACAGCGCCGCCATCCTCGAGTACCTCACTGCCGAGGTGAGTGTGGGTGTCTCGCCCTGTGGGTGTCTGACCACTGAGGTGGGTGTAGCCCAGCGTAAAATAATTGACCATGTGGCCTTGAAATTCAGTTAATGGAGTTATGCTATTTCATCCTTGTCTTAGGTTTTTACCATTTTGCCACATGTGTGGGCAGTCATTATACACACGACTCCTAAATAATGTAAAATGCATGTGACTGAAGTGAAGGGCATTCCGCTTTTTAATCCTTAAGTGGCGATCCTTTGTTTTCTTCCAATCTTTCACTATTCCCCTTCATCCACACAGTTAATGGTGAAGTAATTTTATGACACTGGTGTAGCCCGGCGGTATCTGACCGCCGGGGTGGGTGTTGCCGCTCGAGTACCTCACCGCTGAAGTTAGTTCGTTAGTTATTTGAGATTAAGGGCGCATCGGGTGCGTCGGTCGTGCAGCGCCCATTCCGCTGAGGTGGGTCTCGCCCCATGACAGTGTTATAATAGTGATTTCTCGTTGGGTGTGAGATGGTGGAACGAGCGCAGCAGGATGCCAAAATGTGGGCAAAGACGTGTTAAGTCCTGCAAACCCCACGTCGAGGCCGATGAGTACTTGACACTCAAGTGGGTGTGGGTGTCGCGCCATGGGTACCTGACCGCTGAGGTGGGTGTCACCCCTGGAGTACCTGACCACAGGTGGGTATCACCCCTCGAGTACCTGACCGCTGAGATGGGTGTCTCCCCACGGATACCTGACTGCTGAGGTGGGTGTAGCCCAATGAGTACCTCACTGCTGATGTGACTGTCAACCATCCCCTGAGTACCCGACTGATGCTTACTTCAAAATTGAAATATGAGGTGGTTTTTGATGTCTCCATGATCAGAACCTAATAACGGCGTTTTGCGTTTTTTCCTAGCTCACGTGGATCGGAAGTTAGTGTGGAGCTCCCTAACGCTCCGCCCCTGCCCCTGTCCCGAGCCCAGCGAATTGGCCAGCCGGCCGGCGAGGGTTATATCCGAGATAATTTCGCCGTCGCCACCCGTGCGTGCAGGTTCTGGAGTTGGCCGGCAACGCGTCCAAGGACCTGCGCGTGAAGCGAATCACGCCGCGCCATCTGCAGCTGGCCATCCGCGGAGACGAGGAGCTGGACAGCCTCATCAAGGCGACCATCGCCGGCGGAGGTAAGACTCGCGGCGACAGTCTCGGGTTATGCGCGGCTACTGTGTGCCAAAGGACCGGCCACTGGTGCGGTCAGGCGCGGGAATGCTGGCATTTGAGTTGTTCCGATGTGCCATTTAAGTGGTGTTCCGGGGGTAGGTCAGATTGTTAGATCCGAATATGGCCGCAGGTGCTGTAACCATGGTTGCGAGACAGTGTTAAATTTTTTCGCAAAATAGGGTGGAATTCACCACTTTCTGAACACTCAATCGACATCCTGCTCCAAAAACTATAGACATCCTGCTTCTTGATGCGTGCTTATGAAGTGTCTCCTTTCTAACATTACCTCGTTTGTTAAGTAGCATGATCATGCTCTTGATAAGGGGTGGTGATACATGAATATTTGGCAATGCAACTTCAGGTAAATGGATTATTCATAATGCGAACATCACCAGGGTATATATTATTTTTTGTCTCGCTATTCCAAATGTAGCTCTTCCTAATATTTGAATATCAAAACAAATTGTGAGTGTACAAACATTGGCTCAAATTTAAGTCTGAAAAACATCAAACGCACTTGGAACGGTACTAATTTCATGACAAATTTCGACATCCTACTGTGCTCGTTTCGACATCTCACACCTAACGAAATACCAATATTTTCACACTGTTGCGAGAGCAGATCATAATTCGGTCAATTCGATCAGCCCGAACTTGATGTGACATACAATGTGTGCATGTATGGAAGCTGCTTTTCTATGAAAGGTATTCCTCATGCAGATATATTTTTGGGGCACTTGGTTCACCTTGAGAAGAATCTTGATTCCATTAGTCATTTTCGCCACGAAGTTCGATGCATTCCATTGAGGAGATGGAGAACATCGTAGCAATTAACGAAAATATACACAAAGAAAGTAGTTTGTTGAGCGCTAGCCTGTTTGTTGAGTGTTTCTGGCCAGATCCTCACGCCCCTTCTCGGGGGGTCATTGATATCCATCCCTCTAATCTCCAAACTAGGCGACGCACGAAAATGGAGCATACCAGAAGGCCTCAAAGAGTGGGGACTGAAGCCACCCCAAAATTTTCTCCCCTCACTGACGTCACTAGGGGGTTTCATGAGGTCACAACTGACGTCTTATTTCTGACTCTTGGCATTTAATTTTTGGGGAGAATACAAATTGGCACATGAGAGAAAGGCGAAATCGACCATGGTCGGAAGATCATACCGTCAAAAAGAAGAAAAATTATCGTTCAAAATTCAAGTTTTCGATTCTTGATGCTTTCTTTTTCTAATGGGTAGAGTGCATCGAGAAACGTTGTTTTAAGTAAAATTAGCCTCATAAATATACGTTGGAAACGTTGGAAGCGTCTCTGGCGCGTACATCGCCCAACTATTGTTGTCCATGCAAGGCCATTTGGTCGGCTCAGAACTAAGAACACCCCAACCCACGGACCAGTGCAGAGCTGGTTTTATGTTAGCTTTTTACCAGTCCTAAGTAATGTGCAAGCATCATTTGCGCCCCAGTACCTCTAACGCACCTGGGACTCCGAAAAGCTGGTTTGCTGTCTATGCTGACGTTGATACTCCGACCTATGCGAAAGGCCTGGTTGGCAATAGGGTGTGTGTGTTGTGCCAAAGGTGTTGTTAACAGGGTATGTGTGTTGTGTGCCAAGGGCGTGGTTGACAAGTGTGTGTTGTGCCAGGGGCGTGGTGGACAACAGGGTGTGTGTTGTGCCAAAGGCGTGGTTGTTGACAACAGGGTGGTGTGTGTTGTGCCAGGGGCGTCGCTGACAACAGGTGTGTGTTTTGCCAAAGACGTGGTTGTTGACAACAGGGTGGTGTGTGTGTTCTGCCAGGGGCGTCGCTGACAACAGGTGTGTGTTTTGCCAAAGGTGTGGTTGTTGACAACAGGGTGGTGTGTGTGTTGTGCCAGGGGCGTCGCTGTCAACAGGTGTGTGTTTTGCCAAAAGTGTGGCTGACAACAGGGTGTTGTGCCACGGACGTGGTGGACAACAACAGGGTGTGTGTGTGTGTGTGTTGTGCGCTCGCCGCCGCCACCGCCCGGTCGTGTGCCCCGCGGCGCTGACGCCTGCGGCGGCCACGTTACAGGTGTGATCCCGCACATCCACAAGTCGCTGATCGGCAAGAAGGGCGGCCCGACACAAGCAGGCAACAAGTAGGCGTCGTCGCATCAGCCATCATCGCATGTACAAAGTCATCGGGTCGACGCGGCGCCGGCGGCGTTTTAGCGACGACGCTGCGGCCTGCTGGCCGCCGGGGCCGAGCGCCGGAATTGCCGCGCGCGCGGCGGCGCGCCGTTTTTAGAGGCTTGGTTTGTCATGTGCGCGCGCGCGTGCGGGCGAGCGGTCAATGCGTTTTTATAACTGCCATCCGAATTCGTGCATTCCTTTGGGCGATTTTAGTGATCGATCACTGAGTTGGTGCTATGTGCACGCGCGGCGCCCAGCCACCGCCGGCCAGTGCCGCGGACGCCCGGCTTCGCCACGACACCTCATTCAATACAAATCGTTTCGACCTTCTGACCTGGACGCTGTATGACCGGAGCAGTCGATGCGCCCCTAAGCCCAAATAACCAGACCAACCTTCTGCGCGGCGTGTGCTGCGCGAGTGCGACTCGCCAGACATGGTGGCAGAGGTGGGAGATCGTTGGCAAGCGTGCAGGGCTTACGTTGGTGGCAGAGGTGTGGGATCGTCGGCAAGCATACGAGGCTTGCGTTTGTGGCAGGGATGGGAGATAGTTGGCAAGGGGTACAAGGCTTACATTGGTGGCAGAAGTGGGACATCTTCGGCAAGGGTGTAAGGCTTGTATTGCAAATATTTAGCATGCAATCGTACAGTATGATAAAATGAATGTAAGCGGGGTGGATAGGTTCTTTAAATCCAGTAATCCAACTTGGATTATTACAAATTGTGCAGCGGGGAAATGGGGGCACGTGGAGTGGGCTTGATGATGGGTCCTGCATCACGATTGTATACGATTGATTACGCCAGTAACAGGTGTGCGTAGCAGTTCACTGGGTACTTCCCTTTGGGTGCGTGATGCGGAAGTTGATGGTGGCTGACAGAAGCATGTTCCGGCACACTTCGTATTATATCTAACCTTGACGGGCTTAATAATTGGCTGAAATTTGTGAAGCTGCTGGCGTATATACTTGTGTAAATCCCAGACGCGGGTGAACCCTCGTCTGGTTGAGGGGGTTGCCGATGCGCATGCGGGAGGCATTCGGCCGTGCACTGAAGGGAGTGACGTGGGCGCTAAATGACCGAACCTAGTCGGTGCGCCATAAAACTCAAATAACCAACTGGAGGGAGTGACCCTGTTTCGTAAGTGTGGAGGCTGTGATCGCCCTGCCAAATATCGCAATGCGGGTTCGGTGCGGCAGCGCGTGTGAGCCGCAGCCGTGGCGGCCGATCACCGCTTTTGCTCCGCTAGTGTGGTCGGAGCAGAGTTAAACTAATTGCTTTCCGTTAGGTGAGAGATGTTGAAACGAGCGCAGTAGGATGTCCAAATTTTCCATGGTGTTACCATTTGAAATGCTTTTGATATCTGGGGACTTAAATTTGAGCCATGCAGTGGTGTGGGTACTTATGGCTGTACCTTTATAATTTTTTTTTACATTCATATTTTATGGAGAGCAAAATTCGGAATTTGAATAATAACTATGCTATACACCTGTTATTATATGTCATCACATCATAGGTAATCCCTGCGCCTGAAATTGCATTCTGCAATGTTAGTGTACCACCATTCCTTATTAAGAGATATAAGCGACATTCACATGTCACTTATAAACGAGTTGCTGTTGGAAAGTAGACATGAAGACTTTACAAACACGCGTCAAGGAAAAGGATGTTCATACTTGTATAGGTGCGCCTGTTGGGTGTTCAGAGTGGTATATTCCAGCCTATTTCACGGCTAATTTACCACTGAGACGAAACACTCCTCAACTACGCTGGTATCGAAGTGTCGCACGAGGGTTATGAGTGAGAAAATCGTCCAGAAGATCCGGAATGACTGATGAAGTTAGCCTAAATTTCCCAATGCACGCCCGCAGTGGGTGTTTGGATAGGGGTAATCCAAAAGATCCTGAACCACTGCAAACCTGAATGCTGGTTAAAAACGAGATGTTATAGCCCCTGCAACCACATCGTGATCGACCAATTGAGCAGATGTCCAGCGCGTGAACCCCGTCAAATAGTCGTCGCAACGCGCACCGGCGCCAGCCTTATCCAATACGTCGTGGTTGAAATGGTACTTCATGTACTTCATGTACTACGTGGTACTTCATGACACAACCAGACGACTCGATGTGAAGTTTGACTTCCTTAACCTGCAGCAGCGACGGCCACGCCACGAACTACGTTCATCGGATTTCTATTGCCTTTCAGTACACCCTAACTCAGTACCCCATCTCCGACATGAATTTGGCGCGCCTATCCAATCGTGTCAACTCCAGGTGGGATGTGGCCTAGAGGTAAGTTGCCCGTCTCACAACCGAAAGGTTGTGGGGTCGAGTTTTGCCTGTCGCTACTCTTCCCCCGCGGACAATCGGCGTGAGATTGGCGACGAACCTCTAGACACGGTATTTGCCGTATCACCAGCTCTTCCTTCCTGCCAGTGCTTTCTCCTCCAAGTCGTTAACGTTGTTCGCCACAGTGGGTTGGTTTCGACGAATGACAGTAAGTGACACGAAGCGCCGACATAACAGGAGTTTGTATTCCCAAAACCAGCCGGAAACAAAACACCGCGCACGTGGCAGTTGCGGGAGCGGCCGCCAGGGGCACACAGGCACGGGCGCGCGGAGAAAGGGGCGACGCGCCCGGGAATGGTGAGCGAAACGCAGCGAGGAATGGCGGCCGCTTGAGGAATGAGCCAAATCGGCGACGGGCGCTGGGGTGTGGACCGGAGAGGTGGGTAGGAAATGGTCGGAAAATGGCGAAAATGTTCGGCGGGTCGGCCAGTGGATATTCATGATGCGGGCCAGTTGGCCAGTTGTTCCGCTGCGGGCCGGTTCAGTAGGTATTCACGAGGAGGCGACTGGTAACAGCTGATCTTCGGGGCACACCAGTTACCAAGAGCGATACGGGCCCAGTGAGCGGCGGTTCACAACAGACAGACTGGCCCTTTGTAGACGCGGCGGCCAACTACAGGAATGCTTTGCGGCGCACCATCGACACGACACATTTTGGCAGCGCGCCAGGGCCGGACTACGCGCCACCGCTGCGGCCGCGGCGCAACACGAAACCCAACACACACGGCGCCGGAAAACGTGAACGCGGCGCAGCCGAACGAAACGCGGCGCTCGCGACTCACCGGTAAGGCACTTGCTCGTCCTCCGCTCCGCGGCGGTGAAAACAGACAACAGACGCGCGAACAATGCTCGGTCGCGTGGCTTTCAGTCTTGGGCTCGCCTGCCCGCGACACAGTGCTCGGCCTGGCTGACGGCGCGACGCCAACACCAGCTGACATCGACGCAGGCGCAGCTTTCAACGGACACAACTCGCACATTTTCTGCCGTATTACACGTGGTTTGACATTTGTGATTCGCCATGGGCGAACGTCATCCTACTCGCAACAACACTCGGCTGAGAACGGGGAGAGACAATATACGGCGCGGAAGGGAGACGCAAGGAGCACGCACCCCGTCCAGAGGAAAAGCAGAACTCACCCGATCTGAGGGAAACAATAGAGTGCACCCCACTGAAATTTCTGGATGAATCAAGAATCGAGCACACCAGACGGCGTCCAAATCGCAATGCCTAGTTCGCCTACTACACAGATACACTCGTCGCCATGGTTACCGACCCTAGATTGAACTTATCAAAGTGATTTACTTCCCTGCTAGGTGTTGATCCGCTGAAGGTGTGATATTAGTACGCGAAGTGACTTCGTGTTGAATTCCGCTCGCCACGCTTATTTTGCGGCTTGTCAAGCAACAGAGGCAATCTGACTGACCATCTCTATCTTCTATCTCTGTCCAACTCCCAGCAAGACGCAAAAAAAAACGAGAGAAAAAACTGCCGCACATTTACGTGCCCCACGTCAGGTGGCAGATCGCCAGTACATTTGGTGTTTCAAATGGTAAACTTGGTGCTACCAAGCGAAAGTTTGCTGCTGCATGTGTGATACGCTATGCAGATTCGGCGCTGCATCTCCAATACACGCAAAACTAAATTCCCTACCCCCACCTAATACTATGCCAACCCTACATCCGGTTAGTAAACCCATCTACGGCAGCACGTCAGCATTTGCGCAGCCACCCGGATTTGGTGCTGGCGTCTTACATGGGGCGGATGCGACACGCGGCGCACCCTGGTCACCGTGCGGATAAACACCAACACCCACACACACACACGCCATCCAGCTCAAACCGTCCAAACATCGCCAGAGTCTCGGTCGACAGCCGCCTTTCAGAGTCTCGCGTGCGCTGGCGCGAGTCCGTACCGACGGGCAGGAGAGATTCTGCACACATTTTCGACTATTGGCAGCCGCACATAACTTGTCGGTCAGGCCGCGAGTCCTAGCAACTGAATGTCCCGCTCAGATGGTCGGAAACAGCACACCTATGCCGGGTATTCATGTACCAGGACCCCAGCCGAACTGCCAAACAAACTGAGACGCCGACTATCCGCTCCCGTGTACGGCAGTCAGCTGGCTGTTGTGACCGAGATGACTCTCTTTGTGCTGTTGGCCAACACTAGTGTATGGCATAACTATTGAGGAAGTAGTTATAACCAGCTACAGGCTAGATATCTAGTTAGCTACCAGTTTTGCTGGGGTGTTACGGACGGGTGCAACACACAGGTGGGAAAACGGTGGTGGTGATACTTCACCAACGGAAGAAAACGCATCAGGAAATTGGGACAAACACTCCCAGTAATCGTGGACCCCTTGGTGCTGAAACCAAACCACCTGACATACATGTTTTCCAGCCAAGCCCAGACAGTCCATGTCCACTCATTGTGATTATGGATTTGGTTTCAAAACAAACGGGAAAAAGATGCATTCAGAGTTCCTCACTTCCCCGCACTGCGTTACAGGCTCCAACATTCTGCGTATCTCAGCAAACCGAACGTCTATCCATGCGCCTCGCTGCGGGTTTGGGACGGGGCTATCGGAGTTCGGGATTTTCCATATGCCGCAGGCGTAATGCAAAATTTCGCGAAGTTCCGGGGGGCGGCCGCCACACCAGAGGGCACCACAGGATTGGGTGCTCCTGCATAACAAAACCATGGATACTTCCCCTGAAACGAGTTTTACCTTGCTCTTACTAATTTCGTACATTCTTAATCACGTTCTCGGCATACGCGCCCTGGGCCCCGGTCGTTAACACACTCGTGGTGTGGGAACTCGCGCCCAATCGATTTTGGCACCACTGTCGTGAAGAAGCCGAACGAAAATCGTCGGCGCAACGCACCCACTAAAACGCGCGACGACGGCAACGTTCGCCGCTCGAAACAACGGCGGCACGCAACAACGTAACAACTCGCGCCAATTTCCGGCCGTCACGGGTGTCCACCCGCCAAACTTCCAGTGTGACGGCACACTCGGCGCGGCGGAGGTGGCGCCACGCCGTCGCCGGCGGCAGAAGTTGAGCTGGCCGCCGACAGGTGGCACCAGTGTCGCGTTGGACCGGAAACGCAGGAAGCACGTGGGACACGCCGGACTGAAGTGGCGGGCAGACCGACTCCAACAGCGCGAGACACGCAGCGAAATTTCCCTATACTGGACCACCATTTTCAGGAGAGGTGCAACTACAGCTGACCAACATCTCTCACGAGAGGTGCTGCTCTGGCCCACCCACATCTCCCAAGAGAGATGCTGCTCCGACCGGCCCACACCTCCCGAGAAAGATGCTGCTCCTGTCGGCACGAGGTAGCTACACGTGGAACTCGGGCCGCTCGGGGAACGTGCAGCCCTCCCGCTGGATCACCACCTGCGCGGCGTACACGCCGCACCGGATACAGTCTTCCAGCGGCCGGCCCTGGATGTACTGCGCCAGGAATCCTGCGGCGACACAGCAGAAGCGTCACACACGAGTCTCACGGGGTCGGCACAGCAGAGGCGGCACAGAGGCATCTTACGGGGTCGGCAGGCACAACAGAGACGCTACTCACAGAGTTGGCACGGCAGACGAGACTCAATGGGTTGGCATGGAGGAGGCGTTACAGACGCGTCTCAAGGGGTTGGCACAGCAGAGGCGCTACAGACAAGTCTTACTGGGTTGGCACGGAGGAGGACGCGTCTCACAGCAGAGGCATTACGGACGAGTATCACCCGTCCAGTAATCTGAACCATACGTTTCCTGCAACCTGATCAAGTTCTGCCGACGGGCTGGACAACATTTCCATTGTCTCTCAATGAACCCATCAGCTCCTAGTACACCACCCGGCCGCACCAGACCAGCTACATCCGGGCACCAGGAACACGTTCTGCATCCAGCGTATCTCCAGGGATACGTGGTACATCCGGTGCACTTCCAGGGATGCCCGACACTCACCTCCTGCAAATGCATCCCCAGCACCGTTGGTATCGACCACGTTTTCAACTTTGCCCACCGGAAACGTCCTCACTTTTCCGTCTGAAACGTCCGGCCGCCGTACGTCAGACAGACCAGATCAGATCAGATCAGATCAGATCAGATGGGACAAAGATACAGGCAGAAGAACGGACACACAGCGGGTCATCGTCGTGCTATTCCTGGTAACCTACTATTTTACTTCTATCTGATAAAACTTCTGGTACTTTTATTATTCCCGGTAAGTTCTAGGAACTGGTTGATTGATTGGCTATTGGTTTCACGACACATCAACCTTTGAGTCGTGCAGCGTCACCAATCTCTCACGCCGACTGGTCACGGGCGAAGAGTAGCGGCAGGTGAGACTCGAACCCAAAACCTTTCGATTGTGGGACGGGGAACTTACCCCTAGGCTACTCGTCCCCATTCTAGTACCTGGTAAGTTCTGGCAGCAATTACTGGTCACTCCCGACCGCTCCTCCGCCCCATCGACCACCACCCCCCAGCCGACAGACCCCCCAGACGAGCTCATCTCACCCTGCGCCACGACGATGTCCTCCTCCCCCTGCGTGAACACCACCATGCGGGTGCGCTTGGTGTTCCGTTTGGGCAGCGCGGCTGTCTTCAGCGCGATCTCCTTGATGTCAGTAACGCCCAGCTTCTGCTCAGTCGCGAACGTGGCCGCCTCCTGAACAACAAGGTCACGTCGGGTCAGGTCAGGGCGGCTGACGCACAAAAGGATTCAGTCAAAATGACACGGAAGAGGAAATATTTATTCATTTATTTATTTATTTCACGATACATGCCATCCACGTACAGTGGCCATTACATTTCCAATCTAGCGTTTCCCTACATCACCGACCGGGCAATATCAACGACATCCTACAGACGCACAAATCTAAGATGCAGCTCACATTAATTCCCCTCGACTTTGGCGTTGTGCCGAGGTGTTGGATATCACAAATGATCCAGCATTTGGCATACATTTATTTGCCTACAAAATGTGCGCACATTCGGCTTAATATCTCACGTACTATATCTTCGATGGAATTACGTTTTATATACAAAAGACGTCAAAACACAAACGAATTCGGTGGTGGTTATTGGCTTTACGACACTTCTGCCGTTCAGTCATGTAGCGTCATGAAGGTGAGACTCGAACCCACAACCTTTCGAAGAGAAAGAGAGAAAGAAAGAGAAGAGATGTAGATGGAGAAGGAGATGACAGGAGACAGAGGAGAGAGGAGACAGAGGGGTGATAGGAGAGAGGAGAGAGGAGGATAGGAGAGAGGAGATAGGAGAGGAGATAGGATAGCGGAGATATGATAGGAGATGGATAGAGGAGATAGAAGAGAAGAGAGAAGAGACAGGGAAGAAGAGAGAAGAGACAGGGAAGAAGAAAGAAGAGGTATGGAAGGAGAGAAGAAAGAAGGGTGCAAGTGTGAGTGAACTTACACCTAGACTACTCGTCCCCGCAAACGAATTCGGTATCAGCACGGACAGGAGTACATTTAGCTGGCATGTGAGCTATATCTTCAACAGCGTCTACAATTTTAAAAGGAAACGTGCCATCCAGCATTACACTCACTGTTTCATTGCCAAACAGCACGTCGACGTAGGGGAACGCCTTCATCTGCTGCTCCTTGAAGAACTGGGAGAGGAACGGCGCGCTCAGGTTCATCATGAACACGCCGTTCTTCTGGGCCGCGTACTCGGCCACCTTCATGATGGAGTCGATGGAGACGGTGAGGAAGAAGCCCTGCAGAGGACGCACCAGACGTGACCACCACGGGATTGGTTGGTTGGTTATTGGTTTTACGACACACCGACCGTTGAGTCATGTAGCGTCGCCAATCTCTCACGCCGATTGGTCGCGGGCGAAGAGTAGCGACAGACGAGACTCGAACCCACAACCTTCCGATTGTGACACGAGGAACCTACCCCTAGACCACTCGTCCCCGAGCACCACGGGAGGAGCCGGGCGAGACGTGAGACCACGCGGTCGGCAGAGGTCAACAGTACCGGTCGGTGTTCTCAAACTAATTTTGAGTTGTGTCCGATGCAAGAAAATTCGAGGGATTGCCGAGTTCACCCGCGACCAATCGGCGTGAGAGGTTGGCGACGTTATATGACCTAGCAGTTGAATGCGTCGTAAAAGAAGGGAAGGTTCCGATGTAGGAAAAATGTCGGGGATGAAAAAACAATGGAATATGAGGGTACATGGATGTGCACTACGGAGACATCAGAAGGGGTGGAGATGGCCGAGTGGTTAAGGTGTTGGGCTCTGGGTACCAAAGGTCCCGGGATCGACATTCGCGCCGCTCAGGACATTTCCCAATCCCGCGACCCACCGGCGAAACAGTGCGGGTGGCGCCTTTAGCCGTGAATGTGCATACAGTGCGTCGTGAACAACCAAACAAAAAACAAAAAACAAACTGACACAATTGGCTTCATATGGCTTTTGAAAGCGAACCGAACGTGGTGGCCTCAGACCAATCTTGCTCACTAATTACGCTTCAGATTCAGACGACCAGTACGCGCACCAGACTACCCACCAAGCGGCACACCACCAACCGGCAGTACGCCACGTCGCCGACAGGTGGCAGCACCCACCGCCACGTAGAAGAACTGGGCCTTCTGCACGAGCTGCCAGTTGTCCGGGTCGTCCACGTGCGCCCTGGTGAAGCAGTTGGCCGCCGCCAGGTGGGCGTTCAGAGAGCGACACTTGCCGTTCTGCGTCACCACCACCGCGCACCGGCCTGCGGACGGGAGCGGCGTCAGCCGGTGTCGAACGCTGTCACATGCCGCTCTGCTAACGTGAGCAGTGTCAGCCGGCGTCGAACACTATTACATACCGCTCTACTAACGTGAGCAGTGTCAGCCGGCGTCGAACCCTATTACATACCGCTCTACTAACGTGAGCAGTGTCAGCCGGCGTCGAACCCTATTACATACCGCTCTACATACATACAGCTGCGAGCACGGCGTCGAACACTATTACATACCGCTCTGCTAACGTGAGCAGCGTCGGCCGGCGTCGAACACTATTACATACCGCTCTGCTAACGTGAGCAGTGTCAGCCGGCGTGAACACATACGCTCTGCAACGTGAGCATCCTGTAATGAGCGTAGGCGCACAGCCGGCGTAAACCCCTTACATACCGCTCTCTACGTAGCAATGTCGGCCGGCGTCGAACCCTATCACATACCGCTCTGCTAACGTGAGCAGTGTCAGCGACATACCGCTCTACTGGTACAACGTCTGCAACCTGCCAGCCGGCGTCGAACCCTATTACATACCGCTCTGCTAACGTGAGCAGTGTCAGCGGCGCGTAAACCTGCTAACGTGAGCAGTGTCAGCCGGCGTCGAACCCTATCACATACCGCTCTGCTAACGTGAACGGCGTCAAACTGACAGCCGTACAGTGGTGGTCAGGAACATAGGAGAGGACAAACTTCCTGCTAAAGCAATTTCGTGCTGCTGATGCTTACAGATCTGTCACAAAACGACGTCGCACACCACTGCGCCCACGCAAGTGTTCTCGCTAGTTCTTTTCAAAGGTTGTGGTTTCTGAGGGAAAGGGTACTTCGGCGGTAATGCTGTTCGCAAAGCACCTATGAAATAACAGCAAATAAACGTCTCGAACATCGAGAGGCAAAGATGTCAAGAGGGAAAGGGTGCTTCGGCGGTAATGCTGTTCGCAAAGCACCTATGAAATAACAGCAAATAAACGTCTCTAACATCGAGAGGCAAAGATGTCAATAGCCAAATGTTTGACCTCAATGGAGACCTGGCTTATGTCACAGCCATAAGCTCACACTATTCTAGTTCATTGGGCGTTTCACGACGCACTTTTTGCACGATCACAGCTAATGGCGGCGCCCACACTGTCTCGCCAATGGGCCGCGATATTTTTTAATGTTCCGAGTGATGAGTGTTGAACCCGGGAACTTTGGCATCCAGAGCTCAACACCTTAAACCTTAAAAAGTGACGTCACTAGGGGCCATATAGTTTCACGACTTACGTCATGTCTCTCCTGTAAAATCCCCACACCCCGTCCTGGGGGGTCGATAGAGTCAAATAAAAATACGAATTATTGAAGTCTGAAAATATCGTGGGCGAAATTCGATACGTTTCTGGTTGGTGAGGGGAGGGGGTCTAGTACACTTTGCCCCTCCCAATGTTTTCAAACATCGACACCACTACTACGTATGCTAGGATAACATGCAGAACATGGCTTAAAAGCTCTGATCATGGGGAGCCCGCAACATGCCAAGATGTATATCGTAATGCTGAAAAGGTTCAAGACAGGTTAGGTTAGGTCAGGTCAGGTTAGTTCAGTATAGGCCTTGAAAACCAACTTCCAAACTATGCATGTTGGAGAGTCAGGGAAAATGCCATTGCCAATTCAATATATCACATCCATTTTTTTTTTCAAACATGTATCAATTTTCGGCCACGTTATGGTCCCTAAAGGCCAACCCAGTGATCGCTAAAGGTGAATAGGTCAACGCAGTGACATATCATTTACCTTGGAGGATTATCTAGAAAACATGCAACATACATGTGCTTCATGTCCTTCCAACAAAACCATTCGAACAAAATAGTTGTACCTGACTGACATACACAAATTCCGAATTTAATTCTGAAAAAAACGTCCGAAAATGGTCAGGTCATGTCAAGCCAAATGGCCCGGTCCAACACGTTCAAGCTTGAATATCTCCTGAACATCACCTTTGAAGCATAGTAGTGTGTTCCAAGAAGAACTGATAGGATACTGCAGCATCTTTGTAAACTGTCCTGCTTTTGACCTAGTGACCCGACTCCAGGTCACGCTGGAACAATGCCCAAATTGACAAACCAATATCTTCAGCCTTTGCCCCATGTGTGCACTACTCGGGAAGTGATTCAAAAGAAAGACAGAATCAGGCCAGCTTGCACGAGGTCAGGTCATCTCAGGTCATTTGTACATCACACAACCTCATGTCGGACGACTAAGGCAGCGCCGAAACCGAATTCAGGCATCGAGGAAAGCAGCATTCTGCGCAGGACGTCATCGTGCAAAACATACACGAGTGACTCACTTTATTCATCGTCGGTCAACTTGGGTGGGGGTGCTTTAGGGCACATCGACCATGTCGATCGTTGGTCGACTTGGTCGATTTGGGCTTGGACCATGTTGGTCGTTGGTTGCGGGAGCGTTGGTCAACTTGGTACGAATGTCAAAAAAACGACGATGGAAAAGAATGCCGCGACGTGTCTACAACTAGTTGTCATGGTTACACAAACTCACAATCTGATTGGCCGACGTTGACGAGATCGCTATGACTATGCCAACGCCGAGAGAGTGAACCCGAGCAACCAGATGAAAATATGTCGGCCAGCCGATGTAAATCAGGCACGCCATTGCTGGGTGCCAGAGCTCGGAGAGAAAACAAACAAGCACACCTATCGATAGCCAGCGACTTCCTCTGCAATCCCGCGTGCAAATCCAGTTCAAATTCGAACACCCGTCTGCGACAGACCGCCTCAGCCGGCCCATTGGCGCCATGCGCCACGAAATGACACGCAATGGGCGAACACTCGGACCGTCGGCTCCTCAGCTAGCCCGCACCCAGTCCTCTGTTTATTTATACAACAGCTCGGCTGGACCGTTACCCCCCCCGTCGAGACATTCGGGCCCAAACCGGATCATTATCCCTCGGAGACCTGTTATAACCGGATAGTGCGTCCGACGGCGAGCGCTATCTGTCAACAGAACCGTCGTTTCAGATGGCACGATGGCTCACATGCCGAGCAGCAGAAGTCAGGGGGGGAGGGCTCCCCTACGCCCCGATTGGCTGCGTAGACCGGGTAGCGTCGCGAGTACTCTACACCACATGGTCGTAAATGAAGTTGAGTCGTCACTCCCCTACACCACATGGTCGTAGATGAAGTTGAGTCGTCACTGCCCTACACCACATGATCGTAGATGAAGTTGAGTCGTCACTGCCATACACCACATGATCGTAGATAGAGTAGCGACGTCACTTCCCTACATCAAATTGTCGTAGATAGAGTAGCGTCGTCACTCCCCTAGATAGTTGAGTCGTCACTGCCCTACATGATGATCCCCACATGGTCGTAGATTGAGTAGCGACGTCACTCAGCTATACCACATGATCGTAGATAGAGAAGCACCGTCACTGCCCTACATCACATGATCGTAGATAGAACGTCACTCCCTACACATGGTCGTAGCTATAGGCTAATAGCACGTCACCCCTACATCACATGGTCGTAGATAGAAGCACGTCACTGCCCTACAACCACTGGTCGTAATTGAGTAGCGACGTCACTCCCCTATACCACATGGTCGCAGATAGAGAAGCACCGTCACTGCCCTACATCACATGGTCGTAGATGAAGCACCGTCACCCCTACATCACATGGTCGTAATGAGTAGCGACGTCACTCACTATACCACATGGTCGTAGATAGAGAAGCACCGTCACTCCCTACATCACATGGTCGTAGATAGAGAAGCACCGTCCTGCCCTACAATACCCACATGGTCGTAATGAGTAGCGACGTCACCACTATACCACATGGTCGTAGATGGAAGCACCGTCACTGCCCTACATCACATGGTCGTAGATAGAGAAGCACCGTCACTGCCCTACATCACATGATCGTAGATGGAATAGCGACGTCGCTACCCTGTACCACATGGTCGCCGATGGAGTAGCGTCGCTACTCCCCTACATGACACGGCCGTAGATAGAGTAGCGCCACTAGAAACATAATCCGGTTAACTGAGGATTAACGAGCGACACAGCAGCGGCAATGCATTCTGTTGGCACAATACGAGGTACGTACAATACGTTTTAGAACGTTCAGCAAATTAGAACGGTTGCTTGGGGACGTCGAAGAGTGGCTTTTGTTGGACTGGCGACTGCGGCAACCACTAACCTGTGGGCGTGTCCTCCCCACCCACCGCTGTCATGTTGGCGTGTTCTTGCCCGCCCACTGACCTATGGGCGTGTCATCGCCCGCCCACTAATCTATGGGTGTGCCATCGCCCGCCCACTGACCTATGGGCGTGTCATCGCCCGCCAACCACTAACCAATGGGCGTGTCCGCTCCCTCCCACCACTGACCTGAGGTCGTGTCCTCTCCCGCCCACCACTGACCCGTGGGTCGTGTCCTCGCCCGGCCACCACTGACCTGAGGTCGTGTCCTGTCCCGCCCACCACTGACCCGTGGGCGTACCCTCGCCCGGCCACCACTGACCTGAGGTCGTGTCCTCGCCCGGCCACCACTGACCTGAGGTCGTGTCCTCGCCCGGCCACCACTAACCTGAGGTCGTACCCTCGCCCGGCCACCACTGACCTGAGGTCGTGTCCTCACCCGGCCACCACTGACCTGAGGTCGTGTCCTCGCCCGGCCACCACTGACCTGAGGTCATGTCCTCGCCCGGCCACCACTGACCTGAGGTCGTGTCCTCGCCCGGCCACCACTGACCTGAGGTCATGTCCTCTCCCGGCCACCACTGACCTGAGGTCGTGTCCTCACCCGGCCACCACTGACCTGAGGTCGTGTCCTCTCCCGCCCACCACTGACCTGAGGTCGTGTCCTCGCCCGGCCACCACTGACCTGTGGGCGCGCTCTCGTCCACCCACCACTGACCTGAGGTCGTGTCCTCGCCCGGCCACCACTGACCTGTGGGCGCGCTCTCATCCACCCACCACTGACCTGAGGTCGTGTCCTCGCCCGGCCACCACTGACCTGAGGTCGTGCCCTCGCCCGGCCACCACTGACCTGAGGTCGTGTCCTCGCCCGGCCACCACTGACCTGTGGGCGCGCTCTCGTCCACCTGGTAGACCACGTTGACGCCGTCGCCGCGCGCCGCCTCGCTGAGCGTGCGGCTGGCCGAGTCGCGGCCCACGCAGCCGAAGAAGGTGGACGTGTTGGGGCGCGCCAGCAGCCACTGGGCGGTGCGCAGCGTGTTCTGGGCGGCGCCGCCGGCGATGTACAGCACACTGTAGCGCTGCACCATCTCGTCGTAGAGCGGCATGTGCCGCTCCTCGGCCAGGATCGCGTCGTTCGACTTCATGCCTGTCGACGGCATGAAGTATGACGGGCATGACGCTGGACTGCATGCCTGTCGACGGGCATGAAGTATGACGGGGATGACGTTGGACTTCATGCCTGTCGACGGCATGAAGCACGACGGGAATGACGTTGGACTTCATGTCTGTCGACAGCATGAAGCATTAAGGGCATGACGTTGGACTTCATGCCTGTCGACGGCATGAAGTATGACGGGGATGACGTTGGACTTCATGCCTGTCGTTATTGTTAGGGTTTTATGGCGCATCAACTGCAGTGGTTACACAGCGCCCATCTTCATGCCTGTCGTTAATGTTATTGTTAGGGTGCATCAACTGCAGTGGTTATACAGCGCCCATCTTCATGCCTGTCGTTATTGTTATTGTTAGGGTTTTAGGGCGCATCAACTGCAGTGGTTATACAGCGCCCACCTTCATGCCTGTCGTTATTGTTATTGTTATTGTTAGGGTTTTAGGGCGCATCAACTGCAGTGGTTATACAGCGCCCATCTTCATGTCTGTCGTTATTGTTGTTGTTAGGGTTTTAGGGTGCATCAAGTGCAGTGGTTTCACAGCGCCCACCTTCATGCCTGTCGTTATTGTTGTTGTTAGGGTTTTAGGGCGCATCAAGTGCAGTGGTTATACAGCGCCCATCTTCATGCCTGTCGTTATTGTTGTTGTTAGGGTTTTAGGGCGCATCAACTGCAGTGGTTACACAGCGCCCATCTTCGTGCCCGTCGACGGGTGTCGGGGCGGTGAGCTGGGCGATAGACAGGTGTGAAGCACGTCCAGCGTGCAGCTCCGGTGAGCTGGACGCTAAGCATCACCAAGCACAATTCCCTTACCTGGAATTATGCTTAGAGACATTTGTGCGACGCTAAGCATCTTTAAGCACAATTCCGTAACCTAGAATGGTGTTTAGAGACTTTGTGCAGCACAATCTGCAATGGTGAGCATAAGCTTGATGCTCATCAGCAGAATTCTGGCAGACATTAGACATGAAGACTTGATAACGATCCATCACGAAACGCTATGTCGATACTTCATTGGGAGGGAAGTCGATTAAGTACTGAGAAAGTGACATAGTTGATTATTAGCTTTATGATACATCGACCGTTGAGTAATGTAGCGTCGCCAATCTCTCACGCTGATTGGTCGCGGGCGAAGAGTAGCGACAGGTTAGACTCGAACCCACAATCTTTCAATTGTGAGACAGGCAACTTACGCCTAGACTACTCATCTCCCCTGAGAAAGTGGTATATTCCACCATATTTCATAAATTAACTGATCACTGTGATGTCCCCTTACATGGGCAAAACTCCTCACCACAACCACAGAAGCACGCGTCCAGAACGTGGTGCTCCAGTCGACATGTCGGACCAGAACGACAGTGGCCTCACCACTGACGCCGGAGTCATTACCATATTTGTCGAGCAGCTCCTGGTCTCCATCGGCACAAATGTCCAGCAGGGGATTGCCCATCCCAAACAGCACTCCATCGCTGAGGAGAAAACAACTGTCAGGTGGCTGGTGGCATGCTTAACCCGTGCTGAGGCTATGATTATGTTGGGAAAACAGTTGGTGATCTCAGCAAAACAAAAAGGAGCCTTGAATAAAGTAATATAATGAAAAATAATCAACATTTCAGAACAAAAGTAACCTAGCCTAAGCTAAGCTAAGGAAGAAAACCAAACCTAGACTTTGAATTATATTATTACCCATGAGCTGCACACCATTGTCTTATCCAAAACAGAGACCTAAACCAGCTTCTCAGCTTGCAATGCCACCCCATGTAATCTCAACATGCACTTCTTGTCAACAACAGAGCTTGGACACATCAAAATTCAGTTTTTAATTTTTAATTTTTTTATTTTAAATCTGAATTGTTGCAGAGGTGGCTAGAGGAACCAGGGTTCTATTGCTAAGCAGAGCTTGTTGTGTGAACCCTGGCCCCACCACCCGATCCATGAACTCCAGTTCAACTGCAGAATTTAGACTGAAAGCTTAACATGCCACCAATGCACCTACACAGCTGCCTGGTAGCTCGTCCCCGGTCTTACCGGCCAGCTGCTAACTGACACTCCTGGCTGGGGGCTAAATGAGTGTGAGGAGCGACTTGAACCCTGTGTCGCCAGTACAGGCCAGCACTCTAACCAACTGAGCTACCGGGTGGCAACATACACCTTCCACTCTCCAACCCAACACACTATAGTATTAGTGTAGCAAATACATTAAACAAAAATATTATTATTGCAGCATGTTCCCAAGACATGCTGCAATAATACTATTTTTACACTCAGCCTCAGCAAAGCAAAAAAAGAAGAGGTTAGGCCAGTATTAAACTATAATTTCAAACATTTTAAAAACATATTTTAAACATGAAATTTGTGGATGTTTTTCTACAGGATAGACAGCAAATTACTTTAGATCTGATGATATTTTAAGACAAAATATTTTAGAAGCAAACTTCTGAAAGGAATGAGATGATGGGACCTTTATCCAAACCTCATATAGCCTAGCTCTCTAAAAGCTATACATATTTTTAGGCAAATTTGCAGCTTAAGATAATTTCTGATTTCATGGAATTTCATTCTATAATGCAATGCTTATGAATGTGCTGAACATGATGTGATGACATATTTCATCTGGAAATGCATACTTTTCAGTTGGGAGGCAAACCATCACCCAAACTCCTTTTGGGTGATAGTTTTGGAGTAGATGGGAGATGGGTAAAGTATAAAAAAGTAGTTTAAAGTAGCATAAAAGTAGTTTAAAGTAAAGAAAAAATGAAATAATATACCCTAACCTAATCTAGCCCATGCAAGGAAGCAATATATTTTTTCTTAAAAAGGTAAATATCAACCTATTTTTCCTATGAAATTTTAAGGTAAAACTAAACCTAACATAACCTAAGCTAGCCTGAATTGTCAGTGAAGAAGCTCAATTATTGTGGGAAAGCTTCCAATTTTCCCCTCTTCTAACCCACAATAAAACCTGAACCTAGCCTAACTTAACCAAACCTAACTACTTTGTATGCTTTATGGAAGCAAACTGTGAATACAACTTGTCTTGTAATTACCTTATTACCTTAAACTGCAAAAATACCAATTTTATACCTGGCCCAGCCTGAGTCCTTTAAAAGAAAATGGTGCCCTAAAAAATATAAAAAATCCCTAAAAGTATGGCTGCATCTATGTCTATTACCTGCATGTGATATCTGTAAACAGGTACTTGTTAGTAAAAATTTACCACAGAAAGTATGAGGTAATAGGTACTTGAAAATTACCAAAAACTTGCAACACAACAGATGCAGTGAAGTAGGTAATCCTGCAACCTCAATTTCATATTTGGAATATGGTACACCACCATGAAATAGTTATGTTTTAAAATTGTACTTTGCAAGTGGTTAGAGGATTTCATTTAAAGGAACTGTGTAAATATGGATACTTTGTTAATATTTGTATTCAGAAAACACAATAAAATTACTGGTTTGATCATACAAAAGCAGCAGTACATATTGGCTGCATGTCATAAGTGCTTTGAACACCCTTCCACCCTCTTCCCCAAGTTACCTAGGGGAAGAGTGGGTTTCTGAGCACTTAAGGCATCATACAACAATTAACTCTACTGCTGCTTTTGTATGGCTGAACCAGTAATTGTACAGTGCTTACTGAATGCAAAAATGAACAAGCTATCCATATTCAAACAGGTCCTTTCAATAAAAAACCCACAACCACTTGCAAAGAGCAACTTTAAAATATAATTATTTTGTAGCAGTGTGCCATATTCTGAACATGAAAATGTTGTGCAGGAATATCTCACAGCAGCTATTGTGGTACAACTATTAGTAGCCACTAAAACATGCATGTGTAATTGCCAACAAAATTGTAAATCACTTCCTTATGGTTTCTGTAAGCCACCTGCTCTTTGAAACCTAAAAGTATGGCTCTGAACATTCCCTGCTCTGTACAGGAAGAATTTGAAGAACAATGTTATCAAACCTTCATATTTTGGAAGAAACAGGTCAATCATTCATGAATACCATCATCTTTTTGTTATTCATGCACTGCACATGATGTGGGAGACATACAAGGATAGGTGTTGAGGAAACAGAACGTGTTCAGACACCCCCTCTCCCCCTACCTACCTACCTATGGCACGACCCCTCACAAGGCAGGTTTGTTTTTGGACTAAATCTCACTAAACTAAAATCGAGGCCTTCCAGTGACCAGCTAACTTAGCAACCTTCCCAAGCATAGGATAACACATAGGATGTATCTAAAACATATACGCTGGTACAATCCGCCGAAAGATTGTATCACGCGACACCTCATGAAACCTACTGCAGAGCTTCCACAGACATGACGAGCCGGGACCGCACCGTAAACCGAACTGAGGCTGTTTTGGAAACAACAATCGTACTCATTCACAGCCCAATTCGACAAAAATGGACAACACATTCCCAAGATAATTTAGTAAATATATTAACTAAGAGGCAAAATAAGCTTAGTAGAAATATTGCCTAAACTACGAAAGTTCGTAGTGATGTTACGTAGTTGAATTGTGTCAAGACAGCTCACTGTTATCCCACGGTCAGCCCACGTTCAGCCCATAATAGCGGCTCCTTCAAAAACGCTTAAAATATAGCATAGCATGCATCTTAACCGACTGAACGCAATGGTAGTCTCCAAATTTTGGTGTATGCAGTAGCATAGCTTTCAAAGCTAATTATAACCTAAAATTTAAATTACCACCACAAAATCAAAAACTTCTACCAAGCAAACCAAAGCTCAGTTGGTTAGAGCGCTGGCCTGCACTGGTCTCCCCTGTAAGGTCGGGGACGAGCTACCGGGTGGCCGTGTCGGTGCATTGGCGGCACGTTAAACTTTCGGTCTAAATTCTGCCGTTGAAATGGAGTTCATGGATCGGGTGATGGGACCAGGGTTCACGCAACAAGCTCTGCGCAGCAATAGAACCCTGGCTCCTCAAGCCACCCCAGCAACAACTCGGATTAATTTTTTTTTAATCACCTTGGTACGCAGAGTTCAAAGCTGCACATTGCTAACTGCTTTACACCGTACTTTTTAGCTCATTATATATGATTCGGTTTTTGACGTAATGTTTTACTTCCAATAGGGTTTAGCATTGGAACCAATGGGTGCGATATGACCGGCCCCTGCGATTTCTCTGATTTTGGCATGCCAACAACTGCACCTCCGACACTTGCATTTTCGAGGAAATTTCCCTGGTGCATTCATATTCTCACCCAATGCATGGCGGTGAGAATATTAGACCAAAATGCAGATCCTAGCTGATCCTAGAATGCGGTCATGTTTCATCTCAAATAACTTCCAGTGTCACGCTGAACTAAAAACTACCCTTTCTGAAATTATACGTTGCCAACTTTTTGAGTTGCACACCCATGGATTCACTGTAGGAACCAGTGTGTGGTCGTGCCATGGTGGTTTTACTGCGCGTACGGCACGGAACACCGCAATAGGTGAACCCGCCCGTAGAACGCATACTAATTGCTTTCGTGAATAAACGAAACGTGTTCCCATTAAAAAAACATCATCTTGAAACGCGACATGCAAGCATGCATGGGTGTAACCATTGGGGTGAGGGCTAGGGGACATATCCCCCGAATTTCTGAAGTGTCGATTTGTCCCCCTCAATTTTTTCCGTGTCCCACCAAGCCTCAGCTACCTGAGTATCATCGCCGCTAAGTTATACTTAGTCATTTATAAAGTGTAAATATTTTCGAGAGAGAATCACCAAACATACTAAAAGCCGATCTACCCAATCGATGGGCTTCACAGACTATCTGTCGTCACAAAATATCCGAATTGTACATCAGAGAACGTAAAAAATTTCTGATTTCAGCTATTTCTTGAATAACATGAGCCTTGACCATCTGTTTTCACTTGGTTGGAAAATTGTGCTCTGCTTTGTAACGAGTTTGCATTATCGCAGGGTTTTATAAGTCTTGTGGTGCATTCCCCTTGCCATATATTGCTGTAACTTGCATTGCACAAATGTGACTCTGGGTGTCCTTAGGTATCTTGGAGACTATTGAGGGAAGTCATGGGCAGCCTTAAGCAGGCAGGTCAAGTTAACGTTGGTTAAAGTTAACGCTAGTTAAAGTTAACGTTAATTGAAGAAATTGAATATGTTTTCACTTAGATATAGAAGGCTAAGAGATCTCACCGAGGTCTTTAAATTTGTTCATGGTCTGGAGAGGGGATATCTTGGGGAAATGTTTGAACTGAAAAGAAATGATGCAATTAGAGGTCATAAATTCAAAATTAAAGTCAACCACAGCAGAACAAGGTTAAGACAGACTTTCTTCACCAACAGGGTAGTAGAGCACTGGAACCAGCTGCCAGAAACCATTGTCAGTAACAGCACATTGAACATCTTCAAAAGCAGTGTAGACAATCATTATAAGAATAGAGGGCTTGCTTTTCAGTATTACAGGGAGTGCTGATTGACGGATTTGGTGGGCAACTGGTTGAGTGTACAGAGTGCAACCAAGAAGGGCCCTTGTGGCTCATAGTTGCACTAATCTTTTATGTCTTTATGTCTTAACGTCGTATTCGAATTCGTATTCAGCGACGAGTTCGCCGGAGGCGTATGTGTATTGGCATCCGCATTCAGCGGCGGGTTTATGATCGTTCGAATCAATTACCACAAATGTTTCTGCCTGTACTGAATACGCTGGAAGAAACTACATAGGTCTCACATTACCACTTTGACTGTCAAAGTTCAACGCAAACCGGTTTCTGTGGTCGTCTCCAATTTTTTTCTCTCACCAAAACCTGCCCAAATCTGATATCAAGCAATAGCCTGTGTTGAACCATCGTGCAGCATTTCAAATCGGTACATATCAAGGTCAAACTTCTAAGTGAAAGGATAGCTTGATTTATTAGATGGCTATATTGAAATGGTTTCGACCGAACGCGAGATTCGCGAGATTGTAGTCAGGTGTAGAACCCAGGAATTGCCATGTAGGCTTGTGTGAGCGCCTGGATGGGCGCCATTTCTTTGGAGCGGCGCAACTATGAAAGCCCCTGAAGGGGCGCCTCTGGTTGCAAAATTAAAGGGGCCCGCCCCTTTAATTTTGTGTCCCCTTAAGTTTTGAATTTTGAGATGCACTCGGGAAATTTCCTCGGAAATGCTAGTGTCGGAGGTGTGGTTGCTGACATAATAAATCAGAGAAATCGCAGGGAACGGTCATATCGCACCAATTGGCCTCCATGGCGAATAATGCATTACGTCAAGAACCGAATCCATAAGTATACAACTGATAAAGTTGGAAAATAATAATTTCAGGAGGGGTAGTTTTGAGTTCAGCTTGACGCGGGGATTCATTTGAGATGAAGCATGACCGTATTCGCTGATATCTGTATTTTAGTGTATGTTCTCACCAAATGCATTGGGTGAGAATATCGATGCACCCGGGAAATTTCCTCGGAAATGCAAGTGTTGGAGGTGTAGTTGCTGGCAATCCAAAAATCGGAGAAATCACAGGGGCCGGTCATATCGCACCCATTGACTCCCATGCACTGTTTTCGGTTTTTGACGTAATGTTTTTCTTCCCTGATGGGAAGAAAAACATTACGTCAAAAACCGAAACATATGAAATGAGCTAAAAGGTACAGTGAAAAGCAGTTAGGAATTTGCAGCTTTGAACTCTGCGTACTAAGGCGATTTGTTTCCATGTACTGTTTGGTTTGTTTGGTAGAAGGTTGGGATTTTGTGGTGGCAATTGAAATTTTAGGTTATAATTAGCTTTGAAAGCTATACTTTTGCATGCACCAAACTCTGGAGACTACCATTGCGTTCAGTTGGTTAAGATGCTATGCTATATCTTGAGCGTTATTGAAGGGGCCGCTATCATGGGGTGGTGGGCGTGAGCTGAGCGTGGGCTGACCGTGGGCAGTCTTGACACACGTTGCAGCACATCATACCGGAATACAACATCGAAAGCTGATTTGAAGGCAATTGGAGCTGATGGATATCTGGGGACCAAAACAAAAAATTTCCGTAGAATATTGTAAAAGAACGAACGCGGGGATTATCGGTTGCGGGTTAACGAATGCGGGGAACAAGGTTAAGGCAGACTTTCTTCACCAACAGGGTAGTAGAACACTGGAACCAGCTGCCAGAAAACATTGTCAGTAGCAGCACATTGAACATCTTTAAAAACAACATAGACACACATTATAAGAATAGAGGGATTGCTTTTCAGTATTACAGGGAGGGCTGATTGACAGATTTGGTGGGCAACTGGTTGAGTGTACAGAGTGCAACCAAGAAGGGCCCTTGTGGCTCATAGTTGCACTAATCTTTTATGTATTTATGTCTTTATGTCTTTATCAAGGAACACTTTCCGAACACGAAGCTGATGTGCTTAGCCCGGTACCCACTGCTCCAGCATGGTGGCATTCGGGTACGTATGACAGCACTGGAACTGGCAGCAACAGCCGGATGGGCCCATAAGGATCCGTGTTGAGTGACCAAATATGAGACCCTGTACCACATTTACTATGCGCTCAATCAGAGACAAACCCGGAGACATAAGGGGTGGGGAGAGACGGAAGAGAGTCAAGTAGTGAATACATCTATCACACGGCGTTCAGACCACTTAGACTGTTCAGACCGATCAGACTCAGATAAAGCATGTTCTCTATAGTACAAAATATCAGTTGTATATTTTCTTAAATCGCAGTACATCAGCAAAATAAAACAAAGAGGTCTTCCTGATTAGCGTATGATGCACAGCACAGGCCGACTGCGCCAACGTCAGCACGCGGCCGTAGTCCATCCTCGGTACGGCAGGCCGATCACCAACATCCGGTGATGTAATGGAGACGGTCACCACCAGCAGCGGCAGGATATAGCCTGTGAAGAACAGGTACGGATATCACATGCTGCTGATAAAGGTAAATGCAACAATGATCCGAATATCACTGAAGCCATCCCAAAGCAGGATTTAGCGACGGTAATCGAGCATATTCGCAAGTATACTAAACCTCTCGCCCGGTTTCTGCAGTCATGTTATAGTTGCACATATACGCACAGGTGTGACTTTTGCTAGTATTTAGTTGTCCGTTTTCGCTGTCGAGTACATTACCCTCCACGTCACCAAGTAACAAAAAGCATCCCGCTAATCAACACGCGAACGTGGGACTCTGAGAAGCCTAGCTCGTATAGACAGACGACAATCGTTGGTACTAGCATTGGAATCCCAGGTAGGGTTTGATGATGATACATTGGGGTTTAGGGGCGCGTCCCAGGTAGAGGGAAACATTTGTTACCCCATGGTTTTCCAGGATACATACGGAATCATGCAGAAGTGAGGCCGGAACATTGAAGAACCATACATGAAGATGGAAAATACCTGAGCAAAAAATTGCTCTCCGGTCATTTATGGTTATGTAACTGTGACGTCGTCAATGCAATCACGGCTTGCGATTCGGCGTGTGCTTAGCTCTGCCTTAGTAGTTCACACGTACTTTCAGCCACGTAGGACGTGCACACACACACACACACACACACACACACATATATATATATATACATATATATACACACACAATATATACACACATATATGTTATGTATATATACATATATATATATATATATATATATATATATATATATATATATATATATATATATATATATGCGTTGTCTCTCTCTCTCTCTCTCTCTCTGTGTGTGTGTGTGTGTGTGTGTACACACGCAGTACACATATCATGTCAACTACAAGCATTCCCAGCATTACTTTGCTAGCGCCTATCGGGTATCCGGGGTCTTAACTCCATGGGGTACACATGCCGAATACCGCACAAAGTTGGCAAAACGAGGATAGAAGATGTATATATATATATATATATATATATATATATATATATAAAAAATACATATGTATATGTATACATAGATAACTGGAGTCATTTTCTGAAAATTATTAGGATGAAAGACACATACTAGTAATGGGAAGCACGAAATTCATGGGACGCACATTCCATGCTACCCTATGCTAAAAGTCGGAATTATTGGGGGACATGAAGCCAACACTAAGGGAGCCTTTGCCCCTCAAAATCTATCAAAGAACATCCCTTGGTATTGACGCATCTGAATGAAAAATGGAAACCAATCCTGACAACCTGCTGCAGTTTACGTATCTGCACATGTCTGCCAGCCAGCGATTTTGGGTAATGGTGGTTAGGGTGTGACGTCCCAACCAGCATCGATACCTCCTCCAGTAGCCTAAATAGAATGTTGCCGGCGCTTTTTCCTGGCTGGATGGGTACCACCTTACCACGGGACGCACATGCCCCCAGTGCCCCACCCTTGTTTACGCCCCTGCACCGAGCGGGGAGGAATTGTGTTGTGATTCTTAGCTCTTGCTTGCTCTTATCCCTCTTTCCCAGTCGAGATGTTCAGTTCACCTGTCTCCTCATACTGCTACTACCAGTGGCACCGCGCGTGATGCGTGATAGTTTCGGCGCTCGACGTGAAAGCAGCGAGCGTGGGTCGAAGCAAAAAGTGATAGGGTTGGGGAAAAATAAGGCTCATATTCATGGACAAAATTCTTCAAGCTTTCAAATAAACTAAATTTTGTCCATTTTTTATGATAGGCAAGATCGGGAATGTCGTGTTGAAAACACGGGAGATTGGCTGGAGCGCCTACGGGATGGAGCCATTGTCCTTCCCATTTTACGTCACCGGTTGCCAAACGATATTGCAGACCAGAATAACACAAATACGACGCTTTTCAGACAATTAGGTCCTAAATGAGCCCCATGCAATTTTCATTGACGGGCGGCCATGCAGTTACCGCGCCATCAGACGTCTTGTACGGAGGATAACTGGGTACTGTGAAATAAGATATCATTGGGTACGATAGCCATAGAAATAGCTTGAAATAACCTTGGGTACTAAAGCATAAGATATCAGATAAGGTGCGGTCATGGACTGAAGTAGGTTTTTGGGTGTTTGACTGATGGTGTTCAGGTGTATGTCTGGTTCTTACCGGCTGTTCGCATTTTGCTTTTATTTGTAGATTAGATTCGATTTGATTTGGTTTTTAGAGGTGGATGCTGACCTTTGACAGACATAGGTGTTCACAGGTGTTGCATCATTGAAAGCGTCTGTAAGACATCTAAATAGCCCCACTTACAATATTCAGCAGGTAGTTTTTTATTGGTGCTCCTTACTTTATTGGTGCTCCTTCCTTATTCATAAGCTTGAAATTATACATATTATATTTTAGGCACAACCCTTGGTCAAATACATTTGTACAAGTAAAACTGTGTGATGTATTGAAAAATTGCCAGAACATAAATACTGTCACATGTTGATGCTACACATGATAACTTCCATGAATAGCTGAAACACATACAGTTTACTATGACAATACATACTATGCAATCCTCACTTATAGTATTTTGTAAATTTGTCTTGAAAGGTGCTTAAGGAAAGAAGTTTATCTTCATAATACTATACTTATGAAGGTGACTAAGATGATTGGACCACATATTTTCTGTGCAAATGAGATCTCTGTTTTGAATATTCATTTGACAATTTTCTGACTTATAAAACCTAAGCTAATATAAGATAAACAAACCTAATGCAGTTGTTTGCTTTATGGAGGCAAATGCATGCAAAATATTTTCTTATCATGTTGTTCTTGTTCCTTGTTCTAGTACACTAATACCAAAATGTTCCTTCTTCACTCCAACAATTAAAAAACTGTGCCTTTTTCTTCTTTAAAAGCAGCTCAGCTTTTTAAGTTTCAAAATTTTCAGAAAATAGTGCCTGCCGTTTTTTCTATTTTTTTCTTCTCCAAAGGTAGGTTAGGCTAGGTTTGGTTAGGTGATGTTGCATTTTATTATAACTGCTCATTTTTATGCTTTGCTACTTAACTCAAAGCTACTTTTGGGATTATTTCGTTCACAACATGGAAAGTAAGCATTTGCACAGAAAATAACTAGTCATCATCTTCAGTTGCTATTGGTTTGTATAACACATCAATCATTGGGTCATGCAGTGTTGCCAGTCTCTCACACTGATTGGTTGTGGGCAAAGAGTAGTGACAGGTGAGACTCAAACCCATAATCTTTCCACTGTGAGACAGGCTACTTACCCCTACTTATCCCCTCCCATCATCTTCATCACATTCATAAACATGGTATTCAAAAGACAAATGTGCATAATATTATGTACAGCAATGGAACCCCTATTTAGAAAAAATATATAATTATGATAGAAAGAGAGCAGCAGAATGCTACTAGACCCATCAGTGGAGTAGGCAATTATATGGGTACTCAAGTATAAGATATTAAGTATAAGATATGATTGAAATGTATGAAATTATAGATTGTGAGGGCAGTCTGAATCATATCCTATTTAGCCTATCACACAGGTGTCATAAATTCAGATTAGACAAATCAAGGTGTAGGACAGTTAAGCAACAACATGTCTTGAGTGAGAGGATTGTCAATCAGTAGAAAAGTCTGCCTGCTGATGTGGGGAGTTCCTCATTGAATGTATTAAACAAAAATATGGTAAATGACTATTTTTGGTTGCAAAATCTTATTGTTGGGTCCTAAGGTGTGATGGATGGTGTGCTATCTATGCTAAGTGGTTGTGCACTGTACAGGCCCCTTTAGGTCGGCATGAATGGAGGATTAAAGTTATTTTTGATCATGCTGATGAATTTAGTATTATATTAGCTATATAGGAGATAGTATACTATGAGTAGTATGCCATGCTTTATAGGATGTACCTAGCATTTGATTCAGCACCAGCCTTCAGGCATGCAATACTGATAAGGGAGGAGGTTGGAATTGTTGGGGAGTGTAATATGCAATATCAGGTGAATGGTTTTAGATGGGCTGGGATACATGGTTCATTACAAACTTGGGGTAATTTATTGATTAGGGTTTGAGCATGTACTTTCCTGGTATATTTTGCTAGATATACTTGAATCAGGTGGCCCCTGTGGCTCTTATTAAGGCACAACACTTTAGGACTATGACTTTATGATTGTGAATTAGGTATCTAGGTGCCTACCTAAATAACTAGGTATGAGGATTGTGGGTTCTGTATTATAATAGTCAGCACATTATTATGAAGTATTGGTTGAGACCAACCTGGAGGCATATTGGTTAAATAGCTGGCAACCAAGTTTGGTGTGTTAGAGCATCTAAAAGACTGGCTGAATTTATGATTGCTTCTGACTGTTCAGCTTGAAATTGCATAAGGTAAAAAATATTGGTCCATGTCTGTAGTGGATCATATGCAGTCTCAATTGCTGACTGTGGTGTGTCATGTGCAGTCTCAGTCACTGTCTGTGGTACATCATGTACAGTCCCATGTCACTGTCTGGCATGTCATGTACAATCCCAGTCACTGTCTTGTGTGTCATGTACAGTCTCAGTCACTGTCTGGCATGTCATGTACAATCCCAGTCACTGTCTGGCATGTCATGTACAGTCTCAGTCACTGTCTGGTGCATCATGTACAGTTTCAGTCACTGTCTGGTGTGTCATGTACAATCTCAGTCACTGTCTGGTGCATCATGTACAGTTTCAGTCACTGTCTGGTGTGTCATGTACAATTCCAGTCAATGTCTGATGTGTCATGTACAGTTTCAGTCACTGTCTGGTGTGTCATGCGCAGTCTCAGTTGGTGTCTGTGGTGTGTCATGTACAGACTCAGTTGGTGCCTGTGGTGGATCATGTACAATCTCAGATGCTGTCTGTGGTGCATAATGCACAGTCTCAGTTGCTGTCTGTGGTGTGCCATGCTTCTGACAAGCTTCGCTGACTCATGACTCATGATGGTGACGGTGACTCATGCTTGGATGGTGACGGTGACTCATGACAACATGCCGGTGACGGTGCCACATGTGTTCTCAGATCGCCACCATGTCTGACAGTGGGGTGACCCGCTCTGAAATAGTCAGTCTGATCGTGCGCACGGCTGTGGCCTCGGCCATCACCTACCTGGGCGTCAAGTGGGCAGTCGACATGATGGACCCCACCAGGAAGCGGCGCAACGAGGACAAGAAGAGGGTGAGCTGGAGGCCACTGGAAGGCCATGGACGCTGAATGGCCTTGTGGTCGGGGGCGGGGATGGCCTTGTGGCCGGGGGCGGGGATGGCCGAGTGGTCGGCGCGCCCTTGAATGTTGTCGACGCGCCCTAAAGTCCGAATAACTCGGTGCGCCCTTGAACCAAAATTATCAACCAGTCGACACTGGTTGGTTGGTTGGTTATTGGCTTTACGAAACATCGACCGTCGAGTCATGCAGCGTCGCCAATCTCTCACGCCGATTGGTAGCGACTGGTGAGACTCGAACCCACGACCTTTCGATTGTGAGACGAGCAACTCACCCCTAGACTACTCGTCCCCTCAGTGGACACTGGAAGGTATAGCTGACTGGTGTTCACCGGCTGAAGTGAGTGTTGTGCTCAGTAGAATGTGTAGGGGACGAATGGTCTAGGGGTAAGTGGCACGTCTCACAATCGAAAGGTTGTGGGTTCGAGTCTCACCTGTCGCTACTCTTCCCCCGCGACCAATCGGCGTGAGAGACTGGCGACGCGACGTCACTCGACGGTCGATGTGTCGTAACACCAATCACCAACCAACCAACCAAGTAGAATGTGTACGAGTGCCGCTGTTTTGGTTCGTAGCTTGTGAGCAGGGTGCAGGTGTCTATAGGGGAGGCATGGCACAGGCAACACCAAGAAGTATCGACACAGCAATATTTCCAGTCAAATTTGAAACAACTTGGAAAAAATGAGTAAGTAGCCAATGAGTAGGATGCTAGCATCTTAACCGAAAGGTTGTGGGCTCGAGTTCACACGTCGCTGCTTTTCGGCCGCAACCAATCAATGAGTGACTGGTGATGCTATGTGACTAAAATAGTCAATGCATCGTAAAATCAGGAACCAGTTTGACAACTTATTATTTATGCTCAAGGGTGAGCAAGGAAGTCGGCGCCCGCACCCCGCCACATCGTATTTTCACAGTGAGTTTGGGCAAAAACCTCCAGTGCCCCAATTCAGGCTCACCTTCCCTTTAGTCCTTTAGCAAACTGTATTTGCCATTCTCGGTTTTTCTGCATTGTGTATAGAAGTGCATGAGCAAACTCCTAACTGGTGATGGTGCCAGTAATTATGTAATTATTGTGTTCATGGCATGGCCGTCATGGCCCACTACAAACAGCGCGCACTTCACACAAGTCAATGTACTGCGCTACTGCGGTGGGCTACGAAGCCAGTGGGCCCTGCGCGATCCCAATGACCTGACCTGACATGACCTGACAGGCAGAGCGTCTCCTCAGTCGTCTTGGAATCGACAAGAGTGTACATCTGACCGACTACGAGATGTCGATTGCCTGCCAGCTGGTGGAGCCGGTGTCGATCCAGGTGACCTGGGACAGCATCGCCGGGTGAGTGCGTTCTCAGCAGCCATACCATCACACCACCACACTGCCACACCACCATACAACCACACCACCACACTGCCATACCACCACACCACCATACCACCATACCATCACACTGCCATACCACCACACCACGACACTGCCATACCATCACACTGCCATACCATCACACTGCCATACCATCACACCACCATACCACCACACCACCACATCACCACACCACCATACAACCACACCACCATACAACCACACCACGACGCTGCCATACCACCACACTGCCATACCATCACACCACCATACCATCACACCACCATACCACCACACCATCATACCACCATGCTGTACAACCATTCGGAGGATGATGTTTCTAGGTCAAATCGTCGGGTGGCCGGGCCCCAGAACCGTACGCCGACTGGTGGTCTCAGGATGTGACGGTGCAGCTGACAGGCTCTCGTGATGAAACCAGAATGCGACTCGGGGCAGAGTCGGGGCTTATCCGGACTGCGATTCGGAACGGGTGGCCAGGCCATCAGGCATACATTGCTGGGAGTGCATTCCCAGAAAACTTTACGGAGTGGGTGGGTTCTCAGGTCAGTGTGACATGGTGACTACCTCCTTTGATTAGCTTTGAAGAGTGTGTGGATTCTAGGAACACCATTGCAGGGTGGATAAGTTCTCTGTACAGCATCGGTAACAAGAACAGGGCAACAGGATCAACACAAAGTGTGTGTGTCTGGTGGGGGGTGGGGGCATTTGTCTGCATTGGCTTCTCTCCTCTGGGCAAGGCAGTGACAGCTCACAAATGGGCAGGTTGGTGAACCTGCTGAATCCCTACGAATTCAACAGTGCATCGCATTGCTATGGAACCGTGGGATGGTTCTATATTGCAGCTCGTTGGTACACGACACAGGCAGCATTTGCTCGCTTCCAGTAGTTGCTCATGAGAAAGTGTGGGATCAATCTCCTCGGGGTCACAGTGTAGGATTGGTCTCCTCAGGGTGATCATGTGGGATCAGTCTCCTGAGGGTGCTAGTGTGGGATCAGTCTTCTCAGGGTGATAGTGTGGGATCACTCTCCTGAGGGTTATAGTGTGGGATCAGTCTCCTCAGGGTTATAGTGTGGGATCAGTCTCCTCAGGGTGATAGCATGGGATCAGTCTTGTGGTGACAGTGTAGGATCAATCTTGTGGTGATAGTGTGTGATCAGTCTTGTGGTGATAGTGAAGAAACACACATAGTTTAGCATGTCGTTGGTGGCTCTGTTCAAGGTAGGGCAGGGAGCCGGCTATGGGCCTCGAATAACACTGTGTGCTACACTATTATTAAAAAAGAAGTTTGTTTCAATTAATATTTCAGACATTGTGTGATGGCTGGATATGGTGCTGTGGTCCTGATGGGGCTGGATATGGTGCTGTGGTCCTGATGGGGCTGGATATGGTGCTGTGGTCCTGATGGGGTTGGATAAGGTGCTGTGGTCCCAATGGGGCTGGGTATGGTGCTGTGGTCCTGATGGGGCTGGTTATGGTGCTGTGGTCCTGATGGGGCTGTGTATGGTGCTGTGGTCCTGATGGGGCTGGGTATGGTGCTGTGGTCCCAATGGGGCTGGGTATGGTGCTGTGGTCCTGATGGGGCTGGGTATGGTGCTGTGGTCCTGATGGGGCTGGGTATGGTGCTGTGGTCCTGATGGGGCTGGGTATGGTGATGTGGTCCTGATGGGGCTGGGTATGGTGCTGTGGTCCTGATGGGGCTGGATATGGTGATGTGTCCTGAGGGTATGGTGCTGGCCTGATGGGGCTGGGTATGGTGATGTGGTCCTGATGGGGCTGGGTATGGTGCTGTGGTCCTGATGGGGCTGGGTATGGTGCTGTGGTCCTGATGGGGCTGAATATGCTGAAGTGATCCTGATGGGGCTGGGTATGGTGATGTGGCCCTGATGGGGCTGGATATGATGCTGTGATCTGGTGATGCTGACGGTGCTGGACATCACGCTGTGCCAGCCGGGCGGTGCTCACGCCGACGGCACCCGCAGGCTGGACCACGTGATCCAGGAGCTGCAGGAGACGGTGATCCTGCCGATCCGCAACCGGCAGCTGTTCTCCGGCAGCAGTCTGATCCAGCCGCCCAAGGGGGTGCTGCTGCACGGGCCGCCCGGCTGCGGCAAGACGATGCTGGCCAAGGCGACGGCCCGCGAGTCCGGCACCAGGTAACGGGGGAGCACGTGCTGGGGTAACGGCGGAACACGTGCTGGGGTAGCGGCGGAACACGTGGTGGGGTAACGGCGGAGCACGTGTTGGGTAACGGCGGGACAAGTGCTGGGGTAACGGAGGAACACTGCTGGGGTAACGGCGGAACACATGCTGGGGTAGCGGCGGAACACGTGCTGGGGTAACGGCCGGACACGTGGTGGGGTAACGGCGGAACACATGCTGGGGTAACGGCGGAACACGTGCTGGGGTAACGACGGAACACTGTTGGGGTAGCGGTGGAACATGTGCTGGGGTAGCGGTGGAACACACGCGGAACACGTGCTGGGGTAGCGGCGGAACACATGCGGAACACGTACTGGGGTAGCGGCGGGACACGTGCTGGGGCAACTGGGAACTGCTGCTGCTATGCAGGGAAACCGTGCGGATATTTTTCAGGAGTAATTGTTCGTTCCTATTATGCCGATGAATAGCGATGTTGGATGAGTAGCGCGGTGGGAACATTTCCCAATCCCGCGGCCCGCCGGCGAAACAGCGTGGGCGGCGCCATTAGCCGTGAATGTGCAGAAAGTGCGTCGTGAACCACCCAATAAACAAGGGTAGCGCGGTGATGGCATGACGATGGCGTAGTGGTCGGGGCGGCGCCTCTCTGGTTGGCTATTGGCTTTACGACATATCGACCGTTGAGTCGTCTAGCGTCGTCACCAATCTCTCACGCCGATTGGCCGCGGACGAAAAGTAGCGACAGGTGAGACTCGAACCCACAATCTTTCGTTTGTGAGACGGGCAACTTACCCCTAGACTACTCGTCCCCTGTGACCTTAACAGATGAATGTCCTCCGCTGTCTATGCCCCCTGGCTCAGTTAACACTTTTCGCCTGTGACATTCACTGTTTCTGGCCGTGCTCGACAGGTTCATCAACCTGGAGATCAGCAGCCTCACGGACAAGTGGTACGGCGAATCGCAGAAGCTGTGCGCCGCCGTCTTCTCGCTGGCCGTCAAGCTGGAGCCGTGCATCATCTTCATCGACGAGATCGGTGAGCCGGGGGTTGGGCCTTAGTGCTGGTGGAGTGTTGGCGGCGTACAGCCGCAGTACTAAACTGGGCATACTAGGCACAAGGCTGGACTGGGCTGGGCTGGGCTATGCTGGGCTGAGCCGAGCCGAGCCGGGCTGGGCTAGGCTAAGCTAGGCAGGACAGGGTTGGACTGGACTGGGTCACGGCGGTCTAGCGAACTTTGGACTTCGAACTGCAAGATCGCCTGCCCGATTCTCACCAACTTGCCGATTTTCAGGTGTGTTTGTGATCAAGCATGGCCGAAGATTGGCGACACTGTGCACCTGCCAGGCCAATGCATGGCAAAACACTGAGGCTTGACCTGACACCTGGTGTGCATATGCATGCACCCACTACCTGACAAAACATCTGGCACCTGACGTGCATATTTGGGCGCTACATGACCAATGTAGCCGATGCGCCCTAAAGCCCTAATAACTAACTAACTAACTGACGTGCATATTAATGCACACATTACATGGCACCAACATCGGACACTGTGTCGATCTTCAGGTAGCTCTTCACCATGGGCGCTGTATAACCACTGCAGCTGATGCGCTCTAAAACCGTAATGACTAACTAACTGGCTCTTCACCAGCGGAACTCCGGAAATACGGAGCCCGTGAGTCTAGTGGTGTACTTAATGTTACGTCTTGCGGCGACTTCCAGCCACGGCGCTTCTTCACAATCCCGGACAATGGGCGCTATATGATCAACATGGTCGATGAGCCAAAATAACTAACTAACCCTCCCTGGCGGCAACCCTCAATGCCAGTTATGCCCCAGTTATGGGCGCAATATGACCCTAGATGTCGACGCGCCCCTAAACTCCAACCCACCACCACCACCACCCTCAATGCCCAAAGCCAATCACCAGGGGGCTACGAACATGGTGATAACACATAATTAGGGGCGTCACTAGCTCAGTGGTTAAGCTGAGTGTCTGCCAAGCCAGAGGTTCGGGGTTCGATTCCCCGTAATGCCCGCTCTTCCCGACAGGGTGAGAGGCAGGCGACGCCGTGTGGCTTCAGCTGCTGAGCGTGTCTTAAAGCCACGATCGAATCGAATCCAATAAAACAGAATTGTGAACACAGTGATAACACAGAAATATATACAGTGGGCTCTGAACACAGAACATAGACAACACAGTGTCAATTGTTCGTGTCAGGTAATGTGTGTGTTAATATGTGCATCATGTATCTGATGTTCTTCCTGGTATTGGGTGCATTCATATGCACACCGGATGTTCATATGCACATGTGCATATGAATTCACCCACTACATTACACATACACCTTGCTTCTAACAAGACTCTTGGCCTGATGTTACCCAATATCTGAATTGACACTGTCTAAACACACACCAGGACGCATGGTACGTGATCTGACCTTCGCCATGACACATGCCATGGGACCTGATGCATGTCACGTGACCAGAAACCAGCCCTCACACATGGCACATGACCTGACATGTGCCCTGGCATGACCTGACATGTGACCTGACATGACCTGATATGTGCCCTGACATGACCTGACATGTGACCTGGCATGACCTGACATGTGACCTGGAATATGCCACGTGACCTGACACCTGACACATGACCTGAAACCCGCTCTTACACATGGCACGTGACCTGACACATGCCACGCTACACCTCAGCAGTGACCTCTGGCGACCCCCCGCGGCGCGACCCGCCGGACCCCGCCTGACCTGTGGCCGCCGGCAGACTCGTTCCTGCGCTCGCGCGCCACGCACGACCACGAGGCGACGGCCATGATGAAGGCGATGTTCATGTCGCTGTGGGACGGCCTGATCTCGGACGCCGAGCGGTGCGTGCTGGTGCTGGGCGCCACCAACCGGCCGCAGGACGTGGACCGCGCCATACTGCGCCGCATGCCGGCCGCCTTCCACGTGGGCCTGCCCGTACGTGAGCGCCGCCGCTGAGGGGAGGGGACCTCCGCCGCCACCGCCGGGGAGGGTAGCGAGGGAGGGCTGGCCCGTACGTGAGCGCCGCCGCTGGGGGGGGGGGGGGGGGCTGGCCGTACGTGAGCGCCGCCGCCGAGGGAGGGGGGGGGCCTCAACGCCGCCACCGCCGGGGAGGGTAGCGAGAGGAGAGGGGCCTGGCCTGTACGCGAGCGCCACTGAGGAGGACGCGAGGGGCTGGTCGGCCGTACGTGAGCGCCGCCGCGGCCGCCACTGAGGAGAGATGGAGGGGAGCGATAGGGAAGGGGGCCGGTCGTGAGTGATCGCTGCCATTGAGGAGAACGGCAGCGGAGGGGGCTGACCCGTACGTGAACGCCGCTGGGGAGGGGAGGGGGCTGCCCATACGTGAGCGTCGCCGCCGGTGGGGGGCTGGTCGTACGTGGGCGCCGCCACAGAGGAGGGGAGGTGGCTGGCTGGCTCGGACGTCATCGTCGCACCGCCATTGATGGAGACGGGAGAAGAGGGGGGGGCTGGCCCGTACGTGACCACCGCCGCTGAGGAGGGGGCTAGTCCAGACGTGGCCGCCGCCGCCGCGGAGGGGAGCGGGAGGGGCTGTCCGGCCGTGACCGCCACCGCCGCCGGGGGAGGGGAGCGGTAGGGGAGGGGCTGGCCCGAATATGCCCGCGGCACTGTGGGAGACGGGATGGCGAGCTGGCCGGGACGTGACCAGTGTTTAGGGACCGAATGTAGTGTTGATGGCAAATGATGCTCCCTTTGGTACAATTGGTTGTATAGTTTGTGATCACATTGTACATTCAGACGCTGCAGTCATATAAAGCATCTAGTCCTGTTGCTGCTCAGAGTATCAATGCAATTTTCATGACTCAAGGTGGTCGACTGGGCAATCAAGTGTATTTTTTTTAAAGCACCGGAGGACTTCTCGTATAACGCGGACCGGGGAGGAGCGGCGGGCGGCCGACCCGCTCTAAGATCTCGGTGAGCGCTGACTGTGCGGCTCGGATGCGCAGACGCTGACCCAGAGGAAGTCGATCATGCAGCTGGTGATGCGGAACGAGTTGGTGTCTGACGACATCGACTACAACCGGCTCGCCAATCTGACTGACGGCTTCTCAGGTAAGTCGTCAGTTGGGTGGGACTGGCTTCTCATATAGGTTGCCAGTCTGGGGCTGGCTTCTCATATAGGTTGCCAGTCTGGGGCTGGCTTCTCATATAGGTCGTATGGGCGCGAAATGACCCTGGCAGTCGACGCGCCCCTAAACTCCAATTCATCATCATCATCATCATCTCATATAGGTTGTCAGTCTGAGGCTGGCTTCTCAAATAGGTCGTATGGGCGCAAAATGACCCTGGCAGTCGACGCGCCCCTAAACTCCAATTCATCATCATCATCATCATCTCATATAGGTTGTCAGTCTGAGGCTGGCTTCTCATATAGGTCGTATGGGCGCAAAATGACCCTGGCAGTCGACGCGCCCCTAAACTCCAATTCATCATCATCATCATCATCTCATATAGGTTGTCAGTCTGAGGCTGGCTTCTCAAATAGGTCGTATGGGCGCAAAATGACCCTGGCAGTCGACGCGCCCCTAAACTCCAATTCATCATCATCATCATCATCTCATATAGGTTGTCAGTCTGGGGCTGGCTTCTTGTGTAGGTTGTCAGTCTGGGGCTGGCCTCTTGTATAGGTTGTCAGTCTGGGGCTAGCTTCTCATATAGGCTGTCAGTCTGTGCTGGCTTCATGTATTGGTTGTCAGTCTGGGAGTAACTTTCCACGTAAGTTGTCAGTCTAGAGACAGCTGCTCGGGTGAGTTTTCTGCGCGCGGCGACTTCTCGTGTGAGTCGTCCGTCTTGGTATAACTTCCTGTGTGAGCTATAATTGATCCCATGGTACAGGTGTTGGCCATAAGGGAACCTATGGTAGCAGGTGTCAGTCATTGATCCCATGGTATAGGTGTCGACCTTAAGTGATGTCATGGTGACATGTGTCGGCCTTAGATAATCAGATGTTGACATATGTCTGCCGTAGGTAATCCCATGGTGACATGTGTCCATCATATTCGATCCAATGGTGACAGGTGTCATCCATAATTGATCCAATGGTGACATGTGTCGGCAATAGCAGATCCAATGGTGACAGATGTTGACCATATATGATTCCATGGCAACATGTGTAGGCCTTAGGTGATCCAATGGTGACATGTGCTGGCCATAGGTGATCCAATGGTGACATATGTAGGCCATATATTATCCCATGGTGACATGTGTTGGTCTTAGGCGATCCCATGGTGACTTGTCGGCCATATGCGATCCAATGGTGACAGATGTTGACAATATATGATCCCATGGTGACAGGTGTCAGCCATATGTGATCCAGTGGTGACAGATGTTGCCCATATATGATGCCATGGTGGCATGCCATAGGTGACCTCATGGTGACAGGTGTGGGCGCCGACTGACCGACTTGTTATGTGTCAGGCTCTGACCTGCGCGAGCTGTGCCGGGCGGCGTCGCTGTACCCCGCCAAGGACCTGATGCACGCCAGCTGCGCCTCCAGGTAAACACCGGCCAGAGTCCCCTGGTGCCGCCTCACCCCCCCGACGCGTGCCGCCTGTCGCTACTCTACACCCGCGACCAATCGGCGTGAGAGATTGACGCTACATGACTCAACGGTCGATGTGTCGTAAAGCCAATTACCAACCAACCCGACACGTGCAATGGTGATACCAGTTTTCAGCAGTGACCTTGACCTAGAGTGAATACGTGTCTCGATGTGTAAGCTAAGTAGACTGACAGCGCCTCCCGATTGGTAGGTCTCCAGACTGCCCATGTCCCGCACCGACCACGTTTCCTCCCAAGGCTGGACTTTCAGATTTGTACAGGTTCTGTGTGGTGCTAGAAGCAAGTGTGTTGTAATGAATGCTCTCAGGGCAGCGTTTTCAATTTTTTAAAGCTGACTATCCTGCTTGGGCACTAAATGACCAAACCTGGTCGATGCACCGTAAAACCCAAATAACCAACAGACTATCCCGCCAGACTAACTATCTGCCCAAACTGACTGTGTGCCCACACTGACCATTCACCCAGACTCACCATCTGTCCAGACTGACCGTCTGCCCAGACTGACCACCTGCCCAGACTGACCATCTGCACAGACTGACTGCCTGCCTAGACTGACCATGTGCCCAGACTGACCATGTGCCCAGACTGACCATCTTCCCAGACTGACCATGTGCCCAGACTGACCATCTACCCAGACTGACTATCTGCACAGACTGACTGCCTGCCTAGACTGACCATGTGCCCAGACTGACCATCTGCCCAGACTGACCGTCTGCCCAGACTGACCATCTGTCCAGACTGAGTGTGTACCCAGATTGACCATGTGCCCAGACTGGCCGTCTCCACAGACTGACTGTCTGCCCAGACTGACCATCTACCCAAACTGAGTGTGTGCCCAGACTGACCTTCTGCCGCTCCACAGGACGGCGTCGTCCACTGCCGACACCGGCCGCCAGCTGCCGCCACTGACCGCGCAGAATCTGCGCGCCACCACCCAGGCCGACTTCTCCCAGGCGCTGAGCAAGATGCGCGAGTCCAAATCGCACACGGGCGGCCTGGTGGGCGTGGACGACTGCCTCGACTAGCGGCCGCGCCGCTGGGCAGAGTCGCCCGGCGGACTAGCGCACACCTCCGGGGGAGGGGGTCTCAGGCGCGAGGACGGCGCGCGGGCGCCTCGTTGATTGGTGTGCTCGACCCCGACTCAGAGGACTGGGCCAGTCTCGACGATCTCGCAGAAAGAGCGTGTTTCCAATCAGCGGAGCCCTGAATTGGACGATCACGTGCATTAGTAGTTTTTCAGGTTGTTTCCAGTTGTCCGTGTGACTGAGGGGGGGGATCGGGAGGGATAAATTCAGCCACTGCCATTGTTCAGCCGTCACGGCCGGCGCTCGGTTCGTCCCAGCTGATACGAGTAGTGAGGTGAGGCGCCACCACGGTACCGCGCGTCACGACGTGTATCGTGATCACGATACATCACGGTCGATTTCACCACGGCCGGTCTGTGTATCCGAACCGTGCAGTCTGCGCCCACCGAGCTCTTGGAGGGGCATCGGCCGCCCGCCTCTCCTCCCCGGTGCGCTTCACGTACTCCCCCGGTAGGATCACGACACAGTTATGTGAGAGGTGGTGCACAGCGAGGGAGTGCGTGCGGTGGCCGGGAGCCGCGATGGGTCTCGGTGGCCGAGCCCGCCCGACGGGTCCGGCAGCCCGGCAGTCCGGTGTGGCGCCCGGGTGGCGGGTCGCGGGTTCGAATCCCACGGCCGGCGCGGTTGCCGACCCCGCCCGCGACCAGCCGGCGCGAGAGGTCGGCGGTGTCGCGACCTGCCAGCCGGGTGTGTCGTGAAGGAGACCGGCAGGGCTCGTGAGGAAATCTACTGGTGAGAGAGCTTTGACAGCCGTGAAGCTAGTTTCACCAGTTTCATATGACACCCGGGCAATTGTTTGATCAGCATTATATATATATGGGATTGTGTATGTAAGTGCATGATATATATTGACTTCAAAGCACACAGTACAGGGTGGCACATTCACCCATACCAGGTGTGATTGTCTCGGTGTGTTGATGTGGGTGGTGGATAGGGGGCTCCTGTGTGCGGTAGTAATGCTGGAGTGAATCGAGGATATGTGCATTCATCGTTTTGTTCGTGACAAGATGAAGCTAAACAGTGGAAGTGGTAATTACCGTCAAAATGACGCATGTGAGGCCATTTTGACTGCAGTTTCGTAGTCGGCGCGGCTACGAACGGTCGGTTCGGTAGGGTTATCGTATGATGACACTTTTCGTGACATGCACTACGATGTTTTTCGCTTGACTAGGGCCACCGTTACAAATGTTCGTCACTAGGTGACGTCACAGAATATCACGGCAGGTTCACCATTTTAAGGTTATAACAGGCTACGACACGTACTGGCGTGCCCAGAAAACTGGTTTTCGGTCCGGTCTGGGAGGGATTTCCATTCTTAGTCTGATTTCAATTCTTAGTCTGATTTTTTAACGCTTCGGAATTGTGTAGCATTCGGTGGATTCGTTTTAGACCATATTTTTGGAATATAATTCGTTGGGATTTCGAGAAAATGCCATTTTGGTGCAGAAAATAATGTTTCTTTTTCTGGAAGAGCGCAGCCCCCTAAATCCGCCAGTGACCAGCAGGCGATGCCCGACGGTTTGGAGCTCGTCTGCCATAGCTCGTCTCGTCCTGCATCGCTTCTTTCGTAGCTGTCCGCTATTACTTCCATGGCCTCTTGTTCTGTTCTTGGCTTGCCTCTTCTATTATGGCGCCTATTGCTCTTCAGCTCCGTGCGCTGCAATGCAGTTTGGCCGCTGTTGTGGGCTGCAGGAGGTGGGTGTACATGTGACAAGGGTAACTGGCTCATGGCTGATTTGCGGTGAGACGGCTGCTGCATGAGTAAAGGCCGCTCTGCTGCAGTGGCGACACCTATTTGTGTCACAGTGGCGACACCTATATGTGCCGCAGTGGCGACACCTATACGTGCCGCAGTGGCGACACCTATATGTGCTGCAGCTGGGATTCATATCCGTGTGAGCGGCAGAGTGATCGGTCCGGGGCTGGGCTGCTCGTGCGTGTGGCCGTCCGCGTGAAATGTGTGTGATGGCGAAGCAGTGATGTAGTCGACTATGCGGCCAGTGTGTGGTGTGCGTGCGGAAATGGCGGACAGACACCGATTCGACTTGATCTACCGGCGTGGTGCCTGCTCATCTGCTGTGATACCAATGATTCGCAAAGGTGTTAATATAATCACAGGATGGTGCGGCTTTTGTTCCTTTTCTTGTAGTGCGGATACTGCGGACTGAGGAGGCCCGGTTCCAGCTTCAGGTAGTGCGAAAGCAGTTACCGGACTTGAGTCTGGAGCAGTTACGTAACTTGGGCCCGGAGCAGTTACGGTACTTGGGCCCGGAGCAGTTACGGTACTTGGACCCGGAGTAGCTACCGAGTTTGAATCAGAACGAGTTACTGAGCTTGGGCCAGGACGTTGCCATTGGGGAGTCTGGGCATATACTTCTTTATGCAGAGTTAATTGATGCTTTCAGGTAGAAATTCCTGCATAATTTAACACGTTTATCAAGATGTATGACTTAATGTGACCTTCACGAGGAGGCAAACTTAGCGCCACCCCTCTGGAGGGTTGATGGAACCTGGAGGGCCTTCTGGTGCCATTCGCAGAGCGCTAGTGATAGCACTCCAGTCCTGACAAGGCCGGGTTCGAATGACTATACTCAACCAGATTATGCCTCGACCGGGGAGGGGACGGCTAGCAAAGAGCCCAATGATGTCGGGAAGGGGAAGCGGCGATATAGCTGCCGCTTTGAAGTGTTGACAGCATGCTGAGTTTCGGCATCCACACGCTCGGTCCATCCAAGAACAAACTCCGCTCAGATGGGAGACGAGGGGTAGTAATGTAACGCCTAGGTGCGTGGGTAGGTGCATGATCTGGGAAAGCTACCAGGGAGAAAGGGTACCATGGTAATGGTACATTCTGCCATCCGGTAAATGGCAGAAAGGGTGCCAGGTTATGGAAGAGAGGTACACCGTGGCAGTAGTTAGGTATTGGAGGAAAGGTAATGCTGGCTAGTTTGAAGCTAGGGAATCGACGTGCGGTCTGATTCCACCGCTGAATGTTGAATTTCGATACATTACATTACTCCAAAGAACCGAAAGCATGATGGAAATCAATGAATAACAACCACGGAGGCTCGCACCGACCTAACCCACAGACAGTCGGGAGAAGAAGAGGGCGCTCTGGCGGACAGCGCTCTAACCACGTGCGGTGCAGGCGCAAAAGCGACCGGTGACACGTCCGCGGCACACTTCGGGCCAACAGCCAGTTGGCTGACCATCACATTCGGCAAGCACAATGGTGCGCTCCGCTACAGTAACCTGACGTTTTTCTTGGTGCGTTGCTTCCCCGCACCCGCACCATTGACCATTATTGGAGTACGCTAACTCGATTGCGTTTGGAGCTGCTTCATCGATCAATGTGATACAGTTCCTCTGCAGGTCTCTGCCATTCCCTCCACCATCTACTCTGTGCGACCGTAGCGCTTTTCCAGTGAGATACACTAATCATCAGACCAGAGGAAAATTATATGAGCACAGTAGTTTCTCCCTAAACTTGCATATGGTATACATGAACTGTCAGTACAGATATAGCGTACACGAGACAATAACTGTTTTGGTTCACAGGCGGGCAAGAAGTGCCGCGCCGAATCTCAATGGGTGGCTGCGGCAAGTGTTGCTTTGGTGGATAGGTTATCCTTGTGATACGGTAAATAAAAGTAAGTCCTTGGAGATAAGGTGCAGAATTAGGTACCTACGTCGTACAGTCAATTGATGGTAAAATTGTTCGCGTATGTTTCGATTACTCGTCGGAATTGGGCAACCATTTCCAATGGTTGAGATAACATTGTATTCTATTCACAGTTATTTGGCGAATTACCCATCTACCTAGGCAGGCATCTGTTTACTTAGATAGGTATCCCTACCTAGGTACCTATGCATAGCTTAATTAAAGACAGTCAGTAGGTTGGTGTATACCTATAAAACTAAAAGAGGGAAGAAGCCCCTAAGCTAATTTGTGGTCAAAATATGCTTTACTGGTGCTTTCTGACTTGGTTTGAAGCTACATAATAGTTATGGGCGCTAAATGACCTCGCAGTCGGCGCGCCCTTAAGCCCAAATAATCTATCAATCAATCAGAAGTTACTTAATACTCATTCTTTTGGATATGAAAACATCCAGATGTAAATTAAAATTGAAGCGTTTATGCCTGAACTATGTGGTTATTTCACCAAATATGGTCATCAAATTCATTTAAAAAAGATAAAAAATACCATAGAGGTTCTATGGTGTTTTTCAATGTTTTTCAATTTCAAAAATGCTCTATGATAAAGCATTTTTGACCATGCCAATTTATGTTATTCCCTCTCCCCAACAGACCATGGAAAGGTGTGGAGGAAAAGTGGGCTTGGGTAAGGTAGTATAATAAAGAATAATCCAAAACAAAATAAAATATTATTTTATCTAGCCTATTGTTCAATCACCTACAACGTTCTGGTGCATCTTCTAAAACCTATACATGATGGATTTCTGGTAAATTTGCTGTTGAACATAATTTTTTATCTCTTTCTCTCACCTGGTTCTCTCACCAGGTTGGCTCCCCAAATTCTTGAGCATCACTCACCCAGAGATGAGTTCTGTGGCTGACCAATGGGAGCCAGTATCTGCAGGTATGCCAGTTCCCAATATTAAAGAAAAGTATGGTTATCAGATAGACAGGGCAAGACACTGGAAAGTGTACCTTAAGCAGAAATTGTATGCTTAGAGTAGCCACTACATCTGCTAATATGTCGTCAGAATTTATGGAAGTTAAGAAAAATCAAGTATAGAGAAGTAAAGTGGAATATCCTTTAGTCAGATGGCAAGATAGCACCAAAAAAGTTGTTTGGAGTTGGGTATTGTATTGTATTGTAGCATAAAGAGTAATGCTCAAAAGAAAGATAAAACATGTAACAACCTAACATAACCTAGCCTAACTTTCCATGCAAGAAGTACATTTTTGTCAATGGAAAATGTCCAACATTTTTTTTCTAATTACAAAAAATCTTACCTAACCTAACCTAAGCTACCCTGAGCTGTTTTTGATGAAAAATAGGTCTAAAATGCAAATAAAAATCAAAAGACAATTCATCATGGGGAATGTACATTCCAACATTCCATCTTGAGATACTGATGCATGTTTCCAACAGGTAATTTTACCACATGATGAGTACACAAAACTAGCCAGCTTATTTGGATGCTTTTACCATGCTGTATATGCAATTTTCAGCCTCCAAGGAGAACAATAAGCACCATAGCTAGTAGAAACCAAACAACTATGCAAGCCCTGAATGTGCACCCCCTCTTCATTGTCCACAAACTCCATTTTCCAACCCTCTGGATACACCACAACATCAATTTAGTTTTCTTTCAGTGATGCAAATCACAAGTTCTGGAAGTTGAAGGTGGGTCAATTTTTCTTCCATCTATATTAATGTGATGCAAGCTGAGTGGCATTTTCTGTACAGATGGATCAGGTGATGGAGAACTAATGTGCACTGCTGCATCCAGATCAAATTACAGATTTAAGGAGCTACTGCCAAATTATGCAAACATGTTTTAAGCAGAAATATTGCCTTCAAAATAGTGCTGGCATATAAAATCCTCTGGAATAAACAAACAGACATCTGGAGCAACTCAACATGTTACCTAGAAGTATTGCAAAAACTGGATGATGCTACTCACTCTGGAATGTATGACATGTCACAGATGTATTGTATCTTGCCAGCAGTGCAAAATTAATTTTTTTTGGATTCTGGCACTCTGGGAGTGCAGCAGCTGACCCCCTGGCCTGTCATCAAGCACCCTACAAGCTCCAGTGGCACTTTCTGATGCTGCACCAACACAAGATATGCTCATTGCATACTTGCAAAACAAATAGAGGGATATCCATGTGAACAATTTCTAGCAAATACAACCAACATTTAGCTTGTGGCCCTCACATGCCTTAGACAACAGCTTTCACGAAGTAACACCATCTCCAATGCTGACATTCTCATCAACTGCATGGTCATTGCATGCAATGCATTACCCACAGCATCTCTGATTTGTAATACATGCCATGCTCAAATACCTGTACAGCATACCCTAATGGACTTGCCACAATATGTTGAGCAAAAAAAACATATGTTCACTACCTGAGGGCAGAGCATTTTATGGGGATCTGCCCACCCTTCTTTGTGACACCCATCCAGAACTGGTGGGTGCAGTTCTTGATTTTCTTCACAATATGAGTATGTTCACAGTGCTTGAGCTATAGAAGGGATTTTCATCTAAGATTCATACACTAAGTGCTCTAAACAAGTGCAATGCTTATCGTGATGACATAGACTAGATGTGCATCTCTTTGGTTTTCCTCTCCCACAATTTTTTTCTCTCACAAAGGTAACTGCTAGAACTAGCTTGGATGGGCCAGCCACCGAGCAGTGGCTGCTTGGCTCCACCACTATTAAATTAACGTGGCTCTCCAGCACACATTCCTGGGTTTCCAGCGCATCCCCTGAGTGTCGGTCGCGACCTCTGTCTCCATACTTTCTCAACCATCTGGAATGGATTGTAAATGGTTCGGGGAGCAGTACAGTCTGCTGGTTGCCATCTCCTGACTTCCTGATCCGGTGACCGAGTGGCTTGATCGGGAGCTATTGAGATTCATTCTTGGGAGTTCCCCTGTCTGCACTTAGTTATCTGGCAGGAAGCAGATGAGGACGGTGGAGGGTGAAGGCCTAGCTTTCTCTTCCTCCATGGGTTTTGTTGTTTATTGGGTGGTTCACGACGCACTTTATGCACATTCACGGCTAATGGCGCCGCCCGCACTGTTTCGCCGGTGGGCCGCGGGATTGGGAAATGTCCTGAGAGGCGCGAGTGTCGAACACGGGACCTTTGATACCCATAGCCCGACACCTTAACCACTCGGCCATCCCCACCCCTTCCTCCATGGGTAATCACCTTGAATGGTTCAGGTTTTATAAAAAAAAATATTTTATGGAATATCTGGCCTACAGCCCGGGTGCTGGGTTTCTTCGGAACAAGTCGACTCCTTGACTCTTCCTGATTCCTTTCCTGGTGAGTCTTTGCCACTAAAGCCTGACAGGGTTTTGCTCATGTAGAATGGTGGTTGTTGGTTTTGCGACACGTCGACCGTTGAGTCATGTAGCGTCACCAATCTCTCACGCCGATTGGTAGCGGGCGAAGAGTAGCGACAGGCGAGACTCGAACCCACACTCTTTCGATCGCGAGACGGGCAACTTGCTCATAGACTACTCGTCCCTGCTCATCTAGACTGCTGGTAAATGGTAAGATGGTAAATTAGGTGTATTACTTTAAATGCACCATACATTTCCATAGGTTCTTCCATGATCCAGATGGTCTCGAGCACATGCTTCATAGATGAATGTTCCATGTGGATCGGTGTTCATTATGATCAGGATCGCAACCATGACTGTAACAATTGGTATATTTTAACTTCAGACCTAATATGAAATGCTGAGAAGAAATATTGTAGAAATAAACCCTGGAACATTATTAAGATGATCGGACCATTCATTCTCACCGCTAGTACATGCTTTATCTTGGATGTGCATCTGAGTCTGACTTTATTTAGATTTTGAAATGCCTTGAAATATTTAAAAAAAATGATATATGACATACGCCTGGGATTTCTACATCATCCAGCATCTGTATTTGATGACTCAGTGTGCAGGTTAGCCCAGTGTAGCCTCCGCTAGCTCAGAATAGCTGAACAATGCTAACTACTACCTTCACTGGGGAAAAATTGTAGCCCAAGTCTTAAGTCTCTCCTGTGATAAAATTTTGAAAGGCTAACACCTTTTATGCTATTTTTCTATGCAACACCTACATAGGTATATATGTACATGGATTTTTACATCATTAAGTGTTGAGTGTCACTGTGACAATAATTAGTGCATTCGCTGTGCATTTAGTGCATTCACTGTGAAAATAATCATAATAGGTCGTGCAGATCAGTAGATCAGAATGTTCAGTGTGATCCAAAACTGGCAGCTATCATGCTGAGTGTGACATATTCGATATGCTACCTACAAATAGGGGACGAGTAGCTTAGGGGTAAGTTGCTCATTTCACAATCGAAAGGTTGTGGGTTTCGACCTGTCGCTACTCTTCGCCCGCGACCAATCGGCGTGAGAGATTGGCGACGCAACATGACTCAGCGGTCAATGTGTCGTAAAACCAATAACCAACCTACCTACAAATACGTGTTGCAAGTGTGCGGTTGGTAACAATTTGAGGAGTAGGGATTGCCAGCACGGCTCTCACAATCGTGTCTCATGGAAGAGTACAATGGAAGCGCTGGGCACATGCAGCAAACTTAGTTAGGTACATTCTTTCCATTCAGTCCCTATGTTTGTGCAAAATATTGGAAAGTATGGAAGGTATGTGTTATTGTGTCTTCCGTGCGCGGAAGAGTCAATGTGGTCTAACGGTACTCATTGTCGAAAAATAGTTCAAACTATTACATTGCCAATATTGTTTGATGATCCGTATCTCTTTGGCTGTTTTGGAGTGCACGGTCGAGAAGTCGAGTGTTCAGAATTATGCAACTGACGGGAACTGAGAAAACCTATTAAAATGTATTAACCTGAAATGTATTTGGTGTCAATATCGACCGTTTCCAACACAAGATCGGCTCAGAATGAATAGAGCATTTGTTTTGCATTGCAGGACAGCGAACCGATCTAGTCATGCCTCTGCAGGAACGGGAAGACTCTCCCGGTGGAGACTTCGAGCCCAACAGGAAGAAGACCAAAGTGACGCCGCAGGTAAGGCCATCTATTCAGTTTCGCGCGTATTGCTGCTCCACGCCCGTTGGTTTGTGGGACGCATTTGCCGACACTGCAATGTGGCAAAGGTTGGATTGATGTTTCAGTCACCAACGTAGAGAGGAAAACACTGAGGAGCTTTTCACCACGTTCTAATTCATTTGTGCCTCTTACAGCAATTCTTCTTTGTATATTTAATTATTTCCGGACATTATTTCCAAACGACATTGCATTTACAGTGATTTCTAAACAAGTTCATTGCATTTTTTGGCGAATAAAGAGTGGATAATTTCCCAATGAGGATAAAGCTCTGGATGACAAAAACACCAAGGAGAAGGCCAAGTTTCCAACCCTGAATGGGACGCATTCCACGACTGCGAAACGACGGCGACGTTGGAACATGACGGCACGCGGATGTTCCTCTGGTCTGCTGTCCTGTGCTGTGCAGCTGTTTGCTTGTTTGTTTATTGGGTGTTCACGAATGCGCTTTTTGCGCATTCATGGCTAATGGCGCCGCCCACACTGTTTCGCCGGTGGGCTGCGGGATTGGGAAATGTCCCGAGCGGTGCGAGTGTCGAATCCGGGACCTTTGGTACCCAGAGTCCAACACCTTCACCACTCGGCCATCCCGCCCCTACAATGCAGCTGGAGTCATTAGAGCGGACAGTGCAACAGCCAGCATCCGTGCGTGCCGGTCGCCTGCAGTAGAGCCAAGTGTACGGCGGATTGGGGTGCAAGCGCGGCACAACTCGCCTTCTACTGGTGTTGAGCATACTACAATCTCTCCTCGTTAGTTAGTTATTTGGGTTTATGGGCGCATCGACTGCGCTGGTTATATAGCGGTTATGAATCTGGTTTGGTTATTGGTCTTACGACACATCGATCGTTGAGTCATGTAGCGTCGCCAATCTCTCACGCCGATTTGTCACGGGCAAAGAGTAGCGACAGGTGAGACTCGAACCCACAACCTTTCGATTGTGAGACGAGCAACTTATCGCGGTTATGAATCTATTTTTGGAAGGGATGTATTATGTCAAACTGAACAGCCGAGATATCGATATATTCGACCTGTCTGGATGATCTACAACCTACAATCTTACAACCTCTCCTCGCCGAACTGTCACTCCTCGACCCAACGCCAAGCGATATCGCAGGGCCGAACCGTTGGACGAGGATTTCCATTAAAGCTTAGAGAGGCGATGAACGCGTGCCAAGCGAGCACCAATACTCTCCGGCTAGCTACGTGGCGCCACTTTATGCAAGATATCCGTCGGTTGCGGTTCTCAGCTGCCTATCGATCCCTCGACCGGGGGGAGGGGGAGAGGGGGGGCTCAACAAGTTGACGGCCGCGCACTGGGGCCGCGTCCACGGCGGGAGAATGTCAACAGCACTCGGTTCATCGCCATGCAGGCCGGCTACCGAGGAGATGGAGGTGCAATTTTTTTTCGGCGTTGCGCCCCAACGCGGAAGAGCGGTGGAGCTGGAACGGACGGACTCGGGTAGTCCCCGGTGGGGACTACCCGAGGAATCCGCGTGGAAGCCCGCTGTGGACCGGTGTTGTGGGGGGGCGGTAGCTCAGTTGGTGGAGCGTCGGACTCTCGATCGCCAGATTGTGGGTTCGAATGTCACAACCGGCGGTATTTGCCGAGTCCACCCGCGACCAGTCGGCGTGAAAGGTTGGCGACACTATATACCTAGCGGTTGAATGCGTCGTGGATGAACCCAAGGTTTTTCTCGGACCGGTGTTGTAGGCCATTATGCTGCTGATCGTGCATTCTTCTCCTGATTATTTGGGAGTCGAATGCCGAACTGACGTTGAAATCAGTCCTTTGAATGAAATCATTCAAAGGAACGGCGATGACTACGGAAGCTTTGAAACCACAGCCTCCCCTGTTACTGTGCCTGAGTACGCCACTGTCCGACCTGAGTGCAACACCGCATTCACTCTTATTGGTGCCGAGGCGCGTTCCTGCGCAAGCTGCAAGCTGCATCTGATAACTTCCTCTGGCCATGCCTGTGCGCGCCTCTGCGTGGCCTGGGTACAGTGGTGGCGTCAGACCTCAGCCTCCCCTCTGACCGTGCCTGGGCGCGCCTCTGCATGACCTGGGCATAGCGGCGGCGTCAGACCTCGGTCTTCCCTGTGCCTGTGAGCGCCCCTGGGCTGCCTGGGCACAGGGGCTGCGTGATACCTCAGCCTCCCCTCTGGCCGTGCCTGGGTGCGCCTCTGCGTGGCCTGGGCACAACGGCGGTGTCGGACCTCAGCCTCCCTTCTGACCGTGCCTCGATCCTCCCCGCGTGGCCCGGGTACGGCGGCGGCATCAGACAGCCTGCCCCTGTCCGTGCCTGGGTGCGCCTCTGCGTGACCTGGGCATAGCGGCGGCGTCAGACCTCGGTCTTCCCTGTGCCTGTGAGCGCCCCTGGGCTGCCTGGGCACAGGGGCTGCGTGATACCTCAGCCTCCCCCTGACCGTGCCTGGGTGCGCCTCTGCGTGGCCTGGGAGCAGCGGCGGCGCAGGCTGGCCAGAAGCCGGGCAGGCGCGGCGAGCGGCGGACCGTCAGCCCGAGGAACCCGCCCACCTTGACCGGCGCTGACCTGACCTCTCCGGCACCATGGTGCGGTGGCCACCCAAGGTACGTCGGCCCGAGGAACCCGCCCACCTTGACCGGCGCCGACCTGACCTCTACGGCGCCATGGTGCGGTGGCCACCCAAGGTACGTCGGCCAGAGGAGCCCGCCACCTTGACCGGCGCCGACCTGACCTCTACGGCACCATGGTGCGGTGGCCACCCAAGGTACGTCAGCCTGAGGAACCCGCCCACCTTGACCGGCGCCGACCTGACCTCTCCGGCACCATGGTGCGGTGGCCACCCAAGGTACGTCGGCCTGAGGAACCCGCCCACCTTGACCGGCGCCGACCTGACCTTTCCGGCACCATGGTGCGGTGGCCACCCAAGGTACGTCGGCCTGAGGAGCCCGCCCACCCTGACCGGCGCTGACCTGACCTTTCCGGCACCATGGTGCGGTGGGCACCCAAGGTACGTCGGCTAGAGGAACCCGCCACATTGACCGGCGCCGACCTGACCTCTGCGGCACCATGGTGCGGTGGCCACCCAAGGTACGTACGCTGAACGGCGCGCGGCTCGGATTGACCGGCGCACGCGCTGCGGCGTCGCCGGGCGGCCGGGTTGTGGGCGGTGAAAATTCCGCGGAGCCGCTTGGTCGCGAACGCGTTACCTCGGCGAATGAAGGCGGATTGAACGTCGGTCGACGACAGTGAGACGCGAGAGCTATCACAAGGTGCGGTGCACTTCAGCGATAATGCACTAAGCAACGATGATGCACTGAGTTGTGCGTAGGTACACCAATTACACATCCAGGTATTGGTGTACCTGGGGTGCACGTTGGCACATATGGCGGATTGAACACCACACGCACATGAAAGCCATGTATATGATTATTATTGTTATTGTTTATGTACGTCATCTTTGCAGATGTCATGTGACTCGGCTTACCGACTATTGTGCTTCGTCATCACCACTCCTGACAGTGGTCTCGGGAATAACCACTTGATCGTAGATATACCATGTGCTGAATTGCATACACGCTAGCTTGTAGAATTTCATCAGTGAAGCTTTTCTTTGCTCAAGTAATGGGCCAAGCCATGTGGTCAAATAGATGGATTTTCAAGCTGCATTGGAATCTGTGCGATGTTTTTTTAGCGACCTAACTGTTTGTTCTTCTGTTCACCTTAAATCTGCTCGAGTTAACAGTTTTCCAGATTGAGAGATGGAGATTCCATGTGTTGCCATCGTCATCGGGGAGGGGGGCATAGGAAGTTCTTCGGATATTTTTTTTCCGCGTTGCCATACGCGCGGGAGTGTGATGAACATCCATTGGCTGCGCACCGGTTGGCAGCGTGGACTTAAGTACAGTAAGCGTGCTATCTTGTCCTGTGGCGTGGAGGCCAATCGAACCCTTGAGCCTGTCTACGCTGCTGGACGGCTGAGCCTCGGCAGCCTGCTGATAGCCCGACCTCCCGAAGTAACCTACCGAATCCCGGAAAGCACTGGCTTCGGGGAGATCGGCGCCGTTGCCCGCTTACGGGACACTCCACGTTTCGTTCGGACGTGCTCAGCCCCGCCCCTCCCGATTAGCACACATCTACTCGCCCTTTCATTATGTCTCGTTCTTGTGACTTCACAAAAACAGCTCGACAACACCACGGGCGGCTGAACAGCCACGCGGGCGCCGACGCCGATGATGACGTCACACGGCGGCGGAGCGCGCCACGTCGACGCCGACGCCCGGCCGCTGATGACGTCACACGGCAGCGGAGCGCGCCACGTCGGCGCCGACGGCCGGCCGATGTGTATCGCGCCGGTCGCGTCGGTGCCGGCGTTTACATAATGCATTCGGGCGAACCGACCTTGGCGGTCGATGCGTCTCGAAGCTCACATTCGTCACCTGTCGCTGCTCGTCATCGGCGACCAATCGGCGTGAGAGGTTGGCGACGCTACGCGACTCGACGGTCGACGTGTCGTAAAACCAGTGCCCAATCAAGCTCAAATTCATCCAAGTGCAAGAGTGTAGTTGGATCCGGTTCCCTCCGCATTCCATGTGCCTCTCGGCGCCTCCCCGCGTGCCGTGCATAGCGCACTGAGACCAGAAAACTAAGTGCACGAACACTAGAACCAGAGCCGCCGTTAGTTTGTGTGCGGCCGTTAAATTTGTGTGTCTGAAGCGGGCTATAGCTATGGCTGTAGGCTCCGTGCGCCGGTGGCATAACAACCGTCCGTGTGTTTGAGTACCCCGCCGCGTGTTTGAGAACCCCGCGTCAGTGTGGTGGCGTGCCTACCCGTGCTGGTGACCTGGTTAACTGCTGTTGCGCCCGCAAAGCGAGTGGCACGAACCGTCGCGGGCGGCTGTTTGTTGACTCCTGGCCAGGTGTGTTACGCCGGCGACAATAAGTGGGAGCTGTGAATTGGTTGGTTGGTTATTGGTTCTACGAAACATCGACCGTTGAGTCATGTAGCGCCGCCAATCTCTCACGCCGATTGGTCGCTGGCGAAGAGTAGCGACAGGTGAGACTCGAACCCACATCCTCTCGATCGTGAGGCGGACTGTTGAACACCGACTCTTCTTTACGTATGCTTATAGGGAACGACTCTGAGGCCGTTGCGTCTTGTAATATTTTTATGTTCATTCGACAAGCTCGCCTTGACGTGATATACCTCCACCCGTGAAGATGGATAGTGAGCTATGATAGCTGCACCGTAGATTGATTACATTTCAGTTATGGGCGCAAAATAACCCTAGATGTCGACGCGCCCCTAAACTCCAATCCACCACCACATCGATCGTGAGACGAGCAACTTACCCCTATGCTACTCGTCCCCGAGCTGTGAGTTGGGAGTGCTCAGCGCTACGTGGTGCGGCTGCAGGTTACGCCGCTCTATGCTGGACGCCTCTCAGCCGCCTCTGTCGTGTGAAAGGCGGCACGGTTCGGTTGCAATTTCCAACTGGCACAATGCTCAAAGCGTATGACGTTCGAGTTTGCCTTGTATATTCATAAACACGAGCTGTTCCGCCGTCGGGGACGAGGCTGATAGCCGACCACTTTCGTTTTCATTTATTCATTTTCTCATACGTCCAGCATGACGAACACATACTTGTGTGGCAACAATGCAGCCACGCCTGCAACAATGTGCTTCGGCTGAGCCCGGGTTAAATTGTAATCGGACCTGATCTGTGACGTTTTGATCTTTGCGATCTGCACGGAGCGATCGTATCCCGCGCGGCTATCCTCATGACCGCCACGATAAGCGAACAGTTGAGTGCCGTGCGCTAAATAACGCCAAGTGGCGACCGTTAACGGATCAACACGAACGGAACACGACCCACCGCTGCAGGTCCAGTAGGACGTGCCCAGGCTGTAGGTCCAGTAGGACGTGCCCCGGCTGTGGGTGGTCCAGTAGGACGTGCCCCGGCTGTAGGTCCAGTAGGACGCCCGGCTGTAGGTCCAGTAGGACGTGCCCCGGCTGTGTCCAGGACCCCCGGCTGTGGGTGGTCCAGTAGGACGTGCCCCGGCTGTGGCCAGTAGGACGTCCGGCTGCAGTCAGTAGGACGTGCCCCGGCTGCGGTGGTCCAGTAGGACGTGCCCCGGCTGCTGATCCAGTAGGACGTCCCCGGCTGCTGGTCCAGTAGGACGTGCCCGGCTGCGGCCAGTAACCCGGCGCGGTGGTCCAAGGACCCCCTGTGGGTGGTCCAGTAGGACGTGCCCCGGCTGTGGTGGTCCAGTAGGACGTGCCCCGGCTGCTGGCCCAGTAGAAGTGCCCCGGCTGTGGGTGGTCCAGTAGGACGTGCCCCGGCTGTGGGTGGTCCAGTAGGACGTGCCCCGGCTGTGGGTGGTCCAGTAGGACGTGCCCCGGCTGTAGGTCCAGTAGGACGTGCCCCGGCTGTGGGTGGTCCAGTAGGACGTGCCCCGGCTGTGGGTGGTCCAGTAGGACGCCCCGGCTGGGGTGTCCATAGGACGTGCCCCGGCGTGGCCAGTAGACGTCCCCGGCTGCAGTAGACGTCCCGCTGTGGCCAGTAGAAGTGCCCCCGCCCGTGGTCCAGTAGGACGTGCCCCGGCTGTGGTCCAGTAGCTCCCCTGGGATGGTCCAGTAGGACGTGCCCCGGCTGTAGGTCCAGTAGGACGTTCCCCGGCTGCAGGTCCAGTAGGACGTGCCCCGGCTGTGGGTGGTCCAGTAGGACGTGCCCCGGCTGTGGGTGGTCCAGTAGGACGTGCCCCGGCTGTGGTGGTCCAGTAGGACGTGCCCCGGCTGTAGGTCCAGTAGGACGTGCCCCGGCTGTGGGTGGTCCAGTAGGACGTGCCCCGGCTGTAGGTCCAGTAGGACGTGCCCGCTGCCAGTAGGACGTCCCCGGCTGTAGGTCCAGTAGGACGTCCCCGCTGTGGGGGTCCAGTAGGACGTGCCCCGGCGCCAGTGGACGTGCCCCGGCTGTAGGTCCAGTAGGACGTGCCCCGGCTGCTGATCCAGTAGGACGTGCCCCGGCTGCTGATCCAGTGGTCGGGAGGTCCCCGGCTGTGGTGGTCAGTAGACGGGCGGCTGTGGGTGGTCCAGTAGGCGTGCCCGGCTGTGGGTGGTCCAGTAGGCGTCCCCGGCTGTGGGTGGGGACGTGCCCGGCTGGGGTGGTCCAGTAGGACGTGCCCCGGCTGTATCCAGTAGGACGTGCCCCGGCTGTGGGTGGTCCAGTAGGACGTTCCCCGGCTGTGGGTCCAGTAGGACGTGCCCCGGCTGCGGGTGGTCCAGTAGGACGTGCTCCGGATGTGTGTGGCCGAATCCTCGGAAGATGATCACAGAGTCTGGCGCAGGCGATGGCCGGGGGCGCGTTCAGCGCTGACTGTGCGGGCATCCGACGAGGTAACCTATGTGGGGTGTGGGGTGTGAACAGCATCTGTAGGCTTTTCTAAAGGCTTCTAAACACTTCCAAACACACTTCCAAACACAGGTTTTGTATTGTCATGGTGGCGGGGCTCCCGAGGTGGCGCTGTCCAATGTTTTGGCATCGGCCATACACCTAACGCCAAGCATCAGCAAAGCTGGGTGGTACGGGCGCTGCACGACCAACGCAGTCGATGTCGATAACACCCATCACCGGATGTCTCGAATACAAAACCCGATGAATTTCGTTCGGTCCATGGCTTTACGCCAGGAGCTGGAGCAGGTAGCGGACATGGCGCACTCTCGTCTGCACGGCTGGAGCGCGGCCGACTGCCGCCCTCCTTCCAGCAGCGGCGCGCCACGTACGTCTCCAACTGGCAGTGAGGCGATCGTGGCGCCGGACCGGCGGTCGCGCCGCCCGCTCACGCGCCGATGGTGGAGCAGCGGGGCGCCGGCCGCCGATGCCGAGGTACGAGTCCGGGCCAGGAGAGTCGCTGCTCTAGCGCGACCCCGTGAGCCCAAAGAACCGACCAACCAAGGCTGGGCGGTGGTGAGCTAAGAGTACCTGAGCGGCGCGGAAGTGCCGCCATCAACACCAACACTTGCCCCTGACGGACGGAGGGGCCGCGGTAGCTCAGTTGGTGGAGCGTAGGACTGTTAATCGCAAGGTCGTGGGTTCGAATCTCACAACCGACGGAATTTACGGAGTCCACCCGCGACCAATCGGCGTGAGAGGTTGGAGACGCTGCATGACCTAGCGGTTGAATGCGTCGTAAAAAGGCCCAAGGTTCCTCTCTTCCTGACGGACGGAAGAGTGGACGACGGTGTGGTGGTTCTGGTGTGGCGTGCCAATTTATCTGATGAGTTGTCTATTTTGTTGGTAACTATCAACAGACAGTGGGTCTGCCCATCCCCTCTGCCTGTGAACGGAATTATGTCTGCCGACGGTTTTCTGTTCTGAGACCTCTTGCGACTGAGGCGATAGCGCAGTGTCTGCGGCACGTCGCCGAACAACACCAACAGCGATATTGTTTGTTTGTTTATTGGTTGGTTCACGACACACTTTATGCACATTCACGGCTAATGGCGCCGCCCACACTGTTTCGCCGGTGGGCCGCGAGATTGGGAAATGTCCTGAGTGGCGCAGAGTCGAACCCGGGACCTTTGGTACCCATAGCCCGACACCTTAACCACTCGGCCATCCCCGCCCCACCAACAGCGATATGACGTGGACATCATGACGTAGGCATCATGACGTAGGCAGCTGGGCCTGGGTGCCGAGCATCGCAGTCTCAACCGACCCACACGGTTAGCGTTGACCATTCGGTGTCGAGTGTGTAGAGAACCTGCTGTGGGCTGGTTGGTTGGTTATTTAGGTTTAGGGGCGCATCGATTGCTTCGGTAATAAAGCGCCCAGAACCTGCTGTGGGTGCGCTTGCGCCAAACCCAGGTGCTCCACTACTTTAAGGTGGTGGATACCACGCGGGGGTTAAGAAATCAACGGCCCCTGTCCCCGGCGAGACGCAGATGACCCCCCCCTCCACTATCTTGTGGTGACGCCCCTGGTGTGATGGCCACATTTTAGTCATGCCTTTGGGGAGGCAACGTGCTTTGCCGACCCCCGAAACCACGCGAGGGCATACATTGTGAGCGTCGTCGCCGGCGCAGTTTTTCCAGAACAGGTTGTCGCTATACGACCATTACATTTGATGCGCCCTTTAAACCCGAATAGGGGGCGGGGATGGCCGAGTGGTTAAGGTGTCGGGCTATGGGCACCAAAGGTCCCGGGTTCGACTCCAGCGCCACTCAGGACATTTCCCAATCCCGCGGCCCACCGGCGAAACAGTGTGGGCGGCGCCATTAGCCGTGAACGTGCATAAAGTGTGTCGTGAACCAACCAATAAACAATAAACCCGAATAGGTGGGCGTCGAACGGGATTGCACTCCTTGACCTGTGTCTGAGCGCCCTATTGTTTGCAAATCATTGCTGAAGTGATTGCAGGATGCATTGGCGGGCACGACTTGTGGCCTCTTGGCGCGATAGCCATGTGGATGTTATATGTCATGTCAAGTGCCATGTGCCGCTGTTACATGTCGTACTTCACCACCGGAGGACTGCACTGAGTCATATCGGCATTGTGTGGTGGTCGTATCAGTCCGCCGGCGGTATAAAATTGCAACCTAACGGTTGAGTCAATCGCTCGAGCTTGCGAGCGAGTGAAATAATTCGGGACGCGGCCGGGACTTGAACCCGAGACCTTTCGGTTGGCGGCGACACGTCGCGGGCGTCTGGCGGGCCGCGCTGACTGACGGCGGCGCCGGGTCGAGGCGGCGGCGGCCGCTCGAGACGTAACGGGCCCGCACTCGGAGGTCACCAGTCAGCTGACTGCCGACCCGCGTCCCGGCCGCCGTCGGCGTCTCGTCCCGCGTCGCCGCGCGCCGCGTAACGGTGCCGCGCCGCCGATCGGCCGGCGTAGCGACAGGTTCCGGGTTCGAATCTCGGTCGGGTCGGAGTGCTTTCTCGCGTTTGCGGACTTTTGCGTCGGGTTTGGTCCGGTTACGTGTCGGAGGTGGGTGTGCCTGCCGACGAGGTGAAGGCCCCGCGACGAGGCACCACCTTTTCGTGGTGGTGGTGGGGGTGGGGTTGGAGGATTGCGTGCCCCAATGATCCGGGGTCACAGGGGCGGGCGGTGTTAAGGGCTAGGACCAAAGCCGGTGATCAGCGCCACAGGACATCCCAATCCGCGGCTCACCCAAAAAGTGTGGCGGCGCCATAGCCGATGTCAAAAGACCAACCAAAAACAAACAACAGATCCGGGGTCACAGTCCACCGGTGAGCCGGCGAGGGGTCAGACTAACAGTGCCCGACTCGTCCTCCCATCCATACACTCCCATTACAATGCCCATCTCATCTCAACATCCATGTCCTTGACCTGGCCATGCAATACCAACTATCTCTGTCATGAACGGGCAACTTCCCCGGTCCTGCCCGCCAGCTCAGTTTTGTTTGGGTAGTCGCACCCCGTCGGTCCGCCCCCGGGGTTGACGGAGTCCGGAGGCTGAGGTCCCCCGTCGCACGGTGCTAGTTGTGACGGGGACCAACGCGCCTCTTCGGTCCCGATATCCCGGATGGGCGGGCGGGTTCGTAGGGACCGATACGGGCCAAGTAGCTGATCGCCTCGGGTCGGGAGCTGGGTTTGTACCCGGTGCCCGCCGGAACGGCCGGCCGGGGTGAAGGGGTGGGCGGCGCTGTTAGTGCGGTAGGGGTGGTGAGGCTCGCATCCAGATTAAAATCGAACCCCATCAAACGAAGAACTCATGACGAGGAATTGCAAACTACTACGACCTCAGGGACGTACCGGAGAATGAAATGGTTAAAGGATTGATTAAAGGAGAGTTTGGCGTGACAGGAGCGAGGAGGGTAAAGTTAGACGGGGTGCAGAGCCCATCACGACCAACAATGCTATCTCAACTTTTGAAGTGGCGTGGAGCCGACCTGGAACTTTGACTTCGCTGCCAGCCGAGGGCGGGTCAGATCAGGTCAGGTCGCACCCACACCGCCCGACCACACCCACTGGTGACTCTGATGTCGCCGCCAGCCGGGGTCGGTCAGGTCAGGTCAGGTCAGGTCAGGTCAGGTCAGGTCAGGTCGGGTCACACTCGGGGCACTATCTGACCACACACACACAAACACTATCTGGGAACCCTTTCCGAAGTCAGTCGCCGGCGACCGCCTTTCTTCGACCGCCGCCGACCATGCATCACGAGGCGGCTCGTTGGGCAGTCGATCGCCTGCGAGGAAGATACGTGCTCATCCAAGTCAATGAGCGGCATCGTGTGTGGCCGCGCGGTGTTTCGGCTGGACGCGGCTCGGCCACACCGCCACGCTCAGCTCTCAGTAGCAGGGGGATGAGTAGCCTAGGATAGGTTACTCGTCTCACAGTCGAAAGGTTGTGTGTTCGAGTCTCACCTGTCGCTACTCTTCGCCCGCGACCAATCGGCGTGCGAGATTGGCGACGCTGCATGACTCAACGGTCGATGTGTCGTAAAACCAATAATCAACAGCTCAGTGACAGAACCATTGACTGGAAAGCAGTGCAGCAGGGAGTGCAGGTCCCCGACACAGCCTTCGCCCCTGTTGCCTGTCATCGCATCCCGTCGCAAACCGGCTGATTGCTGGCCACCAGATTGGCTATCGCACGAGCTTTCAGCCCACAGTAGCTGGCCGTGCTGCGGTGTGTACAGTGCTACAGTATGTACAGTGGTGCTTCACTGTGCTGAGTCGCGCATGCTGCATTGTGGCGTAGCCGTGATGGGTTCAGTGGCTGCAGTATGCCGGCGATACATCTGATGTGCAGTGCTGTGGTGCAGTGCTGCATGTGCTGAGTGTACAGTGGTGCAGTGCTGTGGTGTGGGCAGTCATGGGCAGTGCTCAGTCGTGCTGCAGTGTGTGCAGTGCTGCAGTATGCACGGTGTTACAGTGTGTGCAGTGCTGTGCAGTGTGTGCAGTGCTGCAGTATGTGCAGTGCTGCAGTATGTGCAGTGTTGCAGTATGTGCAGTGCTGCAGTGTGTGCAGTGTGTGAGCTGCAGTATGCATCTGATCAGTGCATAGCTGCATGGAGCTGTATGGCGCTGTGTGGAGCTGTATGGGGATGTATGACAGAGCTGTGACGGAATTGTGTGGAGGGTAGTAGGAGCTGTCCCGTGGAGCTTGTCATGAAAACTGTATGGGGTTGTATGGAGCTGTGTGGAGCTGTATGGAGCTGTATTGAGTTGTATGGAGCTGTATGGAGCTGTATGGAGTTGTATGGAGTTGTATGGAGCTGTATGGAACCATATGGAGCTGAAAGGAGTTTTATGGAGCTGCATGGAGTTGTATGGAGCTGTATGTAGCTGCATGAGGTTATAGACGCTGTATGGAGCTGCATGAGGTTATAGACGCTGTATGGAACTGCACGGAGCTGTATGGAGTTGTATGGAGCTGTAAGGAACTGCATGGAACTGTATGGAGCCATACGGAGCTGTGAGGAGTTGTATGGAGCTGCATAGAGCTGTATGGAGCCATATGGAGCTGTATGGAACTGTATGGAACTAATCAAAGGCGGTGGCGCGGACTGTTCGCATACGGCGGAGCTGGTACGGCGTATTGCTGGGGATGTTCAGATAATATACCAATGCCTGGTCTCTGTGCTGGCAGTTTCTGTACGGCACAGACGGAGATGGGCGGCGACACACGCGAGGTGTAGAGGCGGTTGTTATATCTCACACCACGGAGAGGAAGGGAGATGTAGAAGCATGTAGGGTACTGTCCGGGGCGAGGGGTGATGCTCTATCCTTGGTCGCATTTAGCTCGGCATGTCAGTGCCATCGAAGCATTCCACGGACCTGCACTTGTACCTGATTCGTGTACTTTGATTATCCACTTGCTTATGCTGAGCCTTTTTATAGCCCGCTTGTGCTCAGCCTTTCTATAGCCTTGTTTCGTGTTCATTTGCACATTAGACCGGATCGACTTTAGCATAGGCGCACCGGAGGGGGGCAGGGGGCCGGCCCCCATGAGACCAAAGTGCCCTTTTGGCCAAAAGTGCCCTTTTGACCGAAAAGTGCCCTCTTGGCCCGAATGTTCCAAATTCAGCCCAAAAATCACCTGCCTTATGTGCCCCGCCTGTGCCAAAGGTGCCCTTTGGGCCCAAAACTGCCCTTTTGGCCAAAATGTTTTTCACGCCCACCCCCCCCGGTCAACAAACCTTCCAGTGTGCCCCGGGCCGCAAAGTGCCCCTTTGGAGCCGGTTAGGTGCCCTTTTCGGTCCGGCCCCCCATGGAAAAATCCTGGGTGCGCGCCTGAACTTTATGCTTTTGATCGTGGGGTATTCCCCAAGCGGCTTATCTTGCACTGCACCTTTAAACAATACAAAATGTCAAAATATAAAGTCCAAAAAATATTCCTGGACTGTCAACCTTTTGCTGAAAAAGTAATGTTTTGCGTTCCAGAGGCATTCAAGTTGATTGATAGTAGCATGTAAAACAAGAACACAGCACCGATCATTTTCATCGTTTTTGTCACGTGGAAACTTGAGGTGTCTGGATGATAGGACATTTTTGTTTTGTGAAATGCATTGATAGCATTGGGCATGCTTTACAAAAAACAAAAACAAATGGTGTACATGCAACTTCATGAATGGCGATGCACTGCAGTGAAAGCGGATGGAACATTGCCGGACTAATATCCATTGCATATTGCAATCATGTAACATATTGCAATCATGAGTTCCAGAAGAAAGTTGAGTCGCCTTTTTGAGTCGTGTCATTGATTAAAAATTATCCGCTTCTGGCGAGCACGGGCCCTGGGCTCACACGTGTCGAGAAGACAGGTCGTCGCCCCCGGGAATCCGATGCTCGCTGCGCTCGGATGTTACCCATAAGGCTGCGCGGCACAATAGGTCATTGGTCTACCCCAACGTCTCGGCTGGCTGCCGGTGTGGCGCACCGAACCCCCGGCCGCCCGCCAACATCCGGCCATGCAATGCAATGCGTGTATGTTGGACTAGGTGCGGACATCGGTGTTCGGTTTCGAGGTCTCTGAACTCTGGCAACAATTTGGAAATCGGACGTTGGTCGCCACCATCGGTGACGGAGATGCCCTGGGAAGCGAACACCCGGATGCCTGATTTTTTGCGCATGCGCACGAGCCCGCAGTCGAACCGCAGTTGGAATCCGAACTCGGTCCGGCTACACTGCCGTGATCGGACGTGGTTCAATGCCTGGTCCTACTACAAGATCTGGGAAATTTAGGTCTATGGCGAAATTGGAAACCGAGGTTACCGTGTCTCCGATGCCCCTCGTCTGTGGCTTTATCTGTGCCACCTGTCAGCTGACCCTCACAGCCGGGGGCTGCCGGCTGACCCTCACTGCTGTGAGGGTCACCTGGTAGCTGACCCGACAGCCGGGGGGGGGGGGATGCGTGCCCTCTTGGCGGCCCGAGCATCGCAGTATCGTGCCATCCTAGACCAGTACAGGCTAACCGCGGGCTTACCAGGCTATCCGAGACCAACACAGCATAATGCTCCGTTGATCGCCAGTCGGCTAGCTGAGGGTAACGGCGAGCTGGTCGAAACGCGGCTACGTGTTATCGCTGAGGATGTATTTCTCGGCTCCGCTCTCCGGAGTGACGTTTGTATGGGCGTGCGTCATCGCCACCATCCTACCGTAAACCGCGGCGGCTGTTGATGGGCACCGACAGACAGGCGGGTGGGTGGCGAAAACAACCAGCTTCCGGTGACTTGCAGCCCGCGAGGGGGACGAGTAGCCTGGGGGTAAGTTGCTCGTCTTACAATCGAAAGGTTGTGGGTTCGAGTCTCACCTGTTGCTACTTTTCGCCCGCGACCAATCAGCGCGAGAGATTGGCGACGTTGCATGACTCAACGGTCGACGTGTCGTGAAATTAATAACCACCAACCACCATCGTCCCGCCGAATTGCTGCCGAGTACCCAGCGGCACCGGCGCCGTTTGTGAGCAGCCCATGGGAGTGGGCGGATGCCGGCGCCGCCAGGCGCGAGATGTGCGACGTGGATTACGTTTTGGCGCTGGACTGGACTGGATAGACCAGCCGCAGCGCGGACCAGATGGTGGAATTATTTGCTGAGCTTTCTTACTTTACTTTACTTTGCTTTACTTTGCTTTACTTTGCTTTACTTTGCTTTACCTTGTTTTACTTTTCCTTGCTTCACTTTGCTTCACTTTGTTTCATTTTGTTTCACTTTGTTTCACTTTGTTTCACTTTGTTTCACTTTGTTTCACTTTGTTTCACTTTGTTTCACTTTGCTTCACTTTGCTTCACTTTGCTTCACTTTGCTTCACTTTGCTTCACTTTGCTTCACTTTGCTTCACTTTGCTTCACTTTGCTTCACTTTGCTTCACTTTGCTTCACTTTGCTTCACTTTGCTTCACTTTGCTTCACTTTGCTTCACTTTGCTTCACTTTGCTGCTTCACTTTGCTTCACTTTGCTTCACTTTGCTTCACTTTGCTTCACTTTGCTTCACTTTGCTTCACTTTGCTTCACTTTGCTTCACTTTGCTTCACTTTGCTTCACTTTGCTTCACTTTGCTTCACTGCTTCACTTTGCTTCACTTTGCTTCACTTTGTTTCACTTTGTTTCACTTTACTTCACTTTGCTTCACTTTGCTTCACTTTGCTTCACTTTGCTTCACTTTGCTTCACTTTGCTTCACTTTGCTTCACTTTGCTTCACTTTGCTTCACTTTGCTTCACTTTGCTTCACTTTGCTTCACTTTGCTTCACTTTGCTTCACTTTGCTTCACTTTGCTTCACTTTGCTTCACTTTGCTTCACTTTGCTTCACTTTGCTTCACTTCGCTTCATTTTGCTTCACTTACTATGCTTTACATTACTTTACTTTACTTTACATTACTTTACTTTACTTTACTTTACTTTACTTTACTTTACTTTACTTTACTTTACTTTTACTTTACTTTACTTAGAGAGTCCCGACACGTGGTGCTTCATTGACGCTAGGCTAAGCTTTGCGTCGGTCCATCACCTTTAATGATTGGTGGACTATTTGACTGTAAGCTCTGAATAACGGCTGGTGGTGGATCGTGAGTGGCTTTGTCCGGTAGAGGCGTGGGAAACGGGCAGGAGGGTAGAGCGAATATATTTGACACGCTATGCCCATGAGTTTTCCACGAGAATGATGGACTCAAAGCGTGTAGTATCATCTCGCCACTTTATCGTGTGTTGTACGGAGGTGTAAAGCCAGGTTTGTCTCGTCCAAGAAAGGTATGGGAGGCCCAGCCGTCGATGATTAATGGGGAAAAATTTGACGACAGGCAGCATCTGTGACGAAGTGAAGGGCAGTTTCCACGCATCCCTTCCTCCTCTTCTGATTATACCCCCTTCCCATTCTACTGGTCATGCTCCCCTTCTCCTTTACTGATTACACTCTTCCCTCTTCTACCGTTTCCACCACTTCTTCCTCTACTGGTTTTACGCTTTCCTCCTCTACTGGCTATGCCCCTTCCTCCTCTACTGGCTACGCCCCTTCTTCCTCTACTGGTTATGCCCCCACCCGCACTGTATAGCTACTATTACGACATTCCTCTCCTGGTTATACACCCTCCACGTGTAGTTACTATTACGATTTACTACACGGATGCTTCGGGAAGAATGGACTCCCAGCATTAATGCTCCGTCCATCTGTCTGTCTGTCCATCTGTCCATCTCCGTCCAAGTATCCTCAACTCTCCCGTCACAGAAACAGCGGGGCAGGGTGTTCAAGAGCCGAGTCCGAGCCGCGGTCGCCGCGCGACGCTCTGATTGGCCAGCGCCCTGTGACGTCACGAACATGAGCAGGCCCGTTACCGGCGCCCCCGGCTGTCGGCGCAGGCGGGCTGGCGCGCCTGCTGCCATGGTAACCAGTGGCGTGGGGCCGGCGGGACCTTTAAACATAAAGACATAAAAGATTAGTGCAACTATGAGCCACAAGGGCCCTCTTGGTTGCACTCTGAACACTGAACCAGTTGCCCACCAAATCTGCCAATCAGCCCTCCCTGTAATACTGAAAAGCAAGCCCTCTATTCTTATAATCATTGTCTATGCTGTTTTTAAAGATGTTCAATGTGGAATATACTCTTTGATATACTCTGGGCCGGACAACCAGCCTGTGGTGTCGGCGCCGCTGCAAGGCCGCACCGGAATCACTCCGATGTACGTGGGCGCTGCATGACCTCTGCAGTCGATGCGCCACTAAACCCCGATAACCAACCGACCAACTCTGATGGACGCTGACGCGACGTTTTGGTTTTATCTGTTAGTTATTGTTATTTGTTGGTTTGACATGCTAGTTATTTGGGTGTGTCCGTGGGTCACCCAGTCTGGTGGCCGATGGATAAAGGGGACAGCGGTGGTGGACCATGTATAAAGTGGACACCGGGGTGGTCTATGTATAAAGGGGACAGCGGTGGTGGGCCATCTATGAAGGGGTCATGAGCGTGTTCAAACTTCAGAGTGGCATGGTTCTGGAGGTTGATACACATTTCACCAGTCTATCATAAGTACCATCTGCGTAGGGTATGGGGAGGAGGGGGGGGGGGGGGGGCACTTCTCCGGGAATATCAGTCATCAATGCTGGGGGGGGGGGGGTTGGGTGAGAAAGTAGCGGTCACTTAAAGCCTAGTAGGGGGCGTAGGTAGCTCAGTGGTCAAGCTGAGCGTCTGGCAAGCCAGAGGTACGGGGTTCGATTCCCCGCGATGCCCGCCATTCCTGCCAGGGTGAGAGGCAGGCGACGCCATATGGACTCAGCTGCCGAGTGCGTCGTAAAGCCACGATCCAATCCAATAAAGCCTAGTAGGGATGTTCGCATACTCCCCTATTATTTTTAGACATTGCTGCAATAATATACATCAGACGAATACCATGCCTACGCTGTGTGGTGCTGGTTGGTGTACGCACGTGTGGTGCTGGTGTACGCACGTTGGTGTACGTTGTGTGGTGCTGGTTGGTGTACGCACGTGCACTGGAACGATGTTCGGCACCCGCCCGTCATCACCACGGCCACACGTCACACCAACACGTGGTGCACACTGTTCAGACGCACGTGAGCTGTGACGGCGACACGTCGCGCGCGCCGTGACCTTTGACTCGGCCGGGTGGCCGGCGATGACGTCAGCGATGACGTCAGTGCGTTGGTCCTGAGAATGTGACCAGGGGACGAGTGGTCTAGGGGTAAGTTGCTCGTCTCACAATCGAAAGGTTGTGGGTTCGAGTCTCACCTGTCACTACTCTTCGCCCGCGACCAATCGGCGTGAGAGATTGGCGACGCTACATGACTCAACGGTCGATGTGTCGTAAAACCAATAACCAACCAACCAACCTAGAATGTGACTAGCCATCCTCAGCCAAAAGTACAGACAAAAAGGTAATGCTTTGTAGCCAAGGTATATGGTAGGCTATTGACATCATTGGTATGTTTTGCAATTTCACCCCGCCCCCTCCACTTCCTGTGTATGCTCATGAAGCATCTGCAAGAATATGCTTCAGCCGGCACGATCTGCAAACCCTACCCCACCCCGCTGAAGAATTTGTCCCGCCCCGCGTGACCGGACACTTACGAGCGACCTCTGACCTTGTTACGAGCGACCTCTGACCTTGGTCGATGAACCAACAGCGGCGACGGATGTTCTCGAAGTCGGGAGGGAAGGCTGACGGGAGTTTATTTGAAGTAGGGGCCATCTGTAGACATGGAGGTATTGCAGGTACTGCATACCAGAGTTAGATTCCAAGCGGTAAAGGTGTTGCCTGAACCTACGAACCCACCGTGCATGTTACGTTATTGCATATTGCATTGCAATTCGCATTGCAATTATTGCATAATGCTACATAGTTATGGGCGAGTGCAATAGGATCGATGATGGACTAGCCCATTGTCAGTCTTCTTATTGGCAAGCCGATACATTAATTTTGAGAAAAGTTGTGTCTGCATGCCACGCATAGCTTTTCTGCACATATTCTGCACGTAGTTTCTGCATTGTGTGTCTGCATTCACCAAGCTTGTTTAGCCGAGTCCAGAGTGGTGAGCCATGTGTGTGGGAATCCCGCCTTGTATTGTGTGAAGCTGCTACACCTGTCTGCAGCAGGTGTGTGACTGTTCGTTTTCAACGAAGCGAGGCCAAGGTGAGCAGGAGTCTGTGGCGAGTATGAGTTGAGGCTGAGGAGGGGCTGATGCTGAGGCCGATGCGAGGCTCAGGCTGAGTATGAGGCTGAGGCGAGGATGAGGATGAGGATGAGGATGAGGATGAGGATGATGATGATGATGAGGATGAGGATGAGGATGAGGATGAGTATGAGGATGAGGATGAGGATGAGGATGAGGATGAGGATGAGGATGAGGATGAGGATGAGGATGAGGCGAGGCTGAAGCTGAGATGAGGATGAGGACGGGGAGAAACTGAGGATGAGGCTGGGGCTGGGGCCAGGCTGAGGATGAGGCTGACGATGAGGCTGAGGCTGATGATGAGGCGAGGCTGTAGGGAGGGTGAGGCGAGGCTGAGACGGTGTCATTGATATGAAATGGCTGCGGAAGCGCCGAGTTTTTATGTCCGGTCGTTCTTCAGTGCTGTACAAGTTCTAGTGCAGGGCTAAATGCATTAGATATGTCTAAGCCAGATGACGCACCGGTACCGTCCGCACTCGATGTAAGTCAGGGCTGCCAAAGCGCACCTGAACTGCCAAAACGCACCTGGGCCGTCAAAGCGCACCTGAGCTGTCAAAACGCACCTGGGCTGTCAAAACGTACCTGGGCTGTCAAAGCGCACCTGAGCTGCCAAAACGCACCTGGGCCATCAAAGCGCACCTGAGCCGTCAAAGCGCACCTGAGCCGTCAAAGCGCACCTGGGCTTCCAAAGCGCACCTGAGCTTCCAAAGCGCACCTGGGTGTCAATGTCAAAGCACACCAGGGCTGTGAAAAAGTATCCGGGCTACCAAAGCGCACCTGGGCTGTGGAAACGCACCCGGGCTGTCAACGCGTCAGGACTGTCAAAACGCACCTGGAATGACAAAACGCACCAGGGCTGTCAAAATGCATGAGGGCTGCCAAAGCGAACCTGGGCTGTTGAAACGCACCTGGGCTGATTAAAACGCACCATGACTGTAAAAATGTGATTTTTGTTTTCCCTGGGAGTATTTAATGAAACCGTGCAACTTCTTTCGTTGCCGCTCGTTGAAGCGGTGACCGCAGGCCCACCCAATAAGCCCACGCTGAGTGTGCTGTCAACTCATGTGTGTGAGTACACGAGTGAGTTAATGAGTGAGTGAGTGAGTGAGTGAGTGAGTGAGTGAGTGAGTGAGTGAGTGAGTGAGTGAGTGAGTGAGTGAGTGAGTGAGTGAGTGAGGAGTGACTGTCAAGTCGTGCGTATGTGTGTGACCAGTGCCTGCCGTCTGACAGCATTATTGACTCGACGCCGATTATCATGCACGCGGTAGTGCACCCTCGAGAACTGCCCTTCACGAATCGCGCGCTGCCGTCGTGACGGGCCGTCACGCGCTCTGGGGGGGGGGGGGGGAGTGTGGGTTTTCCGGCACAGTCGAGTGTCCGTCGTCACGGTTCTGATCAGTGCCCGGCGCGATCGGCGGATTTGTCGAGGCACCGCCGGGCTGGGGTGGTGATCACGAGTGCTGGGAAATCGCGACGAGAGTGCAAGTCGCCTTGAGATTCGGCTTGTGACCACGGTGGTCAAGGTAGTCGTCTTGAGGTTCGGTTAGTTACCGCGGTGACAATCGACGGCATTTACCGAGTCCACCCGCAGCCAATCGGCATGAGAGGTTGGCGACGCTATATAACCTAGCGGTTGAACGCGTCGTAAAATGACCCAAGGGCCCATGTAGTCGCCTTGCGGTTTGACTAGTCTCCACAGATGTTCAGGTGGTCGCCTGGGGGTTCGGCGGGTCACCACGGACTGGCTGCTCGCCCCAGAGGCCGCTCACGCCAACCCTCCGGCTACGGGGCGCCGACCGCTTCCTGTCGGTGCAAATATTGACGTCGATGTGGGCGAGACGCCAGCAGTAGTCATGGCTTCACTGCAAACTCTCGGGACTCTTCACCGTCCTCCGTCTCCAGGGCCCTGTGTCGGTCTCCAGGGCCCTCCGCCGGTCTCGTGCCTCCGCCGGTCTCCGGGCCTCCGCCGGTCTCCGGGGTCCTCCGCCGGTCTCCAGGGCCCTCCGCCGGTCTCTGGCGTCCTCCGCCGGTCTCCAGGGCCTTCCGTAGGTCCATGGATCCTCCGTCTGTCTCCAGGACCCTTCACCAGTCTCCGGGGTCCTCCACCGGTCTCCGGTGCCGCCGGTCTCGGGTCCTCCACCGGTATCTAAGCCCTTGCCGGTCTCCGGGCGACGTGGGCCCCTTAGTGTGTGCTGGGCTGCGTGTGATGGCATCGCCATATAGTCATGCTCCGCACAGCAGCTCCGTCGCGGCCAACGTTTGGTGGAGGTGGGTAGGCAGAGTGTTAGGTTGGCAGCAATCTAAAACTATGCCAACAAAGCCTTAACGTTCCTTCATCGAGGGAAGCTAAGAAGATGAAGAGCCACATGGGCGCATAAGTGACCCTTGATGTCGACGCGCCCTAAACTCCAATCCACATTTTTTAAATTTAATCTTGCGTATGTTGAATGGTGTCTGGTTGCTGGTTGTCTATAAGTAACAATGGGTGCTTACAGTCAAGTCTTATGTTGTACAATGTTCATAATTTTCAGTAATCCGCTTTAGAATCAGAAGCTTGTTAATTTTTTTAAAAGGGGTTTTTCTTATACTGGACCGTTTGAGGAAGTGGCTAGGCGTGAACCCTGGCCCCAGGCCTACTGAGTAAATAATTAAAGGAATACCACTTTCTGAATCTCAATCGACACCTTTTCCAAGCAGTATCAACTCCTCTTCTTTTTTTTTTTTTTTTTGGGGTAAGCAGCATATCTACTTGGTGGGTGGCAGAATTTAGACCAGTGCTGAACAGGAAAGGTTTAGGTGTTATTCAAACACAACGTGAAAACCGACCAAGGAGCCAGGAAGAAGGCACGAGAATGCAAAAAAAAAAAATAAATAAAAGGAAACGCCACGGTAGCTTCGTCCTCCGGCCTTATCTGGCCAGCTGCATCCAAGCTTGGCTCCTAGCTTGAAATTTTTCCCGGCAAACAAAAGGGGGCTACAAAAATGGTTAATGGTATAAGCAACCTGGCATATGAGGAAAGATTAAAAATTAAATTTTCTTAATATGGAAGACTCAGAAACCTCATCAAGGTTTAAATTTGTCCATGGTACGGGGAGACCAGTGCAATAAAATTAAAGTAGCCACAGCAGCTCTAACCAACTGAGCTACCGGGGAACTTAAAAACAATCATTTTACGAATGGAGGGTTTGCTTTTTTTTTTTTGAGGGGGGTGTTTATTGATTTTTTTGGTTTGTTTGTGTACAGTCAACCAAGAGGGCCCTTGTGGCTCATAGTTGCACTTACAGTTATGGGCACAAAATGACCATTGCAGTCGATGCGCCCATAAACCCCAATTCATCATAAACCCAATTCCCCCAAAAAAAAAAAAGCCATGGCGGTTTTACGGACGCAATAGCTATGCATAGTTCAGTCGCCGACGGAGTGCCCGCGTCGGCCTCCGGGCGCTGGCTAGTCCGGTGTCAAATGCACCAATTATATCGAGTCGGCCGGCGCCCCGATTACCCCCGCGCGCCGACCGCGTCGGACGGCGGCCCGTGAAGGCCGGTGTGCGCGCTCGTGGTCGAATTATCGACCTAATCGGCGCGTTTGACACACCAGGGCGGCCAGCGCCGGGCGGCCGACTGAGGTACATTTGTCGGCGAGTGGATTGTCGCTCGTCGGCCGCCCCAGGAACCGCGCGGTAATTGTAGGTGAACTGCGGGGTAGTTAGAGGTGAGCTGTGAGGGAATTATAGGTGAGCTGTGAGGGAATTACAGGTGAACTGTGAGGGAATTAGAGGTGAACTGCGGGGTAGTTAGAGGTGAGCTGTGAGGTAATTAGAGGTGAGCTGTGAGGTAATTATAGGTGAGCTGTGAGGGAATTAGAGGTGAGCTGTGAGGGAATTAGAGGTGAACTGTGAGGGAATTAGAAGTGAGCTGCGCGGTAATTGCAGGTGAACTGTGGGGTAATTATAGGTGAACTGCGGGGTAGTTAGAGGTGAGCTGTGAGAATTAGAGGTGAGCTGTGAGTGAATTAGAGGTGAGCTGCGTTTTAATTAGAAGTGAGCTGTGAGGGAATTTGAGGTGAGTTGTGAGGTATATTGAGGTGAGCTGTGGGGCATATTGAGGTGAGAATGTGAGCTGGGGGTATATTGAGGCGAGCTGTGGTGTAATTAGAGGTCAGCTTGCGAGATTAGTCAGAGGTGAGATGTGGGGTAATTAGAGGTGAACTCTGGGATAATCAAAAGTGGTTTGCAGGGTAATTAGAGGCGAATTGCAGGCTATTTAGATATGAGTTGCGGGATTAGCGATCTTTGGTTAGTTATTTGGGCTTTAGGGCGCATCGACCAGGGTTGATCATTCGCGGAGATTAGCGATCTTATTACATTACTTAGCGATCAGTTGTCTTATTGTACCATAGTGTCTTATTACAGTGCTGTGCTCGGTATCTTGTTTTCATAAAGTAAAGTGAAGTGGAGGGAGAAGGTGAAAATATGCCGACTTCACGCGTATTCAAAAGGCCATGCGCTGGACGAGCTGTAAGAAAGGCGAAATGAAGTGAAGTGAAGACGGCGAAGTGCGACTTCAGAGTCGAACCAATGTGGATATTTTGGGCAATGTGTGTTTTTTTCTTCAGCAAACAAATGTGCTACTACGATTTTTTTATCGCAATAAACGATGTAAAGATTCTGCAAACGACGCTTTATTGATAGCTGCCCTGAAGTACTCGGACAGAAATGTGGGACTCAAGAGCCCGCGAGTGGTGCAGATGGCGGCTGTGCGGCACAGTCAGACCGACGGTGGTGTGGTCGGGGGTGGTGTTGTGCCGTACCGGTCGGGTGTCGGTCGGGTGTGGTGTGTTGGTCGGGTGTTGCTCGGGTGTTGGTCGGTTGTGACCTACTGGTCGGGTGTCGGTGGGTGTGGGGTGTTGGGGTGTTGGTCGGTGTGGCGACCTACTGGTCGGGTGTTGGTGGGGTGTCTGTGGGTGTGTTGACGTGTTGGTCGGTGTAGTGACGTGTTGGTCGGGGTGGTGAGTGTTGGTCGGTGTGGTGACGTGTTGGTCGGGTGTGGGGAGGTGTTGGTCGCTGTGGTGACGTGTTGGTCGGTGTGGTGAGTGTTGGTCGGGGTGTGGTGACGTGTTGGTCGGGGTGTGGTGACGTGTTGGTCGGTGGTGACGTGTTGGTCGGTGACGTGTTGGTCGGTGTGGTGACGTGTTGGTCGGTGTGTTGGTCGGTGTGACGTGTGGGTGACGTGTTGGTCGGTGTGGTGACGTGTTGGTCGGTGTGGTGACGTGTTGGTCGGTGTGTTGGTGGGTGTGGTGACGTGTTGGTCGGGAGTGTGTTGGTCGGGTGTGGTGACGTGTTGGTCGGGTGGTTGGTCGGGTGTGGTGACGTGTTGGTCGGTATGGTGAGTGTTGGCCGGTATGGTGAGTGTTGGCCGGTATGGTGATGTTGGTCGGTGTAGTGACGTGTTGGTCGGGTGTGGTGAGTGTTGGTCGGTGTAGTGACGTGTTGGTCGGTGTGGTGACGTGTTGGTCGGGTGTGGTGACGTGTTGGTCGGGTGTGGTGACGTGTTGGTCGGGTGTGGTGACGTGTTGGTCGGGGTGTGGTGACGTGTTGGTCGGTGTGGTGAGTGTTGGTGGGTGTGGTGACGTGTTGGTCGGGTGTGGTGAGTGTTGGTCGGTGTGGTGACGTGTTGGTCGGTGTGGTGACGTGGTCGGTGTGGTGACGTGTTGGTCGGGTGTGGTGACGTGTTGGTCGGGGTGTAGTGACGTGTTGGTCGATGTTGGTCGGGTGTGTGGTGACGTGTTGGTCGGTGTTGCGGTGGTGTGACGTGTTGGTCGGGTGTGGTGACGTGTTGGTCGGGTGTGGTGACGTGTTGGTCAGGTGTTGGCCGGGTGGTGATGTGTTGGTCGGGTGTGGTGTGGTGACGTGTTGGTCGGGGTGTGGTGACGCACTGGCCGGTGTGGTGACCTACTGGTCGGGGTGTGGTGACCTACTGGTCGGGGTGTGGTGACGCACTGGCCGGTGTGGTGACCTACTGGTCGGGTGTCGGTCAGGTGGCGCTGACGTGACACCTGCCGCGCCCCTGTGACATTCGCCGGCAGCTGGTGGGCGCCGCGCGCCGTCCCACCTGTGTGGGAGGCGGGCCCCGCCGTGGCCGGGCCGCCACCGCGCCACCTAGTGCGCTGATTGACACGGCCGTCCTGCGCCGGCCCGGCTGTTGTGGCTGGCTAGCCCGGTCACCGGCTGCTCTGCACATGTGCTTCGGCTGGTACAGGTGTGGCGTGAATGGTGTGGTGTACAGGTGTGGTGTGAATGGTATGGTATACAGGTGTGGTGTGAATGGTATGGCCGGCTGGTACAGATGTGTGGTGTGAGTGGTATTGTGTGGTGCGAATGGTATGGTGTACAGGTTGGTGTGAATTGGTATGTGTGGTGTGAATGGTATGACCGGCTGGTACAGATGTGTGGTGTGAATGGTATGGCCGTCTGGTACAGATGTGTGGTGTGAATGGTATGGCCGGCTGGTGCAGATGTGTGGTGTGAATGGTATGGCCGGCTGGTGCAGATGTGTGGTGTGAATGGTATGGTCGGCTGGTACAGATGTGCGGTGTGAATGGTATGGTATGGCAGGTGTGGATGCGTGGTGTGAATGGTATGGCCGACTGGTACAGATGTGAGGTGTGAATGGTATGGTATACAGGTGTGGTGTGAATGGTATGGTGTACAGGTGTGGTGTGAATGGTATGGTATGCAGGTGTGGTGCGAATGGTATGGCCGGCTGGTACAGATGTGAGGTGTGAATGGCATGGCCGGCTGGCTGGCACACCTTTCTCTTTGACGCGTTCGCTTATCACACGTGTCAGTCGTGTGGCATAGACACGTGCGGGCAACGGTTGTACAATGTCGGAATCTTTTTATATGGAGACGTCTGTGCAATTCGCGCAGCAGTATTGAGCAGGACGCAGGATGCCTAATCCCGGTGTAGGTGGCGATGGATTGTGCAGGCTGGATGATCGCCTAGTCCCGGTGTAGTTGACCCGGTGTTACTACTACTAATTACTACTAACTATCCCGGTGATAGTTAGTGGTAATTAGTAGCATGCATTCCCTTTTGTTTTGGGAGGGGGAGATGCGAAACCAGGGTTCTAATCATGGTTGTTTGAGGATTGTTGGAGTGGTTGTTGGAAGAGTCGACGGGAGTGTTGTGTGTGGAGTCAGCACTGTGTTTGCAATTCAACTCATCCATGTCCTGTGGTATCCCTGGGTAGCCGTTTTACGTTGTGCTAGTCTTAAGCAAAGCAAGCCGGCTTGTTTGGGCGCCATGTGACCAACACAGTCGGTGCGCTCCTCGGCCCAAATAACCAACCAAGTCGACTCATCCACGTCTAACGGCACCGCCGGGTGGTCAGGTATTACGAGTGGTAAAGCGATTCGGTTCATCTACGTGCGATGTCATTCGTGGATAGCTGCGTGTCGTTGTTGTGTTGTTGCTGTTCAGCGTGTTGTTGCTGTGAGTGGTTGTTGCGGCACGCGGTGTGTGTCCGACTGAGAGCTGGCGGTGTGTCGTCTACAATGCTCCTGCTAGTTTGGTGGCGTGCAGGTAGCCGAATGGTGCGTGGAGGAGATCTGAGCGTTTGCCACCCAGAGGTAACGAAAGCAAAAGGGTGATGCCCTATTTTAGGCAGAAGGCCTTAATGTCGTTTAGGTTGTCTTTCAGCATCAACGCTGCTACAGTTTAGCAGGGTGTGGTCTATGCTTAATCTGATGTTGCAGGTGTCGCAGTGAGGTGTTGCAAAATGGGCGTCCTCTAGTTGAGGCTGTGTAAGCTTTGTGCGAGCAATTCTAAGTCCAGTGGGGATGTGACGCCTTCCTTCGAAACAATAAGAATACATTCCCCCTTTGTAAGTTCGTGTATTGCTGCTCTCCTAGCTCGGAAATTGGCGTTGTGCGGTCAGACTGCTGATTGGTCCTGCGGTGATGTGACGTCACCACGTGTCCCCCGCCGGGCGGGTGGCGACAGCGACACCACCCAGCACTGCGCCCAGCCTGTTGTCCCAGGTGTCGGGCAGCCGAGGTGCAAATCATTCGTGGCCTTCAGTTAGTTAGTTAGCTATTTGGGCTTTAGGGCGCTTCGACCAGAATTGATCATTCGCGCCCAAAATTCGTGGCCTTCGGTGTTGTGGTTATGAACGTGCACGGAACCGAGTCCACTGTTGCACGGGGCTCAAGTGTTGCAACTCACCCCCGCTGAGGGGACGAGTAGTCTTGGGGTAAGGTGCCCGTCTCACAATCGAAAGATTGTGGGTTCGAGCCTCACCTGTCGCTACTCTTCGCCTGCGACCAACCGGCGTGAGTGACTGGCGACGCTACATGACCCAACGGTCGACGTGTCGTAAAACAATAACCAACCACCCCCGCGGACACTGGCGACATGGTTAGGTGGTATTTGATGTCTTAGGAGGACGCTAGGTTAGGTGGGGCGTTGAGGGTGGCACTATCCCCCCACTCCCCCCACACCCACCTGGCGGGCGGGATGGCGCCACCCACCCGCCACGCCTCCGCCGGCGTCGTCTCCGCGCCCCGCCCACCTGGGCGGGTGCGGCCGGCGGCGTTATCGGCGCGGACGACGGCCGCGTTGAGTCGGCGCCGTGGCGAGTCGTGCAACAGCTGGCGTGCTCTGTGCTCCGTGCTCTGCTCTGCGCGGTTCGCTCGGGCCGGCTCCGTCGGTCACAGCCGGGTCGCTCGCGCTCAGAGTGGCTCTCGGAGTGGAGCTCACGTCGGAGTGGTTGCCGAGCGTACCGGAGTGGAGCTCACTCGGAGTGGTTGCCGAGCGTACCGGAGTGGAGCTCACTCGGAGTGGTTGCCGGGAGTGGAGCTCACCCGGGGTGGTTGCCAGGAGTTCCGTCCGGATCGTCGTCATGCCGCTGCCGCCGCGCAACAACCGCCGGGTGGGTGAGGCTGCCGTCTGAGGCGGGGGGAGACGTGGGTGAAGCCTGTGGTGGCAGATGGTCAGATGGTCAGGTGTGTGGGTAGTTGTGACCGGACGGTGTAGTGGGCTGGGGCAGGGGGAGACGCCGGTGAAGCCGGTGGTGGCAGATGGTCAGATGTGCGGGTTATTGTGGCCAGATGGTGTACTGGGCTGGGGCGGGGGAGATGTCTGTGAAGGTGGCAGATGGCCAGATGTGCTGGGCTGCGTACCGATGGTGGCAGGATTGTGGGTGATGTAAAATTGTCTGATATGTGTGGGGAGACCGTGATGCAAGGATTACTGATGTGATGTGGGAGTGTGTGCTACGGGCGAAGTGATGACGTCAGTATACTTGATGTGATGTGGGAGTGTGTGCTATGGGTGGAGAGATGACGTCAGTATACTTGATGTGATGTGGGAGTGTGTCTTATGGTCGTTGAGATGACGTCAGTATACTTGGTGTGATGTGGGAGTGTGTCCTATGGTCGTTGAGATGACGTCAGTATACTTGATGTGATGTGGGAGTGTGTCTTACGGCCGTTGAGATGGCGTCAGTGTACTTGATGTGACGTGGGAGTATGTCTTATGGTCGTTGAGATGACGTCAGTATACTTGCTGTGACGTAGGAGCGTGCTCTACAGGCGGAGAGATGACGCGAGGATGCTCGATGGTGAAGGACGATGGGATAGCACGCGTATATGATCACTCCTATATATGGTATTTGCATCTCAAGGTACACCGTAATTTCTTATCTCCACGGCGTTAATGCCTCACGTGAGTTCGGGTTACGTGATGAGGTGACGTGATGACGTGGTAGCGTGACGAGTTGACAAGTGACAAGTGACGTGGCTGAGAGATGGGTGACAAGTGACGTGATGAAGAGGTGAGGTGACAAGAGACGCGGTGACGAGGTGATATGTCGCGGTCACGTGATGAGGTGATGTACTGACGTGACACGGCGGTGTCCGCCCGCCAGCCGAGGTGATATGTCGCGGTCACCCTGTATCAGTGAGTATGACGGTGACACGTGTGTCGTACGCTGCATCAGGACTGTCAGTCAACCCTTCTGTGTGACGTACGCTGCATCAGTGACTGTCAGTGACACACCCGTCTGTGTGACGTACGCTGTATCAGTGACTGTCAGTGACACACCCTGTCCTGTGTGACGTACGCTGCATCAGTGACTGTCAGTGACCCCTTGGTGCAGTGACTGTCAGTGACACACCCTGTCCTGTGTGACGTACGCTGTATCAGTGACTGTCAGTGACACACCCTTCCTGTGTACACGCTGCACAGATGTCAGTACACACCCTTCCTGTGTGACGTACGCTGCATCAGGACTGTCAGTGCACACCCTTCTGTGTGACGTACGCTGCAGTAGTGATTGTCAGTGACACATCCTTCTGTGTGACGTACGCTGCATCAGTGACTGTCAGTGACACACCCTGTCCTGTGTGACGTACGCCGCATCAGTGACTGTCAGTGACACACCCTGTCCTGTGTGACGTACGCTGCATCAGTGACTGTCAGTGACACACCCTGTCCTGTGTGACGTACGCTGCATCAGTGACTGTCAGTGACTTCAGTGACACACCCTTCTGTGTGACGTACGCTGCATCAGTGACTGTCAGTGACACACCCTTCTGTGTGACGTACGCTGCATCAGTGACTGTCAGTGACACACCCTGTCCTGTGTGACGTACGCTGCATCAGTGACTGTCAGTGACACACCCTGTCCTGTGTGACGTACGCTGCATCAGTGACTGTCAGTGGCACACCCTTCTGTGTGACGTACGCTGCATCAGTGACTGTCAGTGACACACCCTGTCCTGTGTGACGTACGCGATCAGTGACTGCGTGACTGTCTGAACACCCTGTCCTGTGTGACGTACGCTGCATCAGTGACTGTCAGTGACACACCCTTCCTGTGTGACGTACGCTGCATCAGTGACTGTCAGTGACACACCCCAGGACTGTCAGTGACACACCCTGTCCTGTGTGACGTACGCTGCATCAGAGACTGTCAGTGACACACCCTGTCCTGTGTGACGTGACATTAGTGACTGTCAGTGACACACCCTCTCCTGTGTGACGTACGCTGCATCAGAGACTGTCAGTGGCACACCCTTCTGTGTGACGTACGCTGCATCAGTGACTGTAGTGACACACCCTCTCCTGTGTGACGTACGCTGTATCAGTGATTGTCAGTGACACACCCTTCTGTGTGACGTACGCTGCAGTAGCGATTGTCGGTGACACGCCCAAGAGACAGCACGCCGAGTAACCCCGGTGACGAGGCCTATCGCCGTGTTGGGCGTGCGTTTTTCTCTGCCGGTACGTGACGTTACGGCCATTGTCACCAGGGTGACGCAACGGGTTGGCTGGTGGCGACTGAGCCGCCTCCTGCTGTTTTTGTCGACAGGCATGATGTCAGGTATTATGACATGTATGGTGTCAGGTGTGATGACAGCTATTGTGGAAGGTATGATGGTTGATATACTGGCAGGTGTGATGGCAGGTATGGTGTCAGGTGTGATGACAGATATGATCGAAGGTATGATGGAACGTATGATCGCAGGCATAATGGGCAGTGTGATGGCAGGTATGATGGCAAATATTGATGGAAGGTATGGTGACAGATATGATGGTATGATGTAAGGTATGATGGCAGGTATGACGCACGATATGATGGCAAGGTAGTGATGGTAGGTATGATGACAGGTAATGGAAGGTATGATGGAAGGTATGATGGCAGGTATGATGGCAGATATGATGGAAGGTATGGGACAGCTAAAGTAGGTATGATGGCAGGTATGACGGCAGGTATGATGACAAGTATGATGGTAGGTATGATGACTGGTACAATGGAAGGTATGGTGGCAGGTGTGATGGCAGGTATGATGGCATGCATGATGTCAGGTATGATGGCAGGTATGATGGAAGGTGTGATGGTAGGTATACTGACAGATATGATGGTATGATGTAAGGTATGATGGCAGGTACGATGACTGGGAAGATGGCAGATATACTGGCAGACGTGATGAATATGATGGCACGTATAATTGCAGGTATGATGGCAGGTATAATGGCAGATATGGTGACAGATATACGGAAGTATGATGACAGTTGTGACGACAGGTATGACGACAGGCATGATGACAGACATGGCGGATATGATGACAGGTAGAATGGCAGATATAAAATGTAGGTGGTTGGCACTTTTTAAGTCGGATCATCCGGTCTTCAGTTCGAATCCCACCAGTTGCTCGCTTTTCGTGTCCACCTTTGACGAATGGGTGGAGAGATGGAGGCCCTGCATGACTTAACAATGCGAGCTTAATGGTAAAATGTATGGCCTTCCCTGTCCAGAATCCAGGACGTGAATTTCACAGCCCAGTACATTTCATAGCCCAGTGCATTTCACAGCCCAGGCTCATGTTGCACGAACAGCAGCTGGGTTTGTATATTATGTCGACGGCGGATCTGGTCGACCATTTTAATTACGAACCAGTAATGTCCGCGGCTGAGGCTGGGTGTGAATGCACGGTCTATATTTCGGATACACAGGTGGTGATGCCATCGGAGTTATAGTCCTCGAATCTACAAGGCACCCAGTACCACAAAATTCAGTTTAGCTGTGTGGCTGTGGAATGGAAGCAATGGACAGCGGTGAAAATCCATAGCTGTGAAAAATTATTAGTGGAAGATATTAGAAAACGGCTGGCTGCCATTTTCTGCTGGAATTCGGCAAATCTGGGAGACTGCATGCGTATGACACAATGCGCATACGATCGTTTAAGGCATGCGGGGAACGTTCAATTTTAGGTGCATGTGGCCCCACTGATTTCCATGACACCCAGTAAGCTTGACCTTAGTTTCCCCAAGTGCGGCAGGTCGTGTCAAAGCTGGGAGAGTGGCCGTCGTGCCGACGACGCCAGTGGTCTCCCACACATGATCTTTGCCCCACACATGATCTCTGCCCCGCACATGATCTCCGCCCCACACATGATCTCTGCCCTCACTGCCCCACATGATCTCTGCCCCACACATGATCTCTGCCCCACACATGATCTCTGCCCCACACATGATCTCTGCCCCACACATGATCTCTGCCCCACACATGATCTCGCCCCACACATGATCTCTGCCCCACACATGATCTCTGCCCCACACATGATCTCTGCCCCACACATGATCTCTGCCCCACACATGATCTCTGCCCCACACATGATCTCTGCCCCACACATGATCTCTGCCCCACACATGATCTCTGCCCCACACATGATCTCTGCCCCACACATGATCTCTGTCTCTGCCCAATGAGACGCATTCTGCCCCACTATCATGGTCCCCACACACATTACTTCCCCGACGTGATCTTGCCCCACACACCCCACACATGATCTCTGCCCCACACATGGTCTCTGCCCCGCACATGATACATTCTGCCCCCACTATGACCCTGGCCCCCACACATGATCTCTGCCCCACACATGGTCTCTGCCCCGATTACACATGCTTGCCTCCACTATCGTCCGACCCGTGCCCCACACATGATCTCTGCTCCGATGAGACACATTGGCTGTGCCTCCACTATCGTACCGACGCCGTGGTCCCCACACATGATCTCTGCTCCAGACACATTGGCTTGCCTCCACTATCGTACCACGCCGGTGGTCCCCCACACATGATCTCTGCCCACGTGATTGCCCCCACATCAGTTTCCCCACATGATCTCTGCCCCACACATGATCTCTGCCCCGTACATTGGCTTGCCCCACTATCGTCCGACACCGATGGTCCCCCACACATGATCTCTGCCCCACATACATGGCCTGCCTCCACTATGACCCGTGCCCCACACATGATCTCTGCCCCACACATGGTCTCTGCCCCATCATCTCCTCCTCGTACGACCCAGTGGCCCCCACATGATCTCTGCCCCGATATACATTGCTTGCCCCACACTACGACCCGGCGGTCCCCCACACATGATCTCTGCCCCACATCTTGCCCCAGTATCGTACCACGCATGGTCCCCCCACACATGATCTCTGCCCCACACATGATCTCTGCCCCACGTGATCATGCCCTCCACTATCGTACCACGCCAGTGGTCCCCCACACATGATCTCTGCCCCACACATGATCTCTGCCCCAATACATTGGCTGTGCCCCACTATCGTACCGACGCCGTGGCCCCCACACATGATCTCTGCCCCACACATGGTCTCTGCCCCGATGTGACATTGGCTTGCCCCACTATCGCGACCCGTGGCCCCACACATGATCTCGCCCCACACATGGTCTCTGCCCCGATGTGATACATTGGCCGTGCCCCACATCGTACCGACCCAGTGGTCCCCCACACATGATCTCTGCCCCGATGTATACATTCTGTGCCTCCACTATCGTACCGACGCCGTGGTCCCCACACATGATCTCTGCCCGATGTATACATTGGCCGTGCCTCCACTATCGTACCGACGCCGGTGGTCCCGCACACATGATCTTTGCCCCGATGTATACATTGGCTGTGCCTCCACTATCGTACCGACGCTGGTGGTCCCCACACATGATCTCTGCCCCACACATGATCTCTGCTCCATGTATACATTGGCCTGCCTCCACTATCGTACCGACGCCGGTGGTCCCGCACACATGATCTCTGCTCCGATGTATACATTGGCCTGCCTCCACTATCGTACCGACGCCGTGGTCCCCACACATGATCTTTGCCCCATACATTGCTTGCCTCCACTATCGTACCGACCTGGTGGTCCCCACACATGATCTCTGCCCCACACATGATCTCTGCTCCGATGTGATACATTGGCTGTGCCTCCACTATCGTACCGACGCCGATGGTCCCCCACACATGATCTCTGCCCCACACATGATCTCTGCCCCGAGTATACATTGGCCTGCCCCACTATCGTCCGACCCGATGGTCCCCCACACATGATCTCTGCCCAAGACACATTGCTGTGCCCCACTATCGTACCGACGCCGCCACACATGATCTTGAGTCCCACACATGATCTCTGCCCCGATGTGATACATTGGCTGTGCCTCCACTATCGTACCGACGCCGGTGGTCCCCCACACATGATCTCTGCCCCGATGTGATACATTGGCTGTGCCTCCACTATCGTACCGACGCCAGTGGTCCCCCACACAATGATCTCTGCCCCGACGTGATACATTGCCGTCCTCCACTATCGTACCGACGCCGGTGGTCCCCCACATGATCTCTGCCCCATGTGATACATTGGCTGCGATCTCTGCCCCGACGTGATACATTGGCTGTGCCTCCACTATCGTACCGACGCCGGTGGTCCCCCACACATGATCTCTGCCCCGATGTGATACATTGGCTGTGCCTCCACTATCGTACCGACGCCGGTGGTCCCCCACACATGATCTCTGCCCCGATGAGACGCATTGGCTGTGCCTCCACTATCGTACCGACGCCGGCGGTCCCCCACACATGATCTCTGCTCCGATGTGATGCATTGGCTGTGCCTCCACTATCGAGAGCTGCGTGCCCGTGTCACCAACGGATGCTCAATTATTGATGGCTCTTGGTGGGGGGATAGGGGGGGGGGTGGCCACGCCTGACAGTTTGCTCGGGAGGCTGTGCGGTCGGCTGGTTACCTTTCTTGCACGCCTGCAATTGCTGGGTGTGATAGCAACGACTATGGCGACAGCAGTGGTGATGCTTGATAGTGCGCTAAGTCGATCCGATTATTTACACTGTTGTTGCATTGTCCTGTTATCTGGTGCCTTTCGAGTTCTTGTCTCGGCCGTTGCCGGGGCAGAATCGCACACCTGGAAGGTCAGCAGCGCGACATTCACAGCGCTGCGTGCCTGTCTGCTATCATCGTCCTTGCCGATTGGATTAGATTGCGGCTTTACGACGCGCTCGGCAGCTGAGGCCATATGGCGTCGCCCGCCTCTCACCCGGGCAGGAAGGGCGGCATCGCGGGGAATAGAACCCCGCACCTCTGGCGTGCCAGGCGCTCGGCTTACACACTGGGGTGCCGACGCGGCTCATCCTTGTCGATGTTCGCCTGCTAACGCCGTCTATCGACGGCCGTGTTTGAGTGGCGTTCCTCCAAGCACTTTTTGCATGTTATTCTCCGTGTTTAAAAAAAATTATTATCGTGGCTCGATTGCACTCCTCCAATAGCGACAGATGCAAGTTTCCGCCACGCGCTGTGCCCAATATAATGCACAGATTGCTGAGGCCGCGGATTGCGGCACATATCTGTCACGGATGGTTTGGGTGGGAAGTAGCTTCCGGTTCAACTGGGCACCGAACCTGTCCCCTCTCGTGCCGACAACGTTGCCACCACCACTGTGTCCAACGTCGCCGTCACTGTGTCCAACGTCGCCGTCACTGTGTCCAACGTCGCCACCACTGTGTCCAACGTCGCCACCACTGTGTCCAACGTCGCCACCACTGTGTCCAACGTCGCCGCCACTGTGTCCAACGTCGCCACCACTGTGCCGAACGTCGCCACCACTGTGTCCAACGTCGCCAACACTGTGTCCAACGTCGCCACCACTGCGTCCAACGTCGCCACCACTGTGTCCAACGTCGCCACCACTGTGTCCAACGTCGCCCACGCGCAATGAATGGACTTCCGCTTGTTTACCCCGCCCTTCCTGTCGGATCCTCGCATCCAGTCTCTGGAGCAGGGTGTCCTTGAAGGAATTTCCCCTCATGCTTCTTCTTGCATGTCGGGGTAAACATGACGTTCGAGGAACATGAATATTACACGACTAGGAAACTTAACTCGAAATGGGCCAAAGTTGGCCGTGACGTTCACTGACCTGGCCTCAAACAACAATCCGATATATATTTATTGGAGACAGTGCCAAATTGTATTCACGTTGCAAGCTGCATTGCAATGTCTCTTCATGTGTATGAGGCATCGATCCTCAAACATTTTGCGGGTGGTCCTAATTGACCTGGGCTAGGTCAGTGACATTGCATGACCTGAAGTTGACGTTTTTACGTCAGACGCAGGAATGACCAAGGAAAAGGTGCCGAATGTTTTGCGGCGCCGAGCGCCGCCATCTATCTTCGGACGCAGAAAAATCTTAGGGGCGTACAAATACCCCCATAAAGACTAAAAATCTTCAAGACTAAACGTCTTCAAGACTAAAAATCATCAAGACTAAACATCTTCAAGATTAAAAATCCTCTTCCTGACCCAGGAAAATCTTAGGGGCGTACAAATTCCCCCATCAAGACGCTTAACCCAAGGGTTAAGCGTCCGCCCACTCGCTACCAGCCGACCCGACTGCATCGCGGTCGAAAGTGCGCATCAGGTGGGGGTGGGGGTGGGGGTTGGGGTATTCTGGGCACTACCGACGTATCGCCGCCGCCGACACTATCGCGCGCCCGGGCGGCAGTTCAAGGTCGCCGCTGTAATGGACTGGCGCGAGATAACGGCACCGTCGGGTGTCCGATCTGATGGTCAAGCGGTGCCGTTGGTGACCGCCGTGGAGATGTGGTGATGTTCAAGTGGTGCCGTTGGTGATTGCCGTGGAGATGTGGTGATGGTCAAGTGGTGCCGTTGGCGATTGCCGTGGAGGTGTGATGATGGTCAAGTGGTGCCGTTGACGATTGCCGTGGAGATGTGGTGATGGATTGGAGGTGTGGTGGAGATGGACTGGCTAATCATTGCCAATTCATCTCACTGAGTTTGTTTATTTGTTTATTGGGTGGTTCACGACGCGCTTTATGCACGTTCACGGCTAATGGCGCCGCCCACACTTCTTTCGCCGGCGGGCCGCGGGATTGGGAAATGTCCCGAGCGGCGCCAGTGTCGAACCCAGGACCTTCACCAAGCCGTCGGGGGCAGATAACATTTCTGGGCCGACCTGGTATCGAACCCGTGACCTTTCAGTACGATGCCAGACGCCTGGACGCGCTGCTGCACTTCGGTGCGCGGCGGAGGACACCCCCCCCCCACGAAGTTCCACACGGATGACTCGGTTTGATTCTCGTCGGCCGAATGTGCGCCGTGTCACCATGACTGGTGACTTGGTCGAGGTCTGAACGACGAGGCGTGTCGCCAGTGTCGAGTTGCGTCTCTGAGATGTTGCAAGTGGTGGCGGCGATGGCAGATGTTGGGCCTACGTAATATATAATAGTGACTGAAAATCTAGTCCTTCATACCGACTTATAACATGCCTACATCAGATGTCAAATGTGCGGATTATTACCGCGAAGAGATCCTTTGGGCTGATTTGGATGCTCTCAACCCGGCGTCTTTAGTAGTCATCTCGTCGTTCTGTTGATCGCTTCTACGTTTCCAACGACATTCTTAATATTACTTTAGTCTTGAAAATATCTGATGAGAAAGCTGTGCCTGCAGTCGGCGTAGTCGGTGTGGGATCACACACACAGTCTGTATGGGATTACACACAGTCGGTGTTGGATCACACACAGCCGGTATTGTGGGATTACCCACAGTGGGATCACACACAGTATCGATGTGGGACCACACACAGTCGGTGTTGGATCACACACAGTCGGTGTTGGATCACACACAGTCGATATGGGATCACACACAGTCGGTGTGAGATCACACACAGTCGGTGTGAGATCATACACAGTTGATGTGGGATCACACACAGTCGGTATGGGATCACACACAGTCGGTGTTGGATCACACATAGTCGGTGTTGGATCACACACAGTTGGTGTGGGATCACACGCAGTCGGTGTGGGATCACACAGTCGGTGCGGGATCACACAGTCGGTGAGGGATCACACACAGCCAGTGTGGGATCACACACAGTCGGTGTGGGATCACACACAGTCGGTGTGGGATCACACAGTTGATGTGGGATCACACACAGTCGGTGAGCTCCGGAAATTTAATCTCAGTGTGAATGCTCAATCAAGTGTTGATAATCTGGGGGCGAATTAAGTTGTTTTCGACTGCATTCAATATCGGTTTATGAGCGCCACCTCAGGCCTTTCCAACGCCCGGTCACGTTCTACTTATGAAGCCGCCGTGCGTGCCGGTCGTCATGACAACCGATGTCTGGCCGCGTCGATGAGGCCGTGTTTTCCGGAAGATTTTCTCATCGCACGGCCGCCCGTCTGGCCCCGAGGCCATTACCGCATACCTTCGACGGCCACGTGCAGAGGCGCGTCCAGGGTGCGCTCGCCGGGGTGTGAAGGCGACCGTGGCGATGAGGCATGCTGACCGAGTTCGACTTTATCTCGCATGGCTGTGTTGCGACGAAGGAGCTGCTGCTTCCATTACCAAATAAGGTATGGATGCTTGACGACCTCTGTGTACGCCCCTGGCCGTGTCACAATAATGGCCAGAGACGGGTCGCGTACCACCATCAGCTTTGATAAAGGCGCTACGTCACCTGCGTAGCTGGCGCGAGCACTGATGGAATGCTGGCGCCATAACCCCGGGACGCTGCCGCTGTCGGGAAGGGCCGATGGCTGGTGGTTGTGGTGTTTAAATAGTCAACACCGTCGAGAGGGGGCGATGTCTGATGATGGTGGTGGTGTTGTTTAAATAGTCAACACCGTCGAGAGGGGCATATGTCTGGTGGTCGTGACACTCGGCGTTTAACCGCCGAGTGTTTTGTCGTCGCCTGGCTGGTACACCGGGAGGCCAGCGTCTCGTGTAGCGGTGCATGCATTGCTGGCGAAGTCTCCAAACACACACATGCTCCTCTTACGGTCAAGCATACACATTCCCATAAACGGGAGCGTGGCGATCAATCGCCAACTAGCGGCGGACCTAGTTTCCGACGGGCGACACCAATCGTGTGCCAGGGTCGAGCCGGGGGGTAAGGTGTCGGTGGTACCAAAGGTCCTATTCCCTAATTTTTCCCATTCCCCCCCCCCCCCCGGGAAAAAGTGTGGGGGCGGCCTTTTGCGGTGAATGTGCATAAAGTGTGCCGTGAACCACCCAGTAAACAGGGTCGGGCCGGATCACCGGCAGGCGGTTATCGCCCGCGGCGGTAGACCACGCTCCGGTCACCGGGCGGCGGGTAGGCTGTGCCGCCAGGCAGCCGGGCGAGCTCACGGCACCGAGGAAATGGGACCAGTGGTCTCACGATAGCGTGGGGATGGAGGTGGTGCCGTGGGAATGTTATACAGTTAATGTTGTGTCGGACAGATGTGGGTGTGGATACGGTGGTATCCGCCTGATGTGGGTGTAGGTACAGTTCTATCCTCCTGGTGTTGGTGTAGCTACAGTTCTATCCTCCTGATGTGGGTGCGGATACAGTGGTATCCGTCTGATGTTGGTGTAGCTACAGTTCTATCCTCCTGATGTGGGTGCGGATACAGTGGTATCCGTCTGATGTTGGTGTAGATACAGTTCTATCCTCCTGACGTGGGTGCGGATACAGTGGTATCCGTCTGATGTTGGTGTAGATACAGTTCTATCCTCCTGATGTGGGTGTGGATACGGTGGTATCCGCTTGATGTGGGTGTGGATGCGGTGGTATCCGCCTGATGTGAGTGTGGATACGGTGGTATCCGCCTGATGTTGGTGTAGATACAGTTCTACCCTCCTGATGTGGGTGCGGATAGAGTGGTATCCGCCCGATGTAGAGGTGATGGTGGCGGATTCACGTGACATTGACGAGTGCGTTTGAAGCTCGTGTTGGATGCGTCAACTTGAGTGCCTACTCCAAGAGGTTTGATGCTGACTCCGACTCTGGTGTCAGCATCAAAGAGGTTTGATGATGACTCAGGACTCCGGTGCTGCTGTTCGAGCATTGATGGTGCTGCGGCACCCCGAGCAGTGCACGGCTGCCCACACAATGGTATGGTGGTGCTGTGGGAAGGCCGCTGAGAACTGCCGAAACATTCGGCACGGACACCTGCGCTTTCCAAGCTAGAAATCTGAACAATAGGAGCTCGCCACACGTCACGCCGATGTGGGGCGATGTGGTTACACCCGATGTGGGGTGAGGACTGTCGGATGGTCAGATGGTCGGATGGTCGGATGGTTGGTTGGTTGGTTGGTTGGTTGGTTGGTTGGTTGGTTGGTTGGTTGGTTGGTTGGTTGGTTGGTTGGATAGTTGGTTGGATGGGTGGTTGGTGGGTGGTTGGATGGTTGGTTGTATGGTTGGTTGGATGGTTGTTGGTTGGTTGGTTGGTTGGTTGGTTGGTTGGATGGTTGGTTGGTTGGTTGGTTGGATGGTTTGTTGGTAGGTTGTGATGTGCCGGGTGATAGTAGTCGACTTAGTAGTCCCTTAAGCCCAAACAATCAATAAATAAACGGGTTGACAGATGTGACTGCTTACGTTGTCTGTGGTTAACAGGTTGGCATATGTGGTTGGTTGAGATGTGTCGGGTGACAGTCGGTTGGTTGACAGGTTGACAGATGTGGCTGGCTGCGCTGTCGGTCGTTGGCATTCGACTGACTGCCAAGCTGGCTGCAGCTGGTTGTGGCTGGCTGTGGCTGGTTGTGGCTAGCTACGGCTGGTTGTGGCTGGCTGCGGCTGGTTGTGGCTGGTTGTGGCTGGCTGCAGCTGGTTGTGGATAGTTGTGGCTAGCTGCAGCTAGTTTTGGCGTTTGTGGCTGGCTGTGGCTGGTTGTGACTGGTTGTAGCTGGTCGGTTGGTTGCGACTGGCCTCGATGCGCGTTGCCGACTGGGCGACCCAGCCCACTGACACCAGTTGCACCTCCGTTGCAGAAGGCGACGAACGTCACCTACCAGACGGGTCATGTGTCGCGCAACAAGCGAGGTCAGGTCATGGGCGAGCGCGGCCAGTTCCGCGGCTGCACCATCTGGCTCACCGGTGAGACACGCACCGACCAGACAGCGGTCACTCAGCCCTACCTGGCAGCGGCGCAGTCTTCATATTCCCAACGTGTATTTCGTATTCCGCATAACCTGTATTTCGTAGTCGTATTGTGGGGACGAGTGGCCTAGGGGTAAGTTGCTTGTCTCACAATCGAAAGGTTGTGGGTTCGAGTCTCACCTGTCGCTACTCTTCGCCCGCGACCAATCGGCGTGAGAGATTGGCGACGCTACATGACTTAACGGTCGATGTCTCGTACACGAATAACCAACCAACAACCAACCCAACGTGTATTTCGTATTCCGCATAACATGTATTTCGTAGTCGTATTGCAACGTATATTTCGTATTCCCAAATGCAAAATACGATCGATTCCGTATTTCGTATTCGTATTCCCAGCGTATTTCGTGTTCTCGGCGGAGCTGATGCGGCGCCACCGACGACGCCACCTGTCTAACGAGCCGGCCGTGCCGGTCCGATTTGCTGCTCGCCCTGCTCTATTTTATTATGACACGCATGACCACCTGTTTAACTGTTCTGTGATTTTGGCCTTTCTTCCCTGCTGTTTTATCATATTCACGCTAGGTTGTATATAGGCGGGGTTGTATTATAACGGCCGCAAGTTCATTGTGGATTACCTCAATGCAAGTCTGTATCTGTATTTGTGTTTGTCACGGGTCGATGACGGCTCTGTGCGTGCAATGATGATGCCATCTCGATACAACCTTGAAGCCCCCGAAAATGGGTAGGTTACCGTTGTAGAGGGTGAAATGTTCCCGGAATCGTGATGCATTGCAATTTGGTGGGTTTTGTCGGCACGTTCGGCGTCGACGCTGCGTGTCCCGTGATACTGGAATGTTTGTTGATTATTCCGAACGCGTTTTGCTCCTCCCAGCCGACCGGCCTAATCCGCTGCTGTCGAACCTAATATACCGCTGCTCAACCTAATCCGCTGCTGTTGAACCTAATCCACCGCTGCTCAACCTAATCCGCCGCTGCCCAGCTTAATTCGCCGCTGTTGATCCTAATCCGCCGCTGCCCAGCTTAATCCGTCGCCGTCGAACCTAATACGCTGCTGCCAAGTCTATCCTGCCCGGACAGCCCGCTGTCCAGGGCTGTCCGGTTCACGACCGCTGCTCTTCTCCCCGTTAACGACCGCCGTGCCGCGCAGGGCTGTCCGGTGCCGGCAAGACCACCATCTCGTTCGCGCTGGAGGAGTTCCTCGTGTCGCACGGCATCCCGGCCTACGGCCTGGACGGCGACAACATCCGGCACGGGCTCAACAAGAACCTCGGCTTCTCGGCGCAGGACAGGTGGGCCGCCGGGCGTCACTCGGCGGGCGCTGGTCGATCGTTGGTTGGTCGATCGTTGGTTGGTCAATCGTTGGTTGGTCAATCGTTGGTTGGTCAATCGTTGGTTGCAATCGTTGGTCAATCGTTTCAATCGTTGGTTGTCATCGTCAATCGTTGGCTATTGTAATCGTTGTCAATCGTTGGTGTGGTCAATCGTTGGTTGGTCAATCGTTGGTTGGTCAATCGTTGGTCAATCGTTGGTCAATCGTTGGTTGGTCAATTGTTGGTTGGTCAATCGTTGGTTGGTCAATCGTTGGTTGGTCAATCGTTGGTTGGTCAATCGTTGGTTGGTCAATCGTTGGTTGGTCAATCGTTGGTTGGTCAATCGTTGGTTGGTCAATCGTTGGTTGGTCAATCGTTGGTTGGTCAATCGTTGGTCAATCGTTGGTTGGTCAGTCGTTGGTTATGCAACTCGGAGGCTCGGCAAACTGCTTCTCCAGAATGCATGTATTGCTGGAGTTGGTCGAACGAAAAGTCACGTGCGAGGCACGTTTCTGCTGAAGTGTGCCTGCTGCCTGATGATCACGCCGGTAGCGTTGCTGGCCGCCGTATAGTGGATGACTTGGCCAGTGCGTCGGCTGTCGCGGCCCAGCTGACTGAGCGATGGCTCCCCCGCCGCCAGATGAGACATCTCCGGTGGTGGCAAACGCTCGCTTTTTGTCCCACTGTGCGGTCGGTTACCCGAGTCTTGGATCTTCAGGATACATCATAATCTACAGAATACTATCATAGTCTTCGGATGCCTCCGTGGTCGTTGGATTACCTTGAACATTTTCGGAATACCTCCGTAATCTTCGAAATGCCCCATAATCTTCAGATTACCCCCATATTTTTATGAATGTCCCCATACTCTTCAGGATACCGTCATGATTTTCAGAATACCCCATAATCCTCAGAGTACACCCATAAATTTCAGAAGCATATCAGAATACTATAACAATTCATATAAACTTCAAAATACCCAATGATCTTCAGAATACCTCGATAATCTTCAGAATACCCACATCATCTTCAGGTTACCTCCACAATCTCCATAATACTCAATCATCTTCAGAATACCCTTTGATCTTCAGAATATCCACAGAATATTCAGAATCGTCTCACGGTAGATGAATGCGAAAACACAGCGGCATTGCTTGAACTGGCATCAGCGGATGTAAATTAGCCATTCCAATCCAGTGCAACCCTTTGGTTGCACTGCATTGAAATGGCTTGATGGCGTTGGTGCAGAACAGCCCAACACCCTTGGTGGTGTGGCTGTAGAACACACAACTAGTGCGAGTGTTGGGAAAGTCTCCACATACGAACGAGCCAGGTCCAAGTGTTCGATCCGGGTGTGGATGGTGCTCCTATTCCGGACCTAGCTGCTTTCGACTTCCTCATGATGAGGTACTTGCAGAGGTTGGCGAAGTAGGCGTCGCCTAGAAGCCCTTCGTGGTGAGGATGTTGTAGAAGCTTGTGACCCTGGACCCGCATCGGAAATCGTTCCGCTTAGCAATATCAATCATATCAATAAATCAACCAATCAAGAATAATCGGGTATATCAATAGATACTGGGAGCACAGCAATGCACACCAGACTCATTCCAGGGTGAAGTGGTTTTGGTGGATGGCGACAATGGAGTTGCTTCAGAAGCTCTTCACGGTGAGGTAGTTGTAGATGTTGGCGAAGCGGGCGCCGCCTAAAAGCCCTTCGTGGTGAGGTTGTTGTAGAAGTTTGTCGCACTGAACCCGCATCGGAACTCAACCAGTCGATATTGCAACAGCTACTGGGAACACAGCAACTACCCCAGAAACATTCACCGGCGAAGCGATCGTGGCGCACGGCGGTGCTGGAGCCGCTGCAGAAGCCCCTGCCGGCGAGGTAGTAGCAGACGCATTTTCCGGTGAAGTGGCTGTGGCGGACGGCGGCGCCGGAGCCGCCTCAGAAGCCCTTGCCGGCGAGGTAGTTGCAGACGAATTTTCCGGAGAAGTGGCTGTGGCGGACGGCGGCGCCGGAGCCGCCTCAGAAGCCCTTGCCGGCGAGGTAGTAGCAGACGCATTTTCCGGTGAAGTGGCTGTGGCGGACGGCGGCGCCGGAGCCGCCTCAGAAGCCCTTGCCGGCGAGGTAGTAGCAGACGAATTTTCCGGTGAAGTGGCTGTGGCGGACGGCGGCGCCGGAGCCGCCTCAGAAGCCCTTGCCGGCGAGGTAGTAGCAGACGCATTTTCCGGTGAAGTGGCTGTGGCGGACGGCGGCGCCGGAGCCGCCTCAGAAGCCCTTGCCGGCGAGGTAGTAGCAGACGCATTTTCCGGTGAAGTGGCTGTGGCGGACGGCGGCGCCGGAGCCGCCTCAGAAGCCCTTGCCGGCGAGGTAGTAGCAGACGCATTTTCCGGTGAAGTGGCTGTGGCGGACGGCGGCGCCGGAGCCGCCTCAGAAGCCCTTGCCGGCGAGGTAGTAGCAGACGCATTTTCCGGTGAAGTGGCTGTGGCGGACGGCGGCGCCGGAGCCGCCTCAGAAGCCCTTGCCGGCGAGGTAGTAGCAGACGCATTTTCCGGTGAAGTGGCTGTGGCGGACGGCGGCGCCGGAGCCGCCTCAGAAGCCCTTGCCGGCGAGGTAGTTGCAGACGAATTTTCCGGAGAAGTGGCTGTGGCGGACGGCGGCGCCGGAGCCGCCTCAGAAGCCCTTGCCGGCGAGGTAGTAGCAGACGCATTTTCCGGTGAAGTGGCTGTGGCGGACGGCGGCGCCGGAGCCGCCTCAGAAGCCCTTGCCGGCGAGGTAGTAGCAGACGCATTTTCCGGTGAAGTGGCTGTGGCGGACGGCGGCGCCGGAGCCGCCTCAGAAGCCCTTGCCGGCGAGGTAGTAGCAGACGCATTTTCCGGTGAAGTGGCTGTGGCGGACGGCGGCGCCGGAGCCGCCTCAGAAGCCCTTGCCGGCGAGGTAGTAGCAGACGCATTTTCCGGTGAAGTGGCTGTGGCGGACGGCGGCGCCGGAGCCGCCTCAGAAGCCCTTGCCGGCGAGGTAGTTGCAGACGCATTTTCCGGTGAAGTGGCTGTGGCGGACGGCGGCGCCGGAGCCGCCTCAGAAGCCCCTGCCGGCGAGGTAGTAGCAGACGAATTTTCCGGTGAAGTGGCTGTGGCGGACGGCGGCGCCGGAGCCGCCTCAGAAGCCCTTGCCGGCGAGGTAGTAGCAGACGCATTTTCCGGTGAAGTGGCTGTGGCGGACGGCGGCGCCGGAGCCGCCTCAGAAGCCCTTGCCGGCGAGGTAGTAGCAGACGCATTTTCCGGTGAAGTGGCTGTGGCGGACGGCGGCGCCGGAGCCGCCTCAGAAGCCCTTGCCGGCGAGGTAGTAGCAGACGCATTTTCCGGTGAAGTGGCTGTGGCGGACGGCGGCGCCGGAGCCGCCTCAGAAGCCCTTGCCGGCGAGGTAGTAGCAGACGCATTTTCCGGTGAAGTGGCTGTGGCGGACGGCGGCGCCGGAGCCGCCTCAGAAGCCCTTGCCGGCGAGGTAGTAGCAGACGCATTTTCCGGTGAAGTGGCTGTGGCGGACGGCGGCGCCGGAGCCGCCTCAGAAGCCCTTGCCGGCGAGGTAGTAGCAGACGCATTTTCCGGAGAAGTGGCTGTGGCGGACGGCGGCGCCGGAGCCGCCTCAGAAGCCCTTGCCGGCGAGGTAGTAGCAGACGCATTTTCCGGTGAAGTGGCTGTGGCGGACGGCGGCGCCGGAGCCGCCTCAGAAGCCCCTTGCCGGCGAGGTAGTAGCAGACGCATTTTCCGGTGAAGTGGCTGTGGCGGACGGCGGCGCCGGAGCCGCCTCAGAAGCCCTTGCCGGCGAGGTAGTAGCAGACGAATTTTCCGGTGAAGTGGCTGTGGCGGACGGCGGCGCCGGAGCCGCCTCAGAAGCCCTTGCCGGCGAGGTAGTAGCAGACGCATTTTCCGGTGAAGTGGCTGTGGCGGACGGCGGCGTCGGAGCCGCCTCAGAAGCCCCTGCCGGCGAGGTAGTAGCAGACGCATTTTCCGGTGAAGTGGCTGTGGCGGACGGCGGCGCCGGAGCCGCCTCAGAAGCCCTTGCCGGCGAGGTAGTTGCAGACGCATTTTCCGGTGAAGTGGCTGTGGCGGACGGCGGCGCCGGAGCCGCCTCAGAAGCCCTTGCCGGCGAGGTAGTAGCAGACGCATTTTCCGGTGAAGTGGCTGTGGCGGACGGCGGCGCCGGAGCCGCCTCAGAAGCCCTTGCCGGCGAGGTAGTAGCAGACGCATTTTCCGGTGAAGTGGCTGTGGCGGACGGCGGCGCCGGAGCCGCCTCAGAAGCCCTTGCCGGCGAGGTAGTTGCAGACGCATTTTCCGGTGAAGTGGCTGTGGCGGACGGCGGCGCCGGAGCCGCCTCAGAAGCCCTTGCCGGCGAGGTAGTAGCAGACGCATTTTCCGGAGAAGTGGCTGTGGCGGACGGCGGCGCCGGAGCCGCCTCAGAAGCCCTTGCCGGCGAGGTAGTAGCAGACGATTTTCCGGAGAAGTGGCTGTGGCGGACGGCGGCGCCGGAGCCGCCTCAGAAGCCCTTGCCGGCGAGGTAGTAGCAGACGCATTTTCCGGGGGCGTGGCAGTAGCGACGCATTCCGGAGCGCGCCTCAGAAGCCCTTGCCGGCGAGGTAGTAGCAGACGCATTTTCCGGTGAAGTGGCTGTGGCGGACGGCGGCGCCGGAGCCGCCTCAGAAGCCCTTGCCGGCGAGGTAGTTGCAGAGGTTGGTGACGCAGGCGCTGCACCGGTCGGCCGTGACCGGGTCCTCGTACAGGGCGGCGACCACCACCCGCTGGGTGCGCCGCACGTACAGGCCGACCGCGCCGCGCCGGCAGTTGTAGTGGCTGTCCGGCTCGCCGTCCAGGTAGATGTAGCGGGTGCCTGCGGGTCACGGGTCGGGGGTCGGGGCGTCACGGAGGGGCTAAGCCCATGTCAGTACTGCGTGCACCGTCGGTTAAGCTCCCCACCACACACAGCTCTCCACTGCATCACCCTCACACTACCTGCAAGGGGACGAACAGTCTAGGGGTAAGTTGCTCGTCTCACAGTCGAAAGATTCTGGATTCGAGTCTCACTTGTCGCTACTCTTCGCCCGCGACCAATCGGGGTGAGAGATTGACGACACTGCATGACTCAACGGTCGATGTGTCGTGAAACCAATAACCAACCAACGAATCACACTACCTGCCACACGTATCCCGTCTTCGGCCAGCGAACATCCGCCGTCCTGTAGAGCTTCGATCACCTTGAGCACCTCCTCCGGCTTCGGCTGCGGCAGGTCAGGCAACGAGGTCACGATCCGTGTCGTCGGGTCTGGGGACAGTACGGCCTAGATTATCAGCTGTAGTTGTGGCACTGCGGCGTGTTAATAACTCAACACGTGTGGTAGAAACGTGGTCTTTAATTCGTCGGCTGTGGTGGAAGCGTTGTCTTTAACTCGCCATCTGTGGTCGAAACATGGTCTGTAAGTCGTCAGCCGTGATCGAAACTTGGTCTAACTCGTCAGATGTAGTCGAAACACAGTCGAACGCATAAGCTGTGGTCGAAACATGACCTTTTACTCGCCAGTTCCTCACGAAGCATGACCTGGACTCGGTATGTCCGACGAAGACAACCCTTTCTCGCTTGGTTGCCACTTTATAAAGTTGGAACATAACCACACAGTTGTAACTCGTGGGAACACAACCCCACGGCAATATTCAGGGAAGTGTTCCCCTTAATGTTGGCTTGGACCCCAGTGGCTTCATTTTGACACGTAACTCTACTGGCGGGCTCCCCAATCCATTTTGGTTTCCAATTTCCTCCATTTTTCTTTCCCCCCCCTTTTTTTTTTTTTTTTTCTTTCCTCCCCTTTTTTTTTTTCTTCTCCCCCCTTTTTTTTCTTTAGGTATTGACTCCCTCCCTCAATGGTATTCAGAAGTTGAAACCGCTGTACCTTAAAACCCGTTCCATCAGACGATCGTGACCTTCTTCGTCTGCGCCCTGCCTGGCGACTCACCACTCCCTTGGACGCCGTGAGCATTGACCTCAGTTGCCGGCCCAGACCAGACCGTCATTACCCGTGCCATGGGGCCCATCCTCATCTCTATACCCAGGCTGTTGGCCCAGACCAGACCGTCGTGACTACTCACCTCTATACCCCGGCTGTTGGTCCAGACCAGACCGTCGTGACTCCTCACCTCTATACCCCGGCTGTTGGCCCAGACCAGACCGTCGTGACTACTCACCTCCGGCTGTTGGTCCAGACCAGACCTCGTCCCACTCACCCCTTTGGTAACTTTCCTCCCCTTTACCACCTCTGACTCCTCACCTCTATACCCCGGCTGTTGGCCCAGACCAGACCGTCGTGACTCCTCACCTCTATACCCCGGCTGTTGGCCCAGACCAGACCGTCGTGACTCCTCACCTCTATACCCCGGCTGTTGGCCCAGACAAGACCGTCGTGACTCCTCACCTCTATACCCCGGCTGTTGGCCCAGACCAGACCGTCGTGACTCCTCACCTCTATACCCCGGCTGTTGGCCCAGACCAGACCGTCGTGACTCCTCACCTCTATACCCCGGCTGTTGGCCAGACCAGACCGTCGTGACTCCTCACCTCTATACCCGGCTGTTGGCCCAGACCAACCGTCTGTTCACCTCTATACCCCGGCTGTTGGCCCAGACCAGACCGTCGTGACTCCTCACCTCTATACCCGGCTGTTGGCCCAGACCAGACCGTCGTGACTCCTCACCTCTATACCCCGGCTGTTGGCCCAGACCAGACCGTCGTGACTCCTCACCTCTATACCCCGGCTTTGGCCCAGACCAGACCGTCGTGACTCCTCACCTCTATACCCCGGCTGTTGGCCCAGACCAGACCGTCGTGACTCCTCACCTCTATACCCCGGCTGTTGGCCCAGACCAGACCGTCGTGACTCCTCACCTCTATACCCCGGCTGTTGGCCCAGACCAGACCGTCGTGACTCTCACCTCTATACCCCGGCTGTTGGCCCAGACCAGACCGTCGTGACTCCTCACCTCTATACCCCGGCTGTTGGCCCAGACCAGACCGTCGTGACTCCTCACCTCTATACCCCGGCTGTTGGCCCAGACCAGACCGTCGTGACTCCTCACCTCTATACCCCGGCTGTTGGCCCAGACCTGACCGTCGTGGCCGGCGATGAAGGCGTCCCGCACCAAGCCGGTGGCGATCAGCTGCTTGCTGACGTAGTCCTGCCAGGACATCACGCCGGATGTGGGGGTGGGGGTGGGGGAAACAAACAGTACGCGATGCGAGTGGCTCTATCGAAACTGCGCAGGATTGCCAATGAGGCTCGGGAGAGGACGTGGTGCGTATCTGGCCCCGACAGCCGGAAGCGTGCAATTCTGAACGGCGTACAGTTCCCTCGCTATGGTAGTGAAGTAAGTCCAAGTCGTCGATCGCGTGAGTAAAAGTGAAATTCGCGTGACGTTGTGGCTCGCCAGCCTCTGCTCATGCGGTCCGCCGAGTGTGTCTGACTGCTATTCTGAACGGTTAGTCGTTTTCGAATGAGAATATCCCGGAAGGTAGGTGCGATGAATTTGAAGAAATTGTAGCGTCGAAATGACCCTCTAGCGAGACCTGGATGAAGTTCGAATTTCCGTGTCCCCGTCGTCAAGCGATACAAGAGGCACCTGCAGTGGCCCCCGGGACCCGGGGTCAGCGCATCATATCATTATATGACGGTAGCACTACGTCAGTCGATGTTGCATGCAAGAAATCGGCTAAAAATATCTCGACATCGTTTCCGCGCCACATTACACTGGTGGTGTGATCGGTGGCTTCGAAGCGTGTCCATGCGTCAAAGCGACGCATTCACGCGTCATCGTCCGCGTTGAGTTACCACTGCTATGCGAGCTTCATCGGCATACGAAATGTTCTCGACGCGCATGAAATGGCCCAAGTCCGAAGCGAAGCACGTCCTTGGACCGGCCGTGACTCAGAGCGTAGATTGTATATTAACACCACCAGGCAGCAATGCTTGGCAAACTATGCACTTTCCACTGCGCAAGCGCCATGAAGCATCAGCTTCGGCCCTCTCGTTTCCCAATGAGCAACGTTCTCATTGGACTCGTCTCTGGTCCGGACAAGCTGCGCGCTTTCCACCACGCAAACGCCATGAACACCAGCATCCGCCCTCCCGCCTCCCAATAAGCAGTATTCTCATTGGACTCGTCTCTGGTCCGGACAAACTACGCACTTTCCACCACGCAAACGCCATGAACACCAGCACCCCCTCCCCCACCCCCACCCGTCTCCCAATGAGCAATATTCTCATTGGACTCTCCCGGGTCTGGACAAACTGCTCACTTTTCACTACGCAAGCGCCATGAACCCATGAACAGCCATGAACGCCATGAACAGCATAGGCCAACCCGTCTCCCAATGAGCAACATTCTCGTTGGCCTCGTCTCGGGTCTGCGGGACCCCTCATGTGACGATCGGCGAATCGCGACACCAGTATTTTTTCGATTTGAGGAAGTCGCAGAACTTCTCGACGACGGTTACGCACTCTGCGTCTCCCAACGAGCAGCATTCTCACTGGCCTCGTCTCGGACCTGAGGAACGACCAGCGACCAGCGAAGTGTGGCGCTAGTAGTTTTTCGACTTGAGGAAGTCGCAGAACTTCTCCACGACGGTGGCGCACTCTGCGTGCTGCACGGGGTCCTCGTACAGCGACACCACCACCGTCTTGGTGGTCATGGCCGCGTGCAGGCCCACCTTGCCCTTCTTGGCGCGGATGCACTTGTGCGCCGTGCCCGACAGGTAGATGTACTTGGTGCCTGGCGGCGGAGCGTTGGGTCACACACTCACACTCACACTCACACTCACACTCACACTCACACACGTGGGCGCTACATGACCAATGCAGTCGATGCGCCCTAAAGCCCTAAGAACTAACTAGCTCACACTCACACACGGCATGCATGTGGGCGAAGAGACGGGTCCACGGGGTGATGGTCTTTGTCCTCGGTGGTTGGGGGTCCAGGTCTCCGTTTGGGACACCTACTGAATATCGAGGAGTGCGTTATAATGCATGTGTGTTGATTCATTTATATATATATATATATATATATATATATATATATATATATATATATATAAATATATAGATATATAGATAATATAACAAAACACAACAATATATATGTATATATATATATATATATATATATATATATATATATATATATATATATATATATATCGTCAAAGTCCCATGGAAATGCAAGTTTATTCGGTCTTTATCGTGTTATAGGCGAACAGGAAACGGGTGTTTATCTCCCGAGATTCGCTCCAGGGGATGGGATAGACCCAGTCGGTAGCGGGGGTTGGGAGGAGCCCCGGCTATTTCGCGATAAAGCTGCGTGGTTTTTGTTGCCATTTCCGCGCCAACCGGTCGCCAGTGAGCCGTAATCCAGAGAAGGTAGCGACACTTGAACCCAGGACCTGTCCGCTTCAAGACTAGTGGGGCAGGACAAGAGGGGGCGCGGTAGCTCAGCTGGGAGAGCGTCGGACTCTTGATCGCAAGATTGTGGGTCGGAATCTCACGACCGACGCCACCACCGAATCCACCCGCGACCAATCGGCGTGGGAGATTGGCGACGCTTTATAACCTGGCGGTTGAATACGTCGTGAAAGAACCCAAGGACATGGAAAGCAGTGTGTATGGGGGACGGGGCAGGGCTAGCTGGCCCCTGGCGAATTGCTAACCCACTCCGGTGTGTTGGGAAATGTCACTTCTTCCATGTCAGAACAACACTGCTATACTATGCTAAATCAAGCGTGTCGATTATTGACTGCGTTTGGCCGGTAGGCGGCGCTATTATCACGAATCCCTTGCGCTTAAACCGTGGGCACGGCATTGTTTGAACTGCAAAGAAAATCGTTATATCAGTATGCAGTGTGTATACCCATACGTTTGTCGCAAACAAGGACTGAAAGAAGGTTATTTGAACCATTTTCAACTCAGCTGACAAGGTGTGATTAAACCGTAAGAATGCACTTGCCCAACAGTTAAAGTTCAGATGTTGTCAGCTCGCCCCCGCCATGAAGGTGTGATGAAGTGTACCTCCCGCCGCATAACTGACGCAGTCGACGCGCCCTTAAGCTCCAATAACTCGAAGTGTACCTACCCGAGAAGTGAAGCCCAGACGTAGTCAGCGCACCGCCGCCATCTTTGATGCCCTTGATGATCTTCAGCAGCTCCTCCTTAGTGCCCTGTGGTGTGTAAAACGACACCCGCTGTCACCGCCGTATTTAGGTGAAGCGGCTAAACAGACACCAGCGTAACTAAAGGCGGTCCCGAGTCCCCCGGCTGCAGTGCTGAGACAGCTACACATACACCAGCGTAGTTAAAGGCAGTCCCGAGTCCATCTTCCTTCCTCTTTTCTCTCCAACATGTTTTTTCTTTGTCTTTGCCAATAGATTCATGGCACGACACAATGACAACATGAAGCGCTGACAATAACATGTTAAGCTATGTAGTATTCCAAATAAACATAGATTAAATGTTTATACTCTCCGAATTTATACGTCCCCACATTCCTAATCACAAAGCGTACTCCGCTCAACGAGCCGTTGCACTTCGGCTCGTTGCACAGACCAGGCTGTGCACGGACCAGTGTGACGTCAGCGGTGACGTGGTGCACCGTCCGTCACGTTCAGACGTGCTAGCGGCGGTTGGAAACCCGGTGGGGTGTTGATTTTTTTGTGGTTGGCTGGCTGGTTTTTGGCTTTACGACACATCGTGTGAAATATGGAATTTGCGTAGGGTGGGTAGCGCGAGCCGAAGGGCCGCGGGTTCGAGACGTGCTGACGTCTGGATTTTGTTTTGGGCGGCCAGTCGAAGTGTTGTCAGCGATCGATGTTTTGAGGCTGGACGCGGCGGGGCCGCCGGGGAGGCCGCCACAAGTGCCGGGTGTTTGTGCGAAACCACCCGGAGCGCACATAACCAGATACCCGACACGGACGGAAAGCAGGCGGGGCAGAGTTGTGCGATTGAATTGGGGGGGGGGAGGGGGTGCGAGTGCCCCAGATGGGTGCTGGTGGTGCCGCACCGTACCGACCAAGACGATTGGCGAAGCACGAAGTTTCACGAGAATGATAGGCGCTGGCAGGCGTAGGCCAGTGTGATCGGGTTACAGCACCCAGGTTTTTATGAGGGGGGGACCGAAAGAACATTACCGGCTCAAAGGGCACTTGCGGCCCGGGCACACTGGAAAGTTTGTTACCGAGGGGGGGCGTGAATTTCCATGCCGCTAGAAGGAAAGGGCACAGGGAATGTCATTTTAGGCCAAGGGTTGGCAGCACCTTTGGCAAGGCGGGAAAGCAGGTGATTTTTGGCTAACATTGGACATTCCGGCCAAGCACCTTGCCAAAAGGCACTTTGGTCTTTAATTCCAGGCCCCCCCCCCTTCATAATCTACCTGGTGTGAACTGTGTTCTGGATGACATTAGTCGGTCGTGGTCTTTAGTTATACTCGGGTAAAAAGACAGACGGTGACAGGACAGATGGTTGGGCAATTGTTTACGCTTCTTAGGAAGTTCGCAATGGCAGGCACTTGGAAACCCATTGACCCCGCCCCTTGTTCTCGCGAGAGACGACTTTGCAGTGTGTTCGGAAAAGGCGGTTTCAGTACAGCTGGCGTGCTCAGTTCGAAGCGCGACACCACCCCGCTAGGGGGTGTCGCGCTTCAGCACATATATTGGCTAGGGACCGTACTGGATGCCACCGAGGAGGCTATTCGTGAAATATGCTAAAACCGGAAAAACCACAGGTTGAAAACATGGCTGGCATGAGGAGCTGAAAAAAAAAAAAACAGCACGTTAATTGAATTCGAAGCGCGACACCACCCCGCCTCTCGTCCACGTTGGCCGCGCGGAGACGAGTAGTCTAGGGTGTAAGTTGCCCGTCTCACAATCGAAAGGTTGTGGGTTCGAGTCTCACCTATCGCTACTCTTCGCCCGCGACCAATCGGCGTAAGAGATTGGCGACGCTATATGACTCAACGGTCCATGTGTCGTAAAACCAATGACCAGCCAACGCACGCTGGCCGCGGCCGCGGTCCCACCTTGAGGTTCTTGCTCTGCGCCCAGATGGCGCCGTCGGCTCCGGCGACCAGAGCGTCGCGCACCATGTTGGTGGAGATGAGCTGCTTGTTGATGTAGTCCTGCCAGGACATGGTGCTGCTGGCCGGCTGGGGCTACCGTCCGATTGCGGCTGACATCGACTGACCTCGGCGCGGCTGGCTGGACCTCGAGCACCAACTACCAGCTCGCTGACAATGTCGGACGGCGATGTCGATTGCTGAAGGGGTTTTGAGCTGCTCTTCGCACTGCGTACAATGTGTTTCTCCTTCCGCGACGCTATCGGTTGTTTATTATGAGCGCCGAAACGAAATATCAAGGCGTGAATGTGCGCAAGTTACAAGCCAGCAGGAAGTGACCCGTATGCTTGACAAATCACCGTATGGCCAATGGCTATCTCGCCACGTATAGCGTTGGCTTGCCGAACGTATTTTTTTCTTTACCGCTCGTGATTTTATGCCCTGGTCTTTTTCGTGCGGTGAAATGGACTGACTTATAATCCGGCTGAATCTTGGCATACGCTAACCGTGCAAGACGAATGACAAAAGAATGATTCGTCGCCATTTGCTTGGTGTGATGGCTTTCCAATTCCAACTTCACCAATACTCACCTGGTTAGATTAATGCCAATTTTTGTAATAGTCCGAATTCTGGCCGCGATGGTTCTATGGACAAGGGACCTATGCCAGGCGAAGCTTGCTGCGCAAACCCTGGCCCCACCACCCGATCCATACATTCCAGTCCAAGGGAAGAATTGTCACCACGGCTTGACTTGCTGTCAATGCACCAACACGGCCGCCCCGGTGTCTCGTCCCCGACCTTACCGGACCAGCTGCTGACCTGACTGACTGACTGACCTTGACCCTCTCAGTCGGGTCAGTGACCTTGACCCTCTCAGTCGGGCGCTAAATGCGAGCACGCGAAGCGACTCGAACCCTGTCTTGCCGGGACAGGGGAGACCAACGCAGCCCGGCTCCCTAAGCAACTGAGCCATGGGAAAACCAGCTGAACTGAGGAGACTTTATGGAAGCCCATGTGAAAGCAAGGCAAGAACAATGCAACAAAACATGCAGACACAGTACTGAATCACGTGCATCACATTTAATTACGATTGCGTTCATGTTCCAACAATGTCGCTTCTGACATGCTCAGTAAATACTTCGGAGCATGTGCGACGAGGTTTCAGTTCATTGAAGAAGCAGGCGCGTGCATATATTGGCTAGGAACCTTGCTGGATGCCACCGAGGAAGCTATTCGTGAAATATGCTAAAACCGGAAAAACCACAGGTTGAAAACATGGGGCTGGCATGGCGAGCTGAAAAAAAACAGCACGTTAATTGAACAACAAACACAAGTGTCACATAACCACCAAATCTCCAGAGGCCATCACACCGGCCAACCGTCTCCGTGACGTCGCTGGATGACGTCATCAGCCAGCAGCATCCGTGACGTGGTTGGCTGACGTCACCGGCGTGTGTTGACAGGGAGGAGAACATCCGACGGGTGGCCGAGGTGGCCAAGCTGTTCGCCGACAGCGGGGTGGTGGCGCTCTGCAGCTTCGTCTCGCCGTACGGCAAGGTAACCCGGCCAGCTTCGTATCGCCGTACGCCCAGGTAACCTTGGCGTACCTTGGCCAGTACCTCGGCCAGCTTCGCCTGGCCGTACCCCAAGGCAGCCTGGCCAGTTTTGTCTCGCCGTACGAAGTAACCCGGCCAGCTTCGTCTCGCCGTACGCCCAGGTAACCTTGGCGTACCTTGGCCAGTACCTTGGCCAGCTTCGCCTCGCCGTACGCCAAGGTAACCTGGCCAGTTTCGTCTCGCCGTACGCCAAGGTAACCCGGCCAGCTTCCGTCGGCAAGGTGACCTTCCTCGCCGTACGCCCAGGTAACCTTGGGCGTACCTTGGCCAGTACCTCGGCCAGTTTCGTCTCGCCGTACCCCAAGGCAACCTGGCCAGTTTTGTCTCGCCGTACGCCAAAGTAACCTGGCCAATTTTGTCTCGCCGTACGGCAAGGTAACCCGGGCAGTTTCGTCTCTCTGTACACCAAGGTAGCCTTGGCCAGTTTCGTCTCGCCGTACGAGAAGGTAACCTGGCTAACGGTTGCTGCTGAAATCCAGGCTGCAACGGCTCACCGGTCAGTCGCCATCCATGGATATTTATCTGATGGATCTATGGATAGCTGTCTGACTCCGGCAATGTCGGTAGTCAGTCTAATGGTTGTTATCTGTAGACAGCTGTCTGAATCAGTCAATGCCGGATAGCTGTCTGACTCAGTCAATGTCGGTAGCATGTCTGGTGGTCGTGTTCATATCCACCGACGTCTACCATTGGCCACTGGCGTCTCCCATTGCACAGTGACGTCTGCCAAATTCTCAGCATTAACAACCTCTACTGATTTCTACCGACGCGTACCGTTGTCTACGAATGCCTACCGTTGCCCATGAACGCCTACTATTGCCCACGAATGCCTACCATTGTCTACGAGTGCCTACCATCGTCTACGAGTGCTCACCATTGTCTAGGAATGCCTACCGCTGTCCACACGTGCCTATCGTTGCCCACGGACGCCTACTACTGTATACGGGTGCCTACTGTTGTCAACGAACACCTACTATTGTCTTCAAGTGCCTACTATTGTCTAGGAACGCATACCATTGTCCATGAACGCCTTCCATTGTCCACGAATGCCTACGATTGTCCAGGAATGTCTACCATTGTCCAGGAATACTTACCATCGTCTAAAATGCACGAACGCCTAACATTATCCACGAACGCCACGTCACGGCTAGTGGCGCCGCCCTCACTGTCTCGCCGGTGGACCGCGCGATTGAGAAATGCCCGCGTGTTGTGAGCGTCGAACCCGCGATCCTGGTGTCCAGAGCTCAACACCTCACCCACTCGGCCACTTCCGGCCGGCAGGACCGGGGGACGAGTAGTCTAGGGTAAGCTGCTCGTCTCACAATCTAAAGATTGTGGGCTCGAGTGTCACCTGTCGCTACTCTTCGCTCATGACCAATCGGAGTGAGAGATTGGCGACGCTATATGACTCAACGGTCGACATGTCGTAAAATCGATAACCGACCAACCAACCAACCAACCAACCAACCAACCAACCAACCAACCAACCAACCAACCAACCAACCAACCAACCAACCAACCAACCAACCAACCAACCAACCAACCAACCAACCAACCAACCAACCAACCAACCGGGAAACCAACCAGACAACTAACCGGCCAACCAACCAACCAACCAACCAACCAACCAACCAACCAACCAACCAACCAACCAACCAACCAACCAACCAACCAACCAACCAACCAACCAACCAACCAACCAACCAACCAACCAACCAACCAACCAACCAACCAACCAACCAACCAACCAACCAACCAACCAACCGACCAACCGACCAACGGCCCGGCCGGCAGGACCGTGACGTGGCGCGCAAGCTGCACGCCGACTCCAGCCTGCCGTTCTACGAGTGTTTCGTGGATACCCCGCTGGCCGTGTGCGAGACGCGCGACGTCAAGGGCCTCTACAACAAGGCGCGCCAGGGGCTGATCAAGGGTGAGCCGCCCCCGGGATCGGGGGGGTCTTACGCCAGAGGGGTGGGAGGGTTTGATCGAGGGTGAGCGCCTCCCGGCCTGGCGGTAGGAAGGGGTGGGAGGGTCTGATCAAGGGTGAGTCCGCCTCCCGGTCTCGGTGGGGTCTTGCGCCGGGGAGGAAGGGGTGGGAGGGTCTGATCGAGGGTGAGCCGTCCCCGGTCCCGGCTGGGTCCTTCGCTGGGGAGGAAGGGATGGGAGGGTCTGATCAAGGGTCAGCCGCCACCCGGTCCGGGCGAGGTCTTTCGCCGGGGAGGAAGATGTGGGAGGGTCTCATCAAGGCCACCGGTCGCGGGGTCTTGCCGGGAGGAAGGGGGGGAGAGGAGGGTGTGACAGTGGGAGGAGGCAGTCAGTGGGACATTGCACTTTTGGTGACAGTGCCGTTGTTCTTCTCGCCAAGGGGGAGGAGGGGAAGGGTGGCAGTAGCTAAGCCTGTGGGATATGGGGTACCCACGGCATTGATGGCAATACCGTGGGTCTCTTCTCCAGGGGGAGGAGTAGAAGGGTGGCATTGGCTTGGTTGGGAAGGGGCACTGCACCTTTTCTGACAATGCTGGGGGTCTCCTCGCCATGGGGGGGGGGGGGGAGTGGGAGGGTGTCAGTAGTCCGGTCTGTGGGGCATTTGACCTTTGGTGACAATGCCGTTGGCCTCCTGGTTGTGGGGAAGGGGTGGGAGAGTGGCAATAGCTAAGTCCGCGGGCTATTGGACCTCTGATGGCACTGCCGTGGGTTTGCGGGAATGTTTATCTCATTGTTTAGCGCTTCAGGTGTGTGATTCTCGTTAGTTGGACACGCCGATGATAAGCTATGCTGAAGCATATTCAGAACTATGTATGCAAAGTCACAAATGAATATGTCATATGCACATACAGTTCATGAACGCCTGGGCCTTCAATAAAACATATTTGATTTATCTATTGTACATCTTCATGTCAAACAAGCCCAAATGGCGCAATCGCGAAGTGGGACAAGAAACAAAATATTCGTTGTACTTCTACTTTAAAATAGCTTTCGTTGTTGACTTTTGGAAGTGGAAAAGCCGAGTTCGCGAAGGGATTCATCTTGATTATTTGTTTTTCTCGCAAGTACGCGCTCTCATACGTGCGATAATAAGATTAAAGCTAGCATGGACGAAGACAACGCTGGCCGGTTCAGCACCGCAAGCTCTCATTGTATTCGTGCACCGTGGTCGTCAGTGTGATTTATTTCTACGTCATGACTCATGCAAAGCCACATGTTCCACAAGTGTGCGCTATTGTGTCCGAGGCGTGGCCATGAGCGGTAGCGGGCGGTAGAGAGAATGTTTTGTCTGGGGACGTGTCGGCAGAGAGCCTGGTTTGACTGGGGACGTGTCGGCAATGGGTGTGGTTTGACTGGGGATGTGTCGACAGTGGGTGTGGTTTGACTGGGGACGTGTCGGCAGTGGGTGTGGTTTGACTGGGGACGTGTCGGCAGTGGGTGTGGTTTGACTGGGGACGTGTCGGCAGTGGGTGTGGTTTGACTGGGGACGTGTCGGCAGTGGGTGTGGTTTGACTGGGGACGTGTCGACAGTGGGCATGGTTTGGCTGGGGACCTGTCGACAATATGCATGGTTTGACTGGGGACGTGGCGGCAGTGGATGTGACTGGACCGGGGTGGTGGTGGTCGTTGGTTTTACAACACGCCAACCGTTGGGACATATAGCGTCACCAATCTCTCACGCCGATTGGTCGCGAGCGAAGAGTAGCGACAGGCGAGACTATACCCCACAATCTTCCGAATGTGAGACGGGCAGCTTACCCATGGACTATGGGCGCTACATGACCAATGTAGTCGATGCGCCCTAAACCTAATAATTGTTTACTGTCCATGCGGGCGTGGGCTGGTTTAACCCGTGATGGGGTGTCGGCGGTGGGTGTGGCTCGACGTGTCCCCGACTTGACCGGCGGCATGTCGGCAGTGGGTGTGGTTTAACTCGGGGCGTGTCGGCAGTGGGTGTGGCTTGACCGGGGCGTGTCGGCAGTGGGTGTGGTTTGACCGGGGGCGTGTCGGCAGTGGGTGTGACCTGACCGGCGGCCTGTCGGCAGGGTTCACGGGCATCGACGCGCCGTACGAGCGGCCGACCAACCCGGACATCACGCTCTACACGGCCGACAGCACGGTGCAGGACTGCGTCGACCGCGTGGTGGAGCTGCTCACCGAAAATGTGAGCACTGGGGCTGCTCGCCGCGCGTACACAATGCTCACCGGGCATAGACAATGCTCACCGGCCATAGGCACTGCTTATATCACTTACATGATGCTCACCGGCCATGGATACTGCTCACCGCGCCTACACAATGCTCACCGGCCATGGACACTGCTCACCGCGCTTACACCACGGGCCATGGATACTGCTCACCGCTCTTACACAATGCTCACCAGCTAAAGGCAATGCTCACGGACATATGCTCATAGACACTCATCTACTGCCGACAATCGCTGATTCATGCCAATGCTGCTTCTACTGCCCTCTGTTGCCCGTAATCACTTACTCGTGCCATTGCTTCTTCTGCTGCCCTCTATTGATCGTAATCGCTGATTCGTGCCCTTGCTGCTTCTGTTTCTAATCCCATTTGTGCTAAATCACTGATTCGTGCCATTGCTGCTTCTGCTGCCCTCTATTGCCCGTAATCGCTGATTCGTGCCATTGCTGCTTCTACTGCTCTTTATTGCCCGTAATCCCTGATTCGTGCCATTGCTGGTTCTACTGCTCTTTATTGCCCGTGATCACTGATTCGTGAGCTAAATCACTGATTCATGCCACTGCTGCTTCTGCTACCCTCTATTGCCCGTAAGCGCTGATTCGTGCCATTGCTTCTTCCGCTGCCCTCAATTGCCGTAAACCTGATTCGTGCATTGCTGTTTCTGCTGCCCTCTATTGCTTGTAATCCCTGATTCGTGCTGTTGCTGCTTCTGCTACCCTCTATTGCTCGTAATCCCTGATTCGTGCTGTTGCTGCTTCTGCTGCCCTCTATTGCTCGTAATCCTGATTCGCGCTGTTGCTGCATCTGCTGCCCTCTATTGCTTGTAATCGCTGATTCGTACTGTTGCTGCTTCTGTTGCCCTCTACCCGTAATCACTGATTCGTGAGCTAAATCGCTGATTCATGCCATTGCTGCTTCTGCTACCCTCTATTGCTCGTAATCGCTGGTTCGTGCCATTGCTGCTTCTGATGCTCTGATACCCTCTACTGCCCGTAAGCGCTGATTCGTGCCATTGCTGCTTCTGCTGACCACTGCTGCTCATCGATTGTTGATCGGCACCCTGGTGGCAGGGTTCACGGAGCAAGCTCTGCTTAGCGACAGGACTGTGGTCCGTAATCCCATCACAGGAAGAATTGCGACAAAATGTCAACAAAAACGGCATGCCACGTGTTTGCGTTCTACTCTTCTGTTCTCTGGTTCCAACGAAGCTACGCTATTTGTTCTCCGGGCTCCATTACCATTTTTTTTTCTTCAATTTGTCAACAGAAGTGATGCGAATTATTCTCCACATAGTTAACGTAGCAATTCCAATCTTTTTACATATTATTTGCCAATTTTCTTTTCGTACGGGATCCTCGGTGTGTCTGCCGAGCGTTTGTCATAGGTACTTGTCATGCGCCTGAGTAAGACATGTGTGTGCGCGCACACTGGTCCGGACAACGGGTCCACTGGGAACGGGCCAAATGAGGCAGCTTTCTCGACTGCAGCTGGACGTGCGGCTGTGGCGGCGTTACTTGGGTCGCGCGCTTTCTGCTGAGCCACGCTGGGCGCGCCCTGCACGACCGGCGCAGTGGTTGGCGCGTTTCTGCTGAACATGGGCCCCCCCCGTGCGTCTGACTGCATGACCGGCGCAGTGGTTGGCGCGTTTTCTGCTGAGCCACTCTGGGCGCGCCACCAGCACCCCCATGCGTCTGACTGCATGACCGGCGCAGTGGTTGGCGCGTTTTCTGCTGAGACACGCTGGGCGCGCCCTGCATGACCGGCGCAGTGTTTGGCGCGTTTTCTGCCGAGACACGCCGGGCGCACCGCGGGCACACGTGTGTCCCGAGGCGACGCCTCCCCCCCCCCGCCGCGGCCGCGTCACGCCCGTGAAAGGCGCCGCCGCTCGCCACAGGTGGTGTGTTCTCGCCGCACCGTTTGGTCGGCGTCTCGAGGGCCACCGCTGGCAGAGGGGGAGGGGGCGGCGCCCGGGCGCGGTCGCCGTCGCGATGACGGTGCGACTCGCGTCATGCGCGCGTCACGATCTGCATATTTGCGCTCGATGACGTGTGCAGTCGATGCGCCCATGCAACCACAATGCGATTTGCCTATTTGCGAGGTGTGATGACCGTGTGGTTTTTCTCCATTCCGACCCGGGTTGGGGGAGGCTTATTGGTTTTACGACTCATCGAGCGTTGAGTCATGTTGCGTCGGCAGTCTTATCACGCCGATCGGTCGCGGGCGAAGAGTAGCGACAGGCGTGGCTCGAACCCACAACATTTCGATTGCGGGACGAGTAACTTATTCCTAGACTACTCGTCCCCCCGGGAGGGGTGCTGTTATCAATGTGCAGGATCAGCACCGTGCCCGTAGTTGCCGTTTCTGGTCTCACGCACTTCGTCTTCCGTGCCCGGCGGTCAGCGATAGATCGCCCGCAATCGTCCACCATACCATGCTGCCAAACTAATGATGTCGGCGCCGGGTCTAGAGAACGTCAGCGACTACGATCTATTGAGGCGACGTCGGCAGCCGCGACTGTACGATGCATGCTTGTGACCAGTGACCAGTGACAACGGGCCCCTGGTCCAACTCGACTAGACGTCATGACGACTCGACGACTAGACGTCAGAACGACTAGACGTCATGATCGAAATAGCGAGCGCGATGCCGAAACTAATTATAAGCACCGTGCAAGTGCGCTCGCCGCATTTACAAATCATATTTCAAGCACATAAAAGTCAATCAAAGTACCCAGTCAAATACCCAGTACCCAAGTACCCAGGGAAAGGGCTATACAGTCGACGGAGCACCACCATGTGGCCCAGGAACATAGCCGGCGCTTTGCATGTTTGAAGAACAACATGAGGAAAATTAAGCGGTAACACAAGGCGAGTGTGCGGAAAGTTGATGTTTTGTGGTGCAGAATGCTGTCCAGTGGCATGGCATGCAATGCACGTGCATGCATCCACCAGGTGTCGTGACGTGAAATGTAAGAAACAGAATATTTGATTTAGGAAATGTTTTTCTTGGCCATTTCTTATTCTCTAAGATGTGTAGTATGCCATGCGTTCCTTTTTCTTATCGATGAGATATCTATCGTCAAAAATACCTATGTTATTTGCCGGATTTCAGTTAAAACATTGCCGGAGCTTATAGCGCTGGGATCGTTAGGCGAGCCGAGCTGGAATTCCTGCAGGTGTGCTAAGAGGTAATGATTACCTCGGAAGCAAATTTGGTTCCCTCCCCCCAAAAAAACTGAGGGTGCAAAATTGGAAAACGTAGGTCTGTCTATCGCGGAATGCACCAGCGTTCATCGCAACATTTCCCCTGAATTACTCTCAACATTTGTTCAAACAAACGGATTTGCGATGACATTCCGGCTTGCGGGCTCCTAACCACACATCTCGCACCGTCTGATGAATGTGCCACAACCAAAACCGCTCGAGCTCTGCACACGTGCGTGAAGGCTTGTGATCTACTAAAATCCGATCCACGTAAGCTAGGATGAAATGCAAAGCACTGCTGGAAAATCCGATTTTATGAACATAGACTGGTGCGCCTGGGATTGAAAATACTAGAGGCTACTGGGTGCCCCTCCGGACAACAAAAAACAGCCAGACAGTGCATTTCACCCGATCTGCGTGCTGACTCCACGAGCAGCCTGTGGCGACCGGTGAGGTCATTTGGATAACCAGGCCGCAGCGCGCAAAACAACCGTGTTCACATACATCTTCGGGACTCGGATCAAGGACAGCTAGGTATAGCCAACACAGTACTGACATATGGAGATTCGACTTCACCCGCGTTTTTTTGCCACCCGCCGAAATGTGCGTTCGCTCAGCGCCTTATAATTGGCAATGTGATTATATAGTTAATATGATAAAATGCTGGTTGAATACATTGATGCGTAGTATATTTTTGGATTAGTAATCTGTACTGACAAGTCCTGCGTTATCTCATCGAAGCCAGCGATGTTCCAAGCTGAAGAGACCAACTTCATACGCTTCATGCCCATTCATACGCTTTGGCATACATTGAGATGCATTGAGGCGGGTCGTTTAACATGGGCAGAGGGGATAAGTGGGCTGAGGGGGAGGTGGGACCGGGAGGTCGTGTCGCCCGCTCCAGATCCGCCGGGCTTGACCGGCCGTGTGCCCCCAGGGCATCGTGCCGCGGTCGGCCAGTCAGCTGATCGGCGAGCTGATACTGCCGGCCGAGGAGGTGGCCGCCGTGCTGCGCGAGGCCACCGCTCTGCCCGCCATCGAGATCACCACAGTCGACCTGCAGTGGGTACGGACGGCGGCGGCGGGGGGGTCGGCAGGGGGTGTCGAGACAGCGCCATCTCTTCACACGTGCGACTGATGGCTATATATATATATATATATATATATATATATATATATATATATATATATATATATATATATATATATATATATATATATATATATATATATATATATAAAAGTATATATGTGTATGTGTGTATGTGTGTATGTGTGTATGTGTATATATGTGTATATGTGTATGTATGTATATATGTATGTATGTATATCTTCCTCCTGTCCAGGCTGACTCTGTGACTGACTAGCCCCACTCTCGTGTGAACCAGGTCCAGGTGCTGGCGGAAGGCTGGGCGTCTCCGCTGACGGGCTTCATGCGGGAACACGAGTTCCTACAGGTGAGAGGTGGTGCGGGTCAGGTCATGGGTGGTGCTGATCAGGTCAGTAGTGGTGTGGGCCATGTGAATGGTGATGCGGGTCAGATCAGGGGTGCAAATCATTGGTGGTGTGGGTCGGATGAATGATGATACATGTACATGTCAGGTGAGGAGTCGTGCAGGTCAGGTGATGGATTATGCGTGTCAGGTCAACGATGGTGCTGGTCAGGTCACGAGCGGTATGCTAAGGTCAGGAGCGGTAAGAGTTATGCGAGGTGGTATGCTAGCCAAGTGCCATGTACATTGTTCAGTGGCAGTAGGTGAAGAGATGCAAGGGGTAAGATGTTTTCACTTGGAAGCAATATGCTGAACGTTTAGGATGATTATGCACCATACCGCAAAGTATCTGCTCTCTTTGACCCTATTACAACATTTTGTGAAACGCTACCGGTATGATACGAGAAACCTCCCGACATAGAGTACGCGCATGTGGTTACCTCATCTTGGAGGTACTTAGTGGCGTTACCGCGTGCTGTTGTCCGGGTACACTTCTGTAGGTCGGTATGAGGCGCATGACCGTGTCTGTGAGACCGTGACCTGTAGCTGTTTGTGGCACTGACCCGGTGCCCTGGGACGGTATGGGACACGTGACCTGTAGCTCTGTGTGACACTGACCCGGCGCCGGCGGCGTGCGACAGTGTCAGCACTTCAACTGCCTGCTGGATGACGGCGTCACCAACCAGTCGGTGCCCATCGTGCTGGCCGTGCAGACGGAGGACAAGGAGCGGCTCTCGGCCGAGTCGGCCATCACTCTCAGGTCAGGAGGGGGACGAGTATTCTGGGGGTAGGTTGTTCGTCTCACGATCGAAAGGTTGTGGGTTCGAGTGTCGCCTGTCGCTGCTCTTCGCCCGCGACCAGTCGGCGTGAGAGATTGGCGACGCTGCATGACTCAAACAGTCGATTTGTTGTAAAACCAATAACCAACCAATAATAGGTCAGGAGGGTTCGGGCCGGCTGAGCGTAGGTCAGGTCATTGCAAGTTAGGTCAGCACGGCCCAGGTTATCTCAGGCCACTGTAGGGCAGGTCATGTCAGGGCAGCAGCTATCCTTTGTCATGTTGGGTCGTTCAGGGGAGCATTAGAGACGTGTCTACTGTAACTGCTAGCAACTACAGCGATGTCGGTTCACATCAGTATTGGTCACGGCTGTACCTGAAAACTCAGCAGTTGGTGGGATTCGAACTCCAGGCTGTCTGGCTCGATATCATGCAATCTGGACATGATACTGTGACGGTACCGTGATCGGTTCATGCTGGTTCCGGTGTGCCGGTATATTTAAATCCAGAGCTGCTGATGGACAATGGCACGTGATTTGGTCAGTTTTGTTTCTTATGTCAGCTATTTTGCTTGTGTTTTCATCTTGTCATGCACCAATATGAAATGCGCCTTGGGATATTGGATATATACGCGGCAGCTGACGTGGGTTGCCTTTAGCTTCATGTCTGTGAAAGATTGTTTGGCACTGCAAGGAAGTAGGCCTGCACTATACAATAATGCAATACATTATTTTTTATGTGTATTTCTATTATTATTTATATATGTATTTCTACATCGTGCTTACGTTTTTATGGCAAACAAAAGAAAATGTGTACATCTGAGCCCAGTCTAAACATGAATTTGGACACATTTTGTTGCTTGCTGCCACGCTGGTGCCACGCTGCTGGTGAATGCCCTTGACTTTGTGACCTTGCTTTGCACAGGTACAAAGGTCGACCGGTGGCCATCTTGCGAAAGCCCGAGTTTTATGAGCACCGCAAGGAAGAGCGCTGTAGTCGGCAGTGGGGCACCTCCAACCCGGAGCATCCTTACATCAAGGTATGCCACACAACGATCTCCTGGTCTTTTGAAGTATCGCGTACTGCTGTTCGCATGAATCCTTTTAAGTTGTCCATCTAAAATTGTTATGGGCGCTGTATGACCAACGCAGTCGATGCGCCCGTAAGCCCAAATAACCGACCAACCAAACAACGATCGCCTGGAATTTTGAAATTTACGTGAGACCAGTACGCCTATCGAAGTCATTGTCTGCCTTCTGCAGGCACAGTTTTGACTTCTTGAATGGATTTCCCTTGGCATTCTGGCATTCATCTGTAGCAATATCTCACTTTTCACCACGTTTTATCACCAAATTTTTGGAATCTACGTCATAACCCACAACCCAAAATCACACTCATAATCCGTAATAATAGATCAAAACTGGCTCTTGGTGATGCCAGAGTGATGACAACGCATTTGTCACACTTCAATTGTCATGAAGTGTGAGTTTCTACTCAAATTTCGCAATTTCAGGACACTGAACCAACGTTTAATACAACGAAGAATGGCTCTTAAGTGCTCCTGGGTTTTAGACATTGCGTGAGACGAAATGTACGACCCTCAATATACCAGGAGGTGCTGAGTTTACATCAAAAGTAACGTTAGGGAGTATGCCATATTACTCAACGTTTCGGTCAGGGGCCATCATCAGGAGTCCTGAAGATGGCCCCTGGCCGAAACGTTGAGTAATATAGCATACTCCCCAACGTTACTTTTGATGTAAACTCGCACCTCCTGGTATATTGAGGGTCGTACATTTCGTCTTACGCACTGAACCAACGTCCAAACTAACCTGACTCCATGATGATACTCGAACAATGGGAAATGGCCGCTAACTGGAAGGCCACGGCCCCCAGCAAGCCATTTATCAGGGTCCTGCGTGGCAGACAAAGGAGCAACAGACATTCCTCGGCCGGAAAATTATAATATTAGCCATATGGCGGAATAATGGATCAAACGGCTCTAAAGTCCCTTGGGTCTCCCTGCCACAGTAGGTTCTGCATTCTTGTCTTTGGGGATTTTCAGTTATTTGGAATTCATATGTCATACCTCAATTATGTGTTTGAAGCGTGAATGAAGTAAAAATACGTTAGATTCATATAGCCCTCCCCCAAAAAATTGTGAGATGTTTACTACAATCCAATTCATTACATTATGCCCTTGATAATATCACCTCAAGGATGATGTTTTCGTGTCGAATTTGCGCTTTCATCGTTCAGTCGCCATTTTTGTGACGAGACCAGCGCCGCCGACGGACGAGTCGCGAAGCCAAGCTTGCCGTTCGCTCCGGCAGATGGTGATGGAGTCGGGCGACTGGCTGTGCGGCGGCGAGCTGGAGGCGCTGGAGCGCATCCGCTGGCACGACGGCCTCGACCAGTACCGGCTGACGCCCACCGAGCTGCGCGCAAAGTCAGTGCACCGCAGTGGTGACGTCATTGCAGCAGTGGAAGTAACTATTAAACTAAACACGACTAAGTAACTAACTAAAAGCAGTAACTATTCGTGAAATAGGGTGGAATATGCCACTTTCTGAACGCTCAATCGACATCCTTCTCCAAGAAGTATCGACAACCTGCTCCTTGACGCATGATTATGAAGTCTTCGCGCCTGCTTTCTAACAGTATCCCGTTTATAAGTAGGATGTGCATGCTCTCGATAAGGAATGGTGATACACGAACATTTCGCAATGCAACTTCAGGTGAAGGGATTACCTATGACGTGATATGGCATACAATACCAGTTTATAGCATAGTTATTATTCTCTTTATCCCGAATATAGCTCTTCTTAACTTATGCATCTCAAAACAAACGATAAACGTACAGTCATAAGTAACTACACCATCAGCTCGAATTTGAGTCTTCAAGACACCAAAAGCATTTTAAATGACACCAATTCCATGACAAATTTCAACATCCTACTGTGCTCGTTTCGACATCTCACACCTAACGAAAAACCGTTGTTTTAACCCTGCACTGCGGTGTGGCGCCGGTCGGCGGCTCTGCGCCGAGACAACCCCCTCCAGATATGGGCGCAAAGTGACCCTTGATGTCGACGCGCCCCTAAACTCCAATCCACCACCACCACCACCCCCTCCAGATCAGTCGATTTTCCGTGTGGCCGTCAGCGCACTACCATCTCCTCCCATAAAGACATAAAGACATAAAGACATAAAAGATTAGTGCAACTATGAGCCACAAGGGCCCTTCTTGGTTGCACTCTGTACACTGAACCAGTTGCCCACCAAGTCTGTCAATCAGCCCTCCCTGTAATACTGAAAAGGAAGCCCTCTATTCATATAATGATTGTCTATGCTGTTTTTAAAGATAATGATATAATATAATGATTTTCTATGCTGTCCCATTGTTCGTTAACTGGGCACGTTAAATACAGAGTGCATTGTCACAATGTGATATATTACAGGGAAGTCCACCAACGTTTCGGTTTAATTCCTCCATCAGGGGGACAGCCTGACGAAGGCATAAAGCTGAAACGTTGCCGTACTTTCCTAGAATATATAGTATTACAGTCTGTATCTCCTCTCAATGCAATTTCCGATGTTTAATTCCTGCTCGTCAACTCCCTTGCAGTTCGTTTTGCAGCATGACTAGCTGAGATAGCTGATTAATCAGTAGGGGCGCGTGAACCGGGGGCACCCTCCCCTTCCCAACTTTGAGCGAGCTTAACATTGATCCTGCGGGCGTTGCATGGACATAATCTACTTCAATATGGCCTTTGCTCTCCACACACTTTGAGACGGTTTCCGTGTCAGTGTCAATCAGACTCGAGCATCTTGTGCCTTGTCACAAGAAGTCGCGATTTTAGGGAATTCTTATCGTCGTCATCACCCCACATGATAACTTAAGCAATCATCACCTAGACCCTGATGAAATGCATGCATCGCATAAATACATCTCGATCGAGTGAGCGATTGAGAAGTTCCGTCAGTCAGGTTTGGTCCATTAGTGGTTATGCCATGGCGTGTGCGTTCTAATAACAGGTGGGTTCATATAGATATAATGACAAAAATGCTTGCATTTATCTGCCTGCAACAATCGCAAGGAACGTCTGCGCTAAGCCTGCTTAGCGTATGCTGGAAATCGTATGCAAATTGACTATTACTGTTGATGAAAATGCGATCTTTATAGCCGAGTAAATATCGAACCCAAGTCGGACATATGCGATGACCTGACCACTATGCCTGCTTATGTGCCATTGTCACCTGTATGTGTATAAGTCTGAACTGTTTTATTAGGGGCGGGGATGGCCGAGTGGTTAAGGTATTGGGCTCTGGGTACCAAAGGTCCTGGGTTCGACACTAGCGCCGCTCGGAACATTTCCCAATCCCGCGGCCCACCGGCGAAACAGTGTGGGAGGCGCCATTAGCCGTGAATGTGCAGAAAGTGCGTCGTGAACCACCCAATAAACAAACAAGAACTGTGTTGTTACCCGCGAAGTTACTCTGCTCACCTGTATGTATGTCTGAACTGTGTTGTTGCACGTGAAGTTACTCTGCTCACCTGTATGTATGTCTGAACTGTGTTGTTGCACGTGAAGTTACTCTGCTCACCTGTATGTATGTCTGAACTGTGTTGTTGCACGTGAAGTTACCCTGCCGACCTGTATGTTTATGAGTCTGAACAGTGTTGTAACCCGTAATGTTATCCTGCTCGCCTATCTGTGTATTTGTCTCAACTGTGCATTGCCCTGCTCATCTGTATGTGAGTCTGAGCAGTGTGTTGTTACCCGTGAAGTTACCCTACTGTATGCGAGTCTTGGTTAGTTATTAGAGTTTTAGGGCGCATCGACCAGGTTTGGCCATTTAGCGCCCATTGTATGTGAGTCTGAGCTGTGCGTTACCCGTGAAGTTACTCTGCTGGCCGTTTGGACAGATTCCGTGAGCTTCACGCCGACGCCGTGTTCGCCTTCCAGCTGAGGAACCCCATCCACAACGGACACGCGCTCCTGATGCAGGTAACTGGCGCGGCGGATAACGCCTTGGTGCAGATATCTACTATCTGGTAGTTATGCAGTAGTTATCTACTGCATGGGTGCAGTAGATAACGTCACCTGGAGCCGGCTCCACTTACAGCCAACCTGCTCACGAGCGAAGACGTCACTTCGGACGCACCTCAGTCACGCTACGGTGGGGGTCGCGGTAGCTCAGTCGGTAGAGCATCTGACTCTAGATCATAAGATTGTGGGTTCGAATCTCTCAACTGCCGGCATTACCGAGTCCACCCGCGACCAATCGGCGTGAGAGGTTGGCGAGGCTGTATTACCTAGCGGTTGAATGCGTCGTAAAGGAACTCAAGATCCTTCTTCTTCTCGCGACTGGTTCGCCTGGCCTCCACCATATGTTTATTTTAGTGTACGATTTTAAAATGCAGCTGAGTTGTATACAACGTAGGATGTCGAGGATCTCTGTTAATACCTTGACGAGATCTGTGTACGAAGACAACGGACCATGTCCCCAAGGTGACATGGTTTGGAGAAAAATTAACCTTCATTTGCCATTTGTAGAACAAATAAGACCCATTTTATGTAGAAAATATTTTCCTACGTTCACATATAGGTCCTACGCTATCCAAATTCAATGGGTTCTGGAAAATTGTCGGCAGCCCCCAGTTAGTTGTTCCGTTTTAATCTTTTTCTCTTTTTTCAAACCTCCTTTTTTTCGTCCCAGGCCAACTGATAGACGCCTCAGGGCGAAATATGTTCCGCGGTTAGGGCCGCTGCCGGGCCAGGTGTTCTGATAACCTTCTGAGGACCGACAGTCTGACAAACATGTGAAGCGCTGGCATTACCGTCGGTTTGGTATATTTTTGGAGGTCTTGGCGGCCAATGGTTCACCCGCCCCCTCCTAAAACCGAATAATTTCATTTTCGACATGTGGCCGTATGTTTGTGCAATGGGTGGGCCCAGTAGCGCAAACAGGACGGGTGGTAAGGGGCAACCCACTCGCCAACCCCGTCCTGCCAAATGTCCATTTTGACGCGCTTCGCGCACCGAAATTTGTTTCCATTGCACACTCGAGACCAGAATTGGGGCCGCCCGAAAAGTGACGGGCCCCCAAGAATCGTATCGGTATTCAGAAACATTTCACCGGGACCCCCAAAAAATCGTGCTGGGCCCAAAATATCCCCCCTCCTTCCCACAATAATCTGATCGGGTGGCTCCAAATACAAACAATAGTACACCTTAGACCCACGCCGGGGCCCGAAAATCGTAACCGGATGCTCAAAATCGCACCAGGAGCAGAAAATCGCACCGATGTCCCCGAGGTCGCACTGGGGACTCCAATATCGCGCTTGGACCCAACAATTCGCGTCGTAACCCCCCAAAACCCGTTGTACACAACACCCACAACCGAGATTCTCGCTCCTGCCGCCAGGACACGAAGCGGCGCCTACTCGAGCGCGGCTACAAGAAGCCGGTGCTGCTGCTGCACCCGCTGGGCGGCTGGACCAAGGACGACGACGTGCCGCTGGCCACTCGGATCAAACAGCACCAGGTGGGACACTGCGGCACGGCCGTCGAGACGCTGTCGCGGTGTTGCTGTGGTGGCACGAGGACTCGACAGCTCCGGTGAGCTGTGCTCTCACACACACACAGTGAGACATTGGTGACGAAAGGCGGCTCTCGTTAGGCGGCCGTAGCAGTTGCGTGGCTCTCGATGCTGTAACCATGGCAAACCGCCTAATTTTTACCCGTATGTTGGCCGTGGCAGCTCCAGGGGAAGTGTGACTGGGTTTTCACCAGAGGAAGTGTGCCAGTGTTCTCACCAGAGTAAGTGTGCTAGCGTTTTCACGAGAGTATGTATGGCGGTGTTCTCACCAGGATCAGAAGGCAGCGCCAGGGGAAATGGGGTAGGGTTCTCACCAGTGGAAGTGTGGCGAGATTCACATCAGGGGAAGTTTGACGAGTTTCTGGCCAGTGGAAGTGTGACGGGCTCTCACCCGAGGAAGTGTGAGCGTTCTCACCAGTGCCAGAAGGCAGCCGTCAGAAGGCAGTACATTCCCAGCTGCTGTAAACCTCGACAGACCACCTCACATCCCCATTCTCAGCCGCTGTAACCTTCAACAGGCCACCCTCTCCTCCACATTCCCAGCTGCTGTAACCCTCAACAGGCCACCCTCTCCTCCACATTCCCAGCTGCTGTAACCCTCAACAGGCCACCCTCACCTCCATATTCCCAGCTGCTGTAACCTTCAACAAGTCACTCACATATCCACGTACACTACTGCTGTAGCCATCGACAGCTCGCTCTCTCCTCCACATTCCAAGCAACTGTAGCCATCCACAGGGGTGGGGCGGGGATGGCCGAGTGGTTAAGGTGTTGGGCTATGGGTAGCGAAGGTCCCGGGTTCGACTCTAGCGCCACTCAGGACATTTCCCAATCCCGCGGCCCACCGGCGAAACAGTGTGGGCGGCGCCATTAGCCGTGAATGTGCATAAAGTGTGTCGTGAACCAACAAACAAACAAGCCATCCACAGGCCTGCTGACCGGTCGCCCGCCGGCAGGCGATCCTGGAGGAGGGCGTGCTGGATCCGCAGTCGACGGTGCTGGCCATCTTCCCGTCGCCGATGCTGTACGCCGGGCCGACCGAGGTGCAGTGGCACGCCAAGGCGCGCATGGCCACCGGCGCCAGCTTCTACATCGTGGGCCGCGACCCGGCCGGCATGGCGCACCCGGACCCGGCGCGTGGTGACCTGTACCAGCCGAGCCACGGCAGTAAGGTGGGTGGTGGTCACATGTAGCGGTCCGGCGCACCCGGACCCGGCGCGTGGTGACCTGTACCAGCCGAGCCACGGCAGTAAGGTGGGTGGTGGTCACATGTAGCGGTCCTGGTCACTGGTCCTGGCATGGCGCACCCGGACCCGGCGCGTGGTGACCTGTACCAGCCGAGCCACGGCAGTAAGGTGGGTGGTGGTCACCTGTAGCGGTCCTGGTCCTGGTCACTCTGGTCACCCGTACCAACAGCCGGCAGTAAGGTGGGTGGTGGTCACCTGTACGCAGTAAGGTGGGTGGTGGTCACCTGTAGCGGTCCTGGTCACCCGTACCAACAGAGCCACGGCAGTAAGGTGGGTGGTGGTCACCTGTAGCGGTCCTGGTCACTGGTCCTGGTCACCCGTACCAACAGAGCCACGGCAGTAAGGTGGGTGGTGGTCACATGTAGCGGTCCTGGTCACTGGTCCTGGTCACCCGTACCAACAGAGCCACGGCAGTAAGGTGGGTGGTGGTCACCTGTAGCGGTCCTGGTCACTGGTCCTGGTCACCCGTACCAACAGAGCCACGGCAGTAAGGTGGGTGGTGGTCACATGTAGCGGTCCTGGTCACTGGTCCTGGTCACCCGTCACCCGTACCAACAGAGCCACGGCAGTAAGGTGGGTGGTGGTCACCTGTAGCGGTCCTGGTCACCGGTCCTGGTCACCTGTACCAACCGAGCCACGACGGCAGTAAGGTGGGTGGTGGTCACATGTAGCGGTCCTGGTCACCCTGGTCACCCGTACCAACGAGCCACGGCAGTAAGGTGGGTGGTGGTCACATGTAGCGGTCCTGGTCACTGGTCCTGGTCACCCTGGTCACTGGTCCTGGTCACCCGTACCAACAGAGCCACGGCAGTAAGGTGGGTGGTGGTCACATGTAGCGGTCCTGGTCACTGGTCCTGGTCACCCGTACCAACAGAGCCACGGCAGTAAGGTGGGTGGTGGTCACATGTAGCGGTCCTGGTCACTGGTCCTGGTCACCCGTACCAGCCGAGCCACGGCAGTAAGGTGGGTGGTGGTCACTGTAGCGGTCTCAGTCCTGGTCACTGGTCCTGGTCACCTGTACCAGCCGAGCCACGGCAGTAAGGTGGGTGGTGGTCACATGTAGCGGTCCTGGTCACTGGTCCTGGTCACCCGTACCAACAGAGCCACGGCAGTAAGGTGGGTGGTGGTCACATGTAGCGGTCCTGGTCACTGGTCCTGGTCACCCGTACCAACAGAGCCACGGCAGTAAGGTGGGTGGTGGTCACATGTAGCGGTCCTGGTCACCCGTACCAACAGAGCCACGGGAGTGAGGTGGGTGGTGGTCACCTGTAGCGGTCCTGGTCACTGGTCCTGGTCACCCGTACCAACAGAGCCACGGCAGTAAGGTGGGTGGTGGTCACCTGTAGCGGTCCTGGTCACCTGTACCAGCCGAGCAACGGCAGTAAGGTGGGTGGTGGTCACCTGTAGCGGTCCTGGTCACCTGTAGCACCTGTAGCGGTCCTGGTCACCTGTACCAGCCGAGCCACGGCAGTAAGGTGGGTGGTGGTCATCTGTAGCGGTCCTGGTCACCTGTACCAGCCGAGCGACGGCAGCAAGGTGGGTCACAGTGACATGCACTGGTTCTAAATTAACATTTTTCAGTCCAAAGATCACGTCACCTTCAAATACGCCATCCAGCAGTTCCCATCTCTGCCAGTCCATAGTCGGCGCTGACCGTTTTTTGTTTTTATGTTGGTTCACGACACACTTTAAGCACATTCACGGTAATGGCGCCGCCCACACTGTTTCGCCGGTGGGCCCGGATAAGTCCTGAGTAGTGGTGTCGAACCCGGGACCTTTGGTACCCATAGCCCGACACCTTAACCACTCGGCCATCCCCGCCCCGTGCTGACCGTGTTGCGCTGGCGCCACAGGTGCTGACCATGGCGCCCGGACTGAAGCAGCTGGAAATCATCCCGTTCCGCGTCGCCGCGTACAACACGCAGCTCGGGAAGATGGACTTCTTCGATCCGGCCAACAAGGAGCACTTCGTCTTCATCTCGGGCACCAAGATGCGAGGTGGGTCGGCGTTCTGATCGCGAGTTGCGCCGGCACCAGCAACCAGACGGGTCGGCCGTGTGGGCGGAGTCGAGACCGGTGACGTAAGCTGAGCTCTTGCGCCCGATTGGTGGCTGTGGATGTGTTGGATGGGCGCTGTATAACCACTGCAGTTGATGCGCCCTAAACCCCTAATAACTAACTGTGGATGTGTTGGACGGCAGGGAGAGACCTGATTGGCTCGCGGAGAGCAGCCGTCGACCAATAGGGGCTGCGTTTGGCCGGTAAAGCCCGGCAGTTGGGCTACGAGGTTGTTGGTTCCACCGGTAGCATTCGTGTTTTCAATGGCGACACTGGAGCGGTTACGTGTTGTAATTTGTGATAGTCGTGATTATCGGGGCTGTGTGCTAGCGAGTGACCTGTGTATGCCCGGTGGCGACGGTCCCGGTTTGACTACTCGCTTTAGCCTCCCGGCTGCCGTAATACGGCTAGTCTGTTGGCTTGGTTCTCTGGGTGTGACGTCAATAGTCCGGTCGATGTTGGTTTAGCAGCCCGGTTTTGTCACGTTCACATATCACACTGTCCGTGTTGTCGGGTCCTGGTCTGTTGTTGTTTGGTCGCAGTACGGTTGTTTTGCTGGGGGCGCATTATTTTGAGGTGGTTCTCGCGGTGTGGTTAAATTGACTGGTGACTGTGCACGGCTTCATTGGTAATGAAGCATCATTGCGAGGTGGTGCTCACGGTGTGGTTTAATTAACTGGTGACCGAGTAACGGCTTCATTATGATGGCGTATCACTGTCACGTGGCCCTCGCAGTGTGTTTATTCAGCTGGTGACTGTGTACGTTTGTATTGCTCATGAAGCATCATTGTGAAGCGCTGACGGTGTGGTTTATTCAGCTGGTGACTGTGTACGTTTGTATTGCTCATGAAGCATCATTGTGAAGCGCTGACGGTGTGGTTTATTCAGCTGGTGACTGTGTACGTTTGCATTGCTCATGAAGCATCATTGTGAAGCGGCTCACGGTGTGGTTTATTTAGCTGGTGACTGTGTACGTTTGCATTGCTCATGAAGCATCATTGCGAGGTGGTGCTCACGGTGTGGTTTATTTAGCTGGTGACTGTGTACGGCTTCATTGGTAATGAAGCATCATTGTGAGATGGTGCTCACGGTGTGGTTTATTTAGCTGGTGACTGTGTACGCTTGCATTGCTCATGGAGCATCATTGCGAGGTGGTGCTCACGGTGTGGTTTATTCAGCTGGTGACTGTGCACGTTTGCATTGCTCATGAAGCATCATTGTGAGGTGGTGCTCACGGTGTGGTTTATTCAGCTGATGACTGGCGGCCCGTCGTTCGCACAGCTCTCGCTCGGGCCGGAGAGATGCCGCCCGACGGCTTCATGGCGCCCAAGGCGTGGCAGATCATCGCCGAGTTCTACAAGTCGCAGGCGCAGTGAGCCGCCGCCCCGCGCGTCTGCCGCCACGGCTACCGGGACCGGTAGAACTGGCAGCTGCGACTTCGTGCCGCTTGTCGGCCGCCGCCGGCTACCGGTCTCCGGATCGGTGGGGTCGGCAACGTCGGCGCTGACTGGTTCGCCGAGCGCCGGCGTGGCGAGCGGGCTGGGCCGGCTACCGGTCTCCGGATCGGTGGAGTTGCTCACTCCCGAGGCGGTCGTGTCCACCGGAAATGATGCCGGCGCCGATTCGGCGGAACTGGTGACACCACATCTGCTGCGCTCTCAGCGATGCATCGAACAATCTGGCCGAAAGACGCTAGCTAGAACTTTCTGGTTGCGATGGCGCTGAATCGCCACGAATAGGCGTAACTAGATGAGTTTTATCAACCGATTTGCTTACAAGCACGCATATTTTATGTCGCGTCCTCACGTATCACATACTTTTATTGAAGCATGGTGTTGGTGCGTGATTTGGACCAGCTTTTCTACCGTTTGTATGTTTTCTCTACGGGGAGGACCGGTACCGGTAGCTTTCTGTACAGGGAGGACCGGTGCCGGTAGCTTTCTGTACAGGGAGGATCGGTGCCGGTAGCTTTCTGTACAGGGAGGTCCGGTACCAGTAGCTTTCTGTACGGAGAGGGCCGGTGCCGGTAGCTTTCTGTACAGGGAGGTCCCGCGCCGGCAGCGATAATTCCTTTTGCTGGCCGCTCCTTTCGGGGTTCAGCGTCTCACGGGTAGTCTATTATTTAACGATGTTACGAAAATTCGCGCGTTACGAATGTGAATTGCGGATGTCAATCCGATTGCCAAATATTTGAGAATATTTATACGCACGCGTGCGATGCGGTGTCGCCGGCGTTTCATCGAGACGGACGAGGAGGGGGGGAGCTGTGTAGATCGGTGGCGACTGGCTCGGCAGGGCCGGGGGGGGGGGGTGCCGGCCTGCGCAGGTGCGCGCCGTGAAAATGTGGCAGTGTGGACGGTTTCAGGCGGTTGGAAACGGACCGGCGCCAGAATGTGTGTGGCGATATACACCTCACTGACGGGGGGGACGAGTAGTCTAGGGGTAAGTTTCCCGTCTCACAATCGAAAGATTGTGGGTTCGCGTCTCACCTGTCGCGTCTCTTCGCCCGCGACCAGTGAGACGCGGGCGAAGAGACGCGTGGGAGATTGGCGACGCTATATGACTCAACGGTCGATGTGCCGTAAAGCCAATAACCACCACCGCCACCTCACTGACGAGCAATCCTGTGACGGTGCCATTCACCGAGTCACACTTCTGTCGCGGTGACGTTCTGTCCACCTCGTCCCTTCTCGGGCATGGCACTTCCATCTGCTTTGCTATCACCTTACGTCGTGCTGATTCATCTGATGTCCTTTCTTTGGGTTGCTGGCTTGTCGCATGGCCTTGCATTTCTTTACTCCGTTCCTTCCACGTCATGATACTTACATCCGCTTTACTCTCACCTCCCTGTCTTGCTAATTATCATCTACGCCCATGCCCCTCCTCTTTGTTGCTGGCTTGGTGCACTGTCTCATGTTTACTTGCTTCGTCATTTGGTGCGTGATTAGGGTGACATCCAACGCCAAGTCCATCTTAGTGAGACCATCCTAGGGCCTTCCAGCAATGCATTCCGATACTGACCAGAACATTCACAAAGACGCTGCTGTAGCAAAACAAACTCAACCCAGATGGCGTGCATCAAATGAAAGCCAGTTGCCTCTAGTGAAGTGCCAGTCACGTTTACGTGTTAAATCAAGTGCGGCTTCTTCGGATCTCCGATTCAAGTCGGCACAAGCGGGATCGGCTCACCATTGCCTTTGTCAGATCACACGGTGCTAGTGTTTTTCTCTCGTCGTATCTAGTTTTCCCGTGCCTGGTTTCTGGAGCCGCACTCCGCCCGCTTTTCCCCGGAGCCGAAACTGTCACCTCAGGTCACACCACACTTGTTGGGCGCTGCGTGACCAACGCAGAAAGAAGCGCCCCCAAACCCAAATAATCAACCAATACCACCTTTGTGAAATCACTGCGTTTCCTGGTGGAACGTGGCTGGTGCGCATCCCGTCCAACGGTAGATGGCGCTCAGTCCGCCATCTCGTCTCGTGACGTCAATGCCCCTCCCCCTCGTCACTCACTGCCAACACTTCCGGTACCGCACCGTTGCCGGTGTATTGTCCTCCTCCCTCTGTTCATGGGCGCAAAATGACCCTAGATGTCGACGCGCCCTTAAACTCCAATGCACCACCACCACCTCCCTCTGTTCCCCTCGTCACTCGCTACTGGTACTTGTCGGGTCCCGGACCGTCGCCGGTATACTCCCTCTGTCCCCCTCGTCATTCGCTACCGGCACACTTCCGGTGCCGGACTGGAACCGATGTACTGTTGCCGTTTCAGTTTGGACACTGGAGGCCAGTTCATGTGTGCCGTGAATCACTTCAATTCAAGTCCATTCAGATTGATTCAGTTGAGTGATCAGTCGAGTGTTGCTGCTTGCTGCAATCTTGCTGCTCTCGCAATCTTGCAATCTCGCAATCTTGCAATCTTGATGCTTTGCTGCAACCTCGGCGTGGCTTCCACCTGAGGTTCAGTTTGCGTGGATCTGGCCGATGGAGTACTGACCTTTGACCTTTGATCGGTGCTGCTAAGTGTGAACCCCAACGTTGCCCACCATTTTCAATCGGTTGATGTGGTCTCTGTGATGTGACCTCTCAATGTGACCTCTGTACCATTTGTAGCACGCAAACAGCCGCTAGTTTAAAACCTGTCTATTGCTTCTATATAGACCCTGCATGGCAATTCGTGCTCCTCAGCCATCCTGACCTCTGTGTGACCCATGTGACCTCGATGTGACCGCTAGCCGACAAGGCTGCCTCGCCGCCCGTTCGTGCCCGTTGTGCCCTTCAGACCCCGCCCCTGCGCGGTGGGCGGGGCACCTTCGCCTTATCACATGGGACCAACCAGTTGGATGTCGCTAGCCTAGCCTTCCGCCGCCCGCCCGGGACCGCCGCTGGGGGCGTGCGTTGCGTTGCGTTGCGTTGCGTCGCCGCCCGGCTGGCCGCGTTGTTGTGCGTGCCGTGCGTTGTTGTGTTGTGTCGGGGCGACGTGCTGTTGTAACGTGTGTGTTTGTGTGTTGTTTGTTGGTCGTCGACCCAGCGGACGGGCTGCTGCGCGACAGGTGTAGTCGATGCGCCCCTAAACTCCGGCGGAGGCGCTCGAGGCATCCGCCTCCGGAACGCCCCGTTTGGTGTGCGCAGCTGAGAGACGATGTGGCAGTTCTCCGCCGTGGGGCCGCGATTGTTTGGGGACCGGCGGCCGGACGTTCTCGATCCTCGCGCATTTCCGAGCACTGCTCGGTCCACCGAGCGCAGAAACAGGCTCGGGAATTCTCGTTACGCGTTACGCGAATTCTGTCCGCTATGCGACCCATGCTGTAGGTGCTCCTTTGAATTACGATAAAATACGACACGTTACATGGGTCCAAACTAGGCCGGTCCCAGTCTGAAATCCTCCGAACGTCTTCATCATCGGCGTCGGCGTCGATGAGAGACCGCGGGCGGAGATGAGATGAGATGAAAAGACTGACATGCATCCATGAGATGAAAAGACTGCGGGCGGAAGCCAGAAGAGTGGCGCGCACCTCCACTCGTTCACTGTTAACCTACCACGGCGGTATTATTGGTCACAACGCGCGGGGGGGGCGTGGGGTGCGGTGGCGCATGAGCAGCAGGCGACGCCTCGCTGCCGGCTGCCGACCCCGCCGGTAGGTGCTGGAGCTTCAGCTGTGTTGTTCGGCACCATCCGGACAGGTTGCGGTCAGTTGTGGTCCACGCAATAGGGTTGTTGTCGGCCGGGTGAATTATAGTTTATGCAGTTGGGGTGTTGTCGACAGGGTGAAATGTGGTCTATATGTATACACACAATACAATTATGGTCTGCGCAATATATGCACCGTGACGAGACTGCGTCGGCTTTTCGGGAGGACGAGATGAGAACAGACTGTTGGACGAAGAGCGATAACCGCGCCGACTTGCTCTGGATGCGTGCAACCAGCACAGTGGTCTGGCGTCGTCAGTATCTCGTCCCAATCGAAAAATCCAGCAGTTGGTGAGCTTCGAACTTGACGCCGTTGGGTTCGAAGTCATTGCTAGGCTCATTCTTAGGCTGTCAAATAGATCGTTGACCACATATGTGTATATATATATATATATATATATATATATATATATATATATATAGAGCTATATATATATATATATAGAGAGAGAGAGAAAGAGAGGGGAGAGATGTTTTATATTAGGCCTTGAGTCCTCAAACGGAATCCCTGAGATGACTGAGGGCAGCCCCAGTTGCCAGAGATAACATCGGGCCTACGAATGGGGTCCAAGCCGTGCAAGGGCCTCATAGTCCCATAGCCTGATGGAGTAGCCCTAAACTGTTGGGAGCGGGTCTTCGATCTGGCGGAAGAAGCTCTGGATCTCTGGGCCTCTGTGCCGACAAAGAGGATCCCTAACCTCCGCAGGACCCCGTCGAAGATTTCCCAGGACCGGTATGAAGGGCCCCTGGAATAATGGGGTCGAAACCGTACAGGGAGCCTGTCGCGTGATGGAGGAGGCCCAAGTTTTTGAAGAAGGAACTTCGATCGGACGGAGAGTAACCTGGGCCATGAAAGAGGTCCCGTGAGCCGATGGGTGGGGTCCCGGGGCGAACATGCAGATCCACTCGGTCGGCTCTGGATCACGCTGATGGACAGGGCCAGAGCTGACGGGAGGCATCATGCCGATAGGGAGACCCCCGAGCTGCGGAGGCGACCCGGGCCAACGCGGCGGAGGGCTTCCGGTGCTGCGTAAGGGGCCTCTGAGCCTACGGTAAGACCCGGTCTGTTGCAGTGCCGTTTCCCAATGATGAAGGGGCACCCACCCCCTGGCAAGTCCGATGGGACCTACAGGCGACCGCCACGGGGGGGGGGGGCAATTATATATATATATATATATATATATATATAAGGCCGAGCAAAATGTAAACACGTCTGACAGCTTGTGGTGGGAAAGACCCCTGTTGGCTGTTGGTATGAGTACCGAGGGTCGGCCGATCACAGCTAGAATGCTCTCAAAGGCACAAGGGCCGTCGATAATCAGGAGGTACCCCTGTCAGCTTGCGATTGCCCTTGAGGGCTAGCGGAGCCATCGTGAGCTAAGGAGAGTCCCTAATGCTAGGGACGGTTCCGAGGAATACTAAGGGTCATGGTGAAAGCTGGAAAGCCCTTGAAGCTGGAAGGGCTGTCAAGGGCTGGGAAGAGAACCTAACAGCTGGAGAGGACCTCCGATTATTTATGATGGCCACTAAGCGCTAGAGAAGACGACTGGGATTCCAAGAGGTTTTAAAGAGGCCCCTAAGGGAAGAACAGGGCTCCACCTGAGATATATGGAGTCCCTTAGTGTTAGCGGCGTTTGCGAGGAATATTGAGAGCCAGCTTCTGAGCTAGAATATCCTTGCCTGTCGGGGACTGGGGAGGCCCTCTGACAGCTAGGGCAGACCGTACTTTGATGCTCCTGAGGCCTAGGAGGAAAACTTTTAAAGAAAACCCGACACTTCTGTTCTCAACATTTTCTTGCTATGAAAGCTAGCAACAACAAAGGCAGTGGCAATAATGGTGCCAGACTTTTGTAACCAACGGTCCCCAGGGTTCAGGTGGGTTTGAGAGCCACGGATGTGCTTCTGGAAAAAACTCTTCTGTTGTGGAATAATCAATTCTAAAGAATACTTTCGCATAGCAAGCTTAATATTAATAAATAAACGAAACATAATGCAAAGTATATTAAAGGCTCAATATAAAACTTGATCGAGTTGTCACTGTCAAAGCATTCCGACAGAATGATGATCCTAACAGAATGATGATCCCTATGCCCGATAATTTGTACCAGCTGACAAATCTTACGTTGCTGGGTTTATAAACAAGGTAACCTTGAACGTTACTGTGCGCCGTGCTGGCCGCCATGGCTTCTTCTACGGGGGATATGTCGAGGTAATAATGTGGATAATAAGCATCAATTGGAAGTGTTCTTACATATTAAGCTACTTTGCGTCAAGGTGAAGACCGTAGCTATTTATCCCCTTCATGCATCCATGGCATCTGGGTGATGTTTGTTTCAGTTGACGTAGATGTCCTTAGTGTTAGAGATGTCCCGCGTTATTATTTCTTTGGGAAATCACATGCAAACAATATACCCACTATTGGAAATAATGGTACTTGGTGCAAGTACAGCAGAAACACCAACTGTTTTTCTGTACTGTCATGATTGAACAGCTTTTTATTAAATCTGTGCTGATATCTTTTCTACACCCTTACACCAAGCTATCAATTATGTGCAAGTCAGATGATCGGATCGTGCAGGATGGATAAAGTTTTCAGAGCTGCAGATATGACACCCCACAAATGTTTGATTATGTTTGCTTTATTCACATCAAATAGTTCCTTCCTTCAGTCAAATTTGACAGATCTAGTTAGCATTCAACATTTCAGATGCCAAAATGTACATCAAAGTATCTTCATTTTACATTTTGCCATCATCCCTTGCAGTTTTTTAAATTGCATCTGACACTTCACATGATATGAATTTGAAACACATCCTGATGCTGCTTGACCATGGATGCAGAAACAGAAGGCTATGTCACACAGTTGTTTTCCAGGTATTGCTTGAGTAACTTTTGGATATTATATATGGAGAGACATTAAGAGACCACCATTCCAGTGTTCTAAAATCCTAAAATTTGAATGGAAAGCCAAATTTAAAGACAGTTGTTTTTGTGTCACTTTCCTTTGAACATGAAGTGCCTTTTTTTTCTGCAGGCAATAAGTAAGATTTGCATCCTTCAAAGTTGCATCCTCCAATGTTGTCTAGATTCATGACAGTGGAGGCTCTCATCTCTGGATGATAATCATCAGAGGGTCAAACTGCGTGATCATTCCTGGCTGTCATGGGCAGCACACACATTGGTACCTATACCACAACCCCCCCAAAAGTAATTGAACCCAGACCACACCACCATCTACTACCATTCCACTTCTTACATTTATCTAAAACTCACTTGGCTGTGTTCAAAGTACAATGAAATTTCCTAGTATTACATCATGGCAACAATGCTTTACACCAATAGTTGGGATAATTTGAATCTCCAGACAGACAAGAAAAAACTTGAGCTTTGGCTGGAGTCTGAGCTCACCCAGAACATTTTGCCTTGTGAACATACACACTGTAAGCTTGCAAGTCTTGCAAGTTGTCTTGCCATGTTATTCTCACAAGTTCTCAACATTTTGGATGTGCAGGGAGTGAAGTTTGGTGTTGCATAATGCTGTTGGGTGTGAAAATGGACAATTTGAGCAGTGACAGTGAGTGGAATAGTTTGTGATTTTGTGGGCACCATTTTACTTTTTTTGTGTGATTATTGTGTTCATTTTAGAGCTCTGCCTTCAGCACATGTGAAGCTGATCCTGTCCAGTGGAGCCTGGAGTGCAATTTCTTCTGAGCTAAACTATCTGAAAGTGTTTCAATGCCCACTTTGCATCCTGCAAGATACTCACAACAGCACCAAACACTGATGTGCTGATACAAATAGGTCATTCTGAGATTTTGTCATCCATAATATTTTACTCTTCAGAAAGTTCTGTTTCGCTCATGTAAGGTTGGATGATGATATTTGATGATCGAGTGTTCTGTAATGAAGCATTCAAGATTCACTGGGCTGAAACTAAGATTCTGATGTCACAAATTTGAAGTAAAACGTCATCTCCATACCAGTCAATTTTCCTCTCCACATCCAGGATTACCAAGGACTAATCCAACCCTGGGTACAAACACCAGGTACACAGGCTACTGATCACATCAGCACAACACATAGCTACTCTCTCCTGGTTCTCTCACCTAGTTGGCTCCCCAAATTCTTGAGCATCACTCACCCAGAGATGAGTTTCGTGACTGATGAAGGGGAGCCTGTATCTGCAGGTATGCCAGTCCCCTAGACTAAAGAAAAGTATGGTTATCAGATCAGATAGCTACTCACTTCAATCATGTTCATTGTAGCCAATGGCTATGGAGTAGATGTAACATGGAGCTGGTTGGTTCATTATTTGGGCTCAGGGGTGCATCAACTGCTTTGGTCATGCAGTGCCCATTATAATATGAGGTGATATATGTTTTTGTATCATGTCAATTTATGCTGTACCCATACCTATGCAGTAGATTGCAATGATCTGATCTCAATCTGATTCCACTTGCCATGTGATCAATCACTTGTAGTGTGTATGCTGTGACACATTCCATGTCATTTTGCCATTGCCATTGATTTAATAATTTGTTTTATTTACAATGTAGCATCTAGGTCAGGCAATTTGGGCACAGTGCAATCCAGCTCTCATCTCTATTTTTTAAAAAGTGTACAACAATATATTTGTACTGCACAAAAAAGAGGTGGTACATCCAGGCTTAAAGAGAAGACCATATCATATTCACTGCTACTTCTCTACAATTGAGACCAATAGGTGCTGCCTAAGCAGTGCAGTAGCTGCACCAAAAACCCAAATATCCAACCAACTGCAGTTGAAAACATGTGGTCTGCATTGAATATTGCCATTTCTGCAATTAACATGCCCCATCTTGGTGGTTGTTTTACATTCTAAAGCTTTCCACAGAGTGAGAAAACAGCGTGTGGCAGAGCGCCGAAATTTGGCACACCTCTTCCAACATTAGATTGTCATATTGTGTGAAAAGCTTAAGGTCAGGTCACCTACAGCCAATGATGTAGTCAAGGTCAAGTGAGGTCACATCAAAACAGGTTCAAGCAGTTGTCACACTTTAACAGATGACAATATTTGAATAAAACTTTTATGGTTTGCTTACCTTTATGGATGAAACAAAATGCACCATGTGCATTTTTGGTTACTTTTTGATGACATTATTTTTGCATATTCACCTTTTGGGATAAAATTGAAGATTGTGGCTAAAGTAAGCATGTTATGAGGACGAGTTGACTTAAAAGAGCATTTTCCGGTCTGCTATGCACATTAAAAAAACACAATGTACAGTAAATTGAAAACTAAAAAAATTGAAAAATTGCAATGTTCATTTGGGGTAAAATGTTTTGGGCTCAAGGTCGTTTCAGCCTTCCTTTTCTTATCACAAATATTGTATGGGAGAGATCTTGTGCATATCATAGGATTGCCTCAGCTAACATGCAAATGTGCATGCATATTTCTTATATAAAGGAAGTTGCAACACCTAGTTCTGATACTCACCAGTTTACAGACTGGCATCTCTTGGAGTGAGGAGGGCAAGGGTGTGGTTTTTGACCACTTATGTGCTAGACATATTTCTAGTGAAGCAAATGTCCCCTCGTTTTAACACTTCGTTGTGCTGGATGTGATGTAGAAATCCTGGAATCTTAGTCATTGTGGCCTAAATGACCAACCATTTACTATGAACAAAACCAATAAATTACACAAACAACACACGTGACGCGCTGATAGGAAAAACTCATCCGGCAATTGCACGCAGTCCATGTGGCGTTTGTGGCTCACGTCATTCGCAACCGGGCTATCGCGCAGCTAGCCGCGTCATCTCACCAGAGTGCTTTTTCTGAGATTGGCGTACTTTGTCCGCGACTTTCGACAGCTTGCGGGAGCCATTGTGGCCGGCGTGCGCCCTTGGCGACCGTGTGCGCGGGCTGCTCGGTTGCCGTGGCACCTCGTGCGGCGGCATCAGCAGTAATTTCGGCTGCGTTTGCACATGCATGTCCCAAAATCAGAGTGAAAGACTGGAGTTGCATCCCCCAGGGATTATGTTTCCCGTGATGCAACTGGAAGCATGTCGATGCAGGATGCAACGACATGCTCCCAGAGCAATGATAAGTGCTCGACCTGGGCCTCGCTTGTAATAATGTGCCTATTTTGCTCCTGGAAGCAACGATTTGGCGTCAGGTGTCTGCAAAGTGCATGACACCGCACGCACATGTACTTCATGTACATTTTGTGTTCCCTGCTCATTCACCGGCTTTGCAAGTGGAAATGAACTGGCGACCTACACCCCACATTCCTTAAATCGAGCATGCACATGCAACTGTTCCCAAGTGATGCCCTTGCCCCGATATTCAAATAGCACATCGACGAACGAAGCATGACAGATGGTGCTGTTTGTATTTGCATATGCGACGGGCCGACTAGGCGGTCGGTGCTGGCGCATTGATGTACCATTGATGTGCCATTGATGTGCCATTGATGTGCCATTGATGTGCCATTGATGCGCCATTGTTGTACCATTGATGTGCCGATGTGAACACCATTGCAGCGTCACATCCCGTGTTAAGCGTAAGCGCACTGCAGTCCACGACGTGGCACTGCTGACTCGGATCTCTGCCGACAGATGGCAGCAGTGAGGCCATGATGAGCGGCCAGCAGCAGCGCGCGCCGTCCGAGTCCCGGGGGACGGGCAGCGCCGCCAGTCCCCCGTATGTGCAGCACTCGCGGCCACGCAGTGAGTAGCTCGTGTGTTTGTTTGTTTGTTTGTTTGCTTGTTTGTTTGTTCGTTTGTTTGTTCGTTAAAGTGCGTTGTGTGGTTCACGACGCATGACCGGACGCACGCACGAGCGACGCATTTACGCTCGATCATGGCTAATGGCGCCGCCCGCACTGAGGGGTGCGAGTGTTGAACCCGGAACTTTGGTACCCGTAGCTCAGCACCTTAACTACTCGGCCATCCCCGCCCAAGTGAGTGACTCGCGGTGACGGCGGCTTCCTCGTGGCAGGTGGCGGTAGTGGTGACAGTTCCCCCGTGGCAGGTGGCGGTAGTGGTGGTACACCACGGCCATCCCGTTCCCCGTGGCAGGTGGCGGTAGTGGTGACAGTTCCCCCGTGGCAGGTGGCGGTAGTGGTGACAGTTCCCCCGTGGCAAGTGGCGGTAGTGGTGACAGTTCCCCCGTGGCAGGTGTGCGAGTGGTAGCAATTCCCCCGTGGTAGGTGGCGTAGTGACAATTCCCCGTTAGTGGCGGTAGTGGTACAATTCCCCCGTGGCAGGTGGCGGTAGTGGTGACAGTTCCCCCGTGGCAGGTGGCGGTAGTGGTGACAGTTCCCCCGTGGCAGGTGGCGGTAGTGGTGACAGTTCCCCCGTGGCAGGTGGCGGTAGTGGTGACAGTTCCCCCGTGGCAGGTGGCGGTAGTGGTGACAGTTCCCCCGTGGCAGGTGGCGGTAGTGGTGACAATTTCCCCCGTGGCAGGTGTGTGCAGTGGAGTAGCAATTCCCTCTCACAGTCGAAAGGTTGTGGGTTGATCCCCGTCGCTACTCTTCGCCGGAAGCGGGAATTCCCTCTGCTTAGATGGCGGTGGTGGTGAAACCAATAATCAACAACCCCGTGGTAGGTTTGATGTAGTGGTGATAATTCTCCCATTATAGGTTGATGTAGTGACATTTACCTCGCGGTAGGTCGATATAGTGGCGACAATTCCCCCGTGGTAGGTGGATGTAGTGGTGGTAATTCCCCATGGTAGGTATGATGAGGTGTACAGTGATGAACGTTTTGAAGTTGACTTCTGGTTCGTAGAGGGCAGGTCATCAGGCAGAGGCATTACAATCCACAGTGACGCCAGCGCCGATTGGTCAGCTGACTTGTGATGACTGCTGACCATCCAGCTGCAGCCAGCTGACTGCACACAGTAGTGGCTGTTGACAAAGTTTGATGACTGCTGACTATGGCAGTGGTTGTTGACCGTGTTTGATGACAGCTGACTATGGTAGTGGCTGTTGACCGAGTTTGATGACTGCTGACTATGGTAGTGCCGTGTTGGCATTGGTGACTTTGACCCCGACTGTCCAGCCGACTCCACACGGCATTGGTTGTTGACCGAGTTCGATGACCGCTGACTATGGCAGCGGTTGCTGACCGAGTTTGATGACCGCTGACTATGGTAGTGGTTATTAACCTAGCTCGACGACCGCCGCAGGCATGAACGAGTGTCGGCTGGTGGCGGCGGCTACCGACGAGTCGCCGCTGTCGCCGCAGGACTACAGTCTGCAGCAGTCGAACCTGGCGCTGCTGCGGGCCGAGCTCAAGGTAACCGGGTAACCGGGAAACCGGCCTGAGGTCAAGGTAACGGGGCACGGGGTCGGGCTGAGGCCAGGATAACCAGGAACGGGGCGGGGCTGAGGTCAAGCTAACGGACACGGGGTCGGGCTGAGACCAAAGTAACCGGGACATGGGGTCCCGGTTATTATTATTTTATAATATTTTATTTTATATTTTAACACTGGCCTCTACCCTACCCTACCCTCAGCAACCGGTGCGACATGCGGGCACGCACCATTTAATCGGCTATTCAGGTTTCTACTGCGCGTCGACTGCTGTGGTCATTTGCGCCCATACACGCTGTTACATGGGTATGAGTAGCCTAGGAGTAAATTGCTCGTCTCACAATCGAGAGGTTGTGGGTTCGAATCTCGCCTGTTGCTACTCTTCGACCGCGGCCAATCGGCGTGAGAGATTGGCGACACTACGCGACTCAGCAGGCGACGTGTCATCAAGTCAGTAACCGACCGAGCACTGCGACCTGACATGACCTGACCCGACCTGGCCGCCAGCTGGTGACGCACGACCGCGACAGCCTGCGCAAGGAGCTGACCAAGACGCTGTCGGAGCGCGACGTGGCGCTGCGTCGGCTCGGCGTCGTGTCGGCCAGCTTCGACGGCGGCGGCGGCGGCGGCGTGCACGACGACGGCCGGCCGCTGCTGTCGTCGGCCGGCGACGGTGCTGCCACCTATGGTAGGCGGGTGCTGCCACCTATGGTAGGCGGGTGCTGCCACCTATGCTAGGCGCGGCAAGTGTGGTGTGTATCGGCACTGTCGGGCCTGGGCTGCACTCGATCGTGCTGCCACCTATGGGAGGCGTCGCGCATCTCAGAGTGCCGGACGCTGCCGGGCACAGCAGACCTTCACAGACACTACAACAGACCTTACAGCAGACCTTTGCTTTACAACAGACCTTACAAACAGCAAACCTTTACAGACACTACAACAGACCCTTACAGCAGACCTTTACTTTACAACAGACCTTACAAACAGCAGACCTTTACAGACATTACAGCAGACCCTTACAGCAGACCTTTACTTTACAACAGACCTTACAAACAGCAGACCTTTACAGACACTACAACAGACCCTTACAGCAGACCTTTACTTTACAACAGACCTTACAAACAGCAGACCTTTACAGACACTACAACAGACCCTTACAGCAGACCTTTACTTTAAAACAGACCTTACAAACAGCAGACCTTTACAGACATTACAGCAGACCCTTGCAGCAGACCTTTACTTTGCAACAGACCTTACAAACAGCAGACCTTTACAGACATTACAACAGACCCTTGCAGCAGACCTTTACTTTGCAACAGACCTTACAAACAGCAGACCTTTACAGACATTACAACAGACCCTTACAGCAGACCTTTACAGACATTACAACAGACCCTTACAGCAGACCTTTACTTTACAACAGACCTTACAAACAGCAGACCTTTACAGGAGTGGGCATTGTTTGCGCAGCCCGAGGTCAGCCGCCGACTGCCGGCGGCTGTGGTGGCGCGCCCCGGGGTCGGCCTGTCTGTCGGGGTAGTTGTTCCGCGGTTAACCCTCTTTGGGAAGACTGTCCCTGTGTCTGCCGACTGGGGAACTGCCCCTGTGTTTACCCTATGGGAGACTGCCCCTGTGTTTACCCTCTGGGAGACTGCCCCTGTGTTTACGCTCTCTGGGAGACTGCCCCTGTGTTTACGCTCTGAAGACTGCCCCTGTGTTTACCCTCTGGGAGACTGCCCCTGTGTTTACCCTATGGGAGACTGCCCCTGTGTTTACCCTCTGGGAGACTGTCCTTGTGTTTATGCTCTCTGGGAGACTGCCCCTGTGTTGACCCTCTGGGAGACTGTCCCGGCCTCTACCATCTGGGGGACTGTCGCCGTGTCTGCCCTCTGGTGGACTGCCTCTCAGTTTACCTGCTGCTCGAGTGTCCTTGTGCTTGGCCTGACGTGGAAGATTTCCCGGAGGTATGCTCTCCTGTGGGAGCTGGCCTGGTGCGTACTCCTTGGGGTAATCATCCCGAAGCATTCCTGGCGTTTGGCCCATTCTGATAATCGGGGCTTTCAAATGGTATGCCCTCTGCTGAATAGGCATGCCAAGGATCTCCGCCCTTCTGACGATCTTAGTGAGCCCATTTGGTTCTAATTGTTGGAGCCGGTTGGCGTCGGACGGTCTTCGCTTTCTTTGTTGTTTGTTGGGTGGTTTGCGATGCGTTTTATGCACGAGGGCGGCTAATGGCGCCGTCTACACTGTTTCGCCGGTGGGCCGCGGGATTGGGAGGTGATCCGTGTGGTGCGTGTGTTGAACCCCGAGACCTTGGCATCCAGAGCTCTATACTCTAACCACTTGGCCGTCCCCGCCCACCTTATCTTTCTTTGAAACTCGATAAAATGTCTCCAAGGTCCCTTATTCTAGTGAAGCTTCAGGAGTTTCCCCATGTTCTGGTAAGTTTAGAGTATCTCCCGTAAGACCGTTTTATCGCATTAAATGATCACTGGTGGGCGTCTATAGTTCAGTGGTTAAGCTGAGCTTCTGGCAAGAGGCAAGCAATGCTATATGACCTCAGCTGCTGAGTGCGCTGTAAAGCCACACTCCAATCCAATCTGGCAGACCCGATCGTGACGTGTCTGCAGTTTCCGCCGCGGCATCTCATAAACAGCCGCGCCGTTTCTGACGTGCGGCGCGCGCTTTCAGCCACGCTCTCCCGCCACAGCAGCCAGAGCATGGACAAGTGGACGTCGCCCACCTCCAAGGACCACGAGAAGCTCCGGCTGCACTACGATCGCGCCATGCTCGACCTTCAGGCCCTCCGAAAGTCAGTCGCCGGCTCACCAACAAAGCGGTTTTCTTTTGTCTGATTGGCTGAAGTTGATCGTCTGCTTGTTCGTGATATCTTGCGATGTGCAGTGTTGAAGTACCGGCTTCTCGTTAGGTGTGGTGTGTCGAAACAGATGCAGCAGGATGTCGAAGTCGTCATGGGAATAATGGGAATTAAAATGGTTCTGAAGTCCTTGAACCCGAGTTTTGAGATAATTTCGCACATGTAACTACATATTTTGCACGTTTTGAGAGGCACCAAATTTGGGGATGCCGATATGAACGATAACTATGCAAATACATGCGCTATGAACTGGCGCTGAGAACACGCACCACTCGGGCCTCAAGTGCTCAGTTCCGCTCGCCGAATCGCCGGATTCTGGTGTGCCTAAACTCTGCCTTATAGCCGGCGTGCTTCACGCTTCGCAGGCAGCTGAACGAGGCGCTGCGCAACTACGAGCTGGCGAAGCGCGACTCGGACAGCAGCCGCGGCAAGCACAAGGTCAGCCTGCAGAAGCTGGAGGCGGTGGTGGCCGAAGCGGGCGCGCTGCGCGCCCAGTTCGTCGAGGTCAGCGCCGAGCGCGACCGGCTGCAGCGGCAGCTGGACGAGGAGTCGCGCCGCAAGGTGGGTCCGGGCTGACGCCGAGGTCACCGCCAGGTGGAGGGTGAAGTCGCGCCGAAAGGTTGGTCCGGGCAATGCTCACGAGGCTGGACTGGGGTGTTGCGTGGGATGAGCTCGGCTTATGTGGTCTGGGGTGGGTCTTATGTGACCTGGCTCACCGAAGCGATTTACTTGACCTTCGTGACCTCGGACCACCCTAGTCCTGGTGACTTGGCTTATCTCTGACCGGATTGATCCAGTGTCCCCTTGACCTCCAACTACTTCCGTACTCTCAGTGCTCTCCTCAATCTCGCCTGACCGACACCACATAACCTCTGACCTCTATGATACCGATGACCTCTGATCCTCATGACCCCTGTCATCAATGACGCCCGAGGTCCATGACTTCTGCGACCTTCTCGATCTCACCACCATAATCCACCCACAGTGGCCAGTGATCTCAATAACCTACATGACCTCCCTGACCTCAGTGACCCCTAAAGTGCCTGACCACAGGGACTGCTTCGAACCATTATATCCATGACCTCGGTGACCTCGACGATCTTTGACCTCCACCACGGGCAGCCTCAGTCACCCTGCTGTGACCTCCATGACGTCGGTGACCTCTGTCCTCCACAATGGATAGCCTCAATGGCATGGCTGTGACCCCCATGATCTCAATGACTTCAATGACCTCGATGACCTCTGACCTGCACAACGGGCGACCTTAGTGACACGGCTGTGACCTACATGACCTTGATGACCTCGAATTACCCTCTGACCTCCACAACGGGTAGGCTCAGCGACACGGCTGTGACCTACATGACCTCCATGACCTCGATGATCGCTGACCTCAGTGACACGGCTGTGACCTCCATGACCTCGATGACCACTGGCCTCAGTGACACGGCTGTGACCTCCATGACGTCGATGACCTCGATGACCGCTGGCCTCAGCGACACGGCTGTGACCTCCATGACCTCGATGGCCGCTGGCCTCAGCGACACGGCTGTGACCTCCATGACCTCGATGACCGCTGACCTCAGCGACACGGCTGACCCGATGCCCTGTGGCGCGCGACAGGACGGCGGCGGGAAGGAGGCGGCCGTCGACTCCGGCGCCGGCCACCAGCCGTACCGCGCCGCCGTGCACAAGTACGAGACGCTGCGCGCCGACTACGACGCGCTGCGCGGCCGCTACGCCGACGTGGTGACGTCACACTCTGCGGCCGTCAGCAAGCTGGAGCTGTCGCAGGTGCGCGGCGGCCTGGCCCGGCCTCGGCGGCCTGGCCCGGCCTGGCCGGCGGGCGCTGTCGCGCCTCTCGGTCGCGTCTCGTCCTTTGGCGCTGTTGCTTTATGTTGTTGTTGTTGTCGTTGTCGTTGTCGTTGTCGTTGTCGTTAGTCTTGATGAGAAAGACTATGTTAGGAGATAAATGTTGTTGGTGTTGATGTTGTTATTCTTGTTGGTGTTGTTGTCGTTGGTGTTTGGGATGTTGCTTGTGTTGATGTTGTTGTTATTGCTGTTGTTGTCATAGTTATTGCTGTTGTTATTAGTGGACGAGTGATCTTGGGGTGAGTTGCCGTCTCACCATCGAAAGGTTGCGGGTTCGAGTCTCACCTGTCGCTACTCTGCGCCCGCGACCAATCGGCGTGAGAGATTGGCGACGCTACATGACTCAATCGTCGACGTGTCGTAAAACCAATAACCGCCCTCTAGTCGTGGACTGTGTCCATATCTGGGGCGTCAGAGACGTCCCAGTCGCATCGGGAAGGAAGTCTTTGTCGTCTGCGTCGACAAAGACCTCCGCCAGAGACCGGCCGTGGCGGCGGAAGACGTGGTGGCCGAAGCTACTCTGGCACTCGTCTTTGCGCTCTCGTCTCCGCTCTCGCACCCGCTGCCTGGCTGTCCATTACTCTCTGCTACTGTCTTGTCGCTGCTGCCCGGCTGTCCATTACCCTCTGCTACTGTCTTGTCGCCGCTGCCCGGCTGTCCATTACTCTCTGCTACTGTCTTGTCGCCGCTGCCCGGCTGTCCATTACCCTCTGCTACTGTCTTGTCGCCGCTGCCCGGCTGTCCATTACCCTTTCCCCACCCCCCCCTTTCATCCTTGTACTGTCTTGTCCCACCCCCACCCGCTGCCTGGCTGTCCATTACCCTTTGCCACTGTTTTGTCGCCGCTCCCACACCCGCTGCCTGGCTGTTCATTACTCTCTGCTACTGTCTTGTCGCCGCTGCCCTGCTGTCCATTACCCTCTGCTACTGTTTGTCGCCGCTGCCCGGCTGTCCATTACCCTCTGCTACTGTCTTGTCGCCGCTGCCCGGCTGTCCATTACCCTTTGCTACTGTTTTGTCGCCGCTCCCACACCCGCTGCCTGGCTGTTCATTACTCTCTGCTACTGTCTTGTCGCCGCTGCCCTGCTGTCCATTACCCTTTGCTACTGTATGGGCGCTGTATGACCAACGCAGTCGATGCGCCCAAAGCCCAAATAACCAACCAACCTCTGCTACTGTCTTGTCGCCGCTGCCCGGCTGCCCATTACCCTCTGCTACTATTTTGTCCCCGCTCCCACACCCGCTGCCTGGCTGTTCATTACTCTCTGCTACTGGTACTTTTTACCGTCCGTTCGCCCATGCTCGTGGCCAGTCGTGCTGCTATCCCCACCTCTTGCCGTTTTCATTTAGGATTAGATAGCCTTTTAGCCCGACTGTGGGTTCGGCCCGAGGCAGACGTCATGGCCCAGCGATGCTGTCAGGCCGCTGTCGTAATAGCCGGGTCTGCCGTGTGCACGCGTGCTGGGCTGTTCTCGCCTGCCACGCTGGATGCTGGGGCGACCGAATGCTCCTCTACAGTGCTTGATCTGACCCAGCTTCGCCCACAGGAGATCGGCGGTTGGAGGCTCTAAGACACACTAAATGCTCTACTGCATTATCTGGTCTATCAGTCCCCGATGTGCTCTGAAGCAAAAATACCTAATTAATTGGGTGGCCTGACCTGACCTGACCCGACCTAACCTAGGAGATCGGCCGTTTGAAGGCTTGACTGCATTCTCTGGTATCTCAGGCATCGATGTGCTCTAAAGACCACACAACTAACTGTCCTGGCCGGTTCTGACCTGACCTGACCTGACCTTACCATACCTGACCCGACCTTACCAGACTCAACCTGACCTGACCTGACCCGACCTGGCCTTACCATACCTGACCCGACCTGACCAGATTCAACCTGACCTGACCAGACTTGACCTGACCCGACCTGACCGCACCGGCCCGGCCGCCGACCGGAGGCGGTTGCCCGCAGTTCCGGCCGCAGTATCTGACCCGACCCGACCCGCAGGAGGAGGTGGGCCGGCTCAAGTCGCAGCTGGACGAGGCGCTGCAGGAGAATGGCGCCGCCCTGCGCGAGCGGGCCGCCGCCGTGCGCGAGCGCAACGGCCTCAAGCAGCAGTGCACGGCCGCAATACGGCAGTGGGACAACGCGCTGCGCGAGCGCAACGAGTTCCGCGACGCGTTCATCAAGGTGAGTCGAGTTGGGCCGTAAATAGCCCAAATTAGCCCAGATGAGCAATCAATCAATCAAGGTGAGCCAGTCAGAGGTGCGGGGTTCGATTCCCCGCGATGCCAGCTCTTTTTGCCGGGGTGAGAGACAGGCGACGCCATGTGGTCTCAGCTGCTGAGTGCGTCGTAAAGCCACAATCCATTCATCAAGGTGAGCCAAGTGTGGCGGGGATGACCGAGTGGTTAAGGCGTTGGGCTCTGGGTACCAAAGGTCTCGGGTTCGACACTAGGGTCCTCGCGGACATTTCCAAATCCGCGGCCCACAGGCGAAACAATGTGGGCGGCGCCATTAGCCGTGAATGTGCATAAAGTGCGTCGTGAACCACCAAATAAACAAAGGTGAGTAAGTGTGGGGATATGGGATGCCTTGATTGTGGCGGGCTTCGATGCAGTTTGTCACCGAAGCCTGCCGTCGTTATCAGGGTTGAATTCCGCGACGATATCGGGGCGAGTGAGGTGGACGTCTGAGACACCTTCTTTGAAACGCGTTCCGGTAACGTAGTTTGGCCGGTAGCCTTCATCAGGGGTTGGCCTGGCGATGTTTCGGAAGTTCTTTATCAAGGGAGTGGAGCTCCGAACCGCAGCTCTTTGATCAAGGTGTCTTTTAGATAAATTACAATGCAGAATTTGCGAATGGCATCTGTCCCCGCCTCGTCTGTTGTATGCATCTCAGTTCCAGTAACTTTCATGAGTTAATACTTGAAGCAAACCACTCGGATGCATTGCTTACGGTACTGCGGGTCGATCGCGTCCGGTTGCCATGGTTACCGAGTGGCGCGTGCTTGACCTCGTTGGCGCGGCTCCGCAGATGCAGCAGAAACAGGAGGACTCCAACAAGGAGGTCAACCAGGCGATGGCGGCGCGCGTGAAGGCCAACAAAGAAGTGAAGCGCATCACCGAGGAGAGAAACGCGGCCATGCTGGAGATCAAGTGAGTCGCCGTCGGAAACTCTCGGTTCTGTGTTTGCTGTTTCTGTGTTTCTGCTTGTTGCTGTTTCTTGTTTCTGTTGGTCAGATCACAATAAGGTGGTGTGTCCCGTAGTCAGACCACAATGAGCTGGTGTGCCCTATATTCAGACCAGTGTCCTAAAATTACTTTGCCATTAACTGTGTGGATGAAGAAAGAAATTGTTTGGGAATAGTGAGATTGGAAGGAAATAAAGGATCGCCACTTAAGGATTAAAAAAGCGGAATGACTTTCACTTCAGTCAGATCCATTTTACAGTATTTAGCAGTGGTGTGCATGATGACTGCCCATACATCATGTGGCAAAATGGTAAAAACCTAGAATGAGGATGAAATAGCACAACTCCATTAACTGTGAATTTCCAGGCCACATGGCGAATTATTTTACACTGATTCAGACCATAATCGGACCGCTCTCCTGCAGCCGTATCCTGGCGGAGCGCGGCACCGTGCACAAGGAGCTGGAGCGGCTGCAGGACGACTGCTCGGCCGCCGAGACCAGGGGAAAGGACATGGAGGGACGCAACAAGGACCTGACGGCTGAGGTCAGTCCGCCGCGTGTGCCTCACTACACAGTCTACACTGCGTACCTCACCACACAGTCCTGTGTGTTCCTCATCACACAGTCCAGTGTGTACCTCACCACACAGTCCACTGTGTACCTCACCACACAGTCCACTGTGTGTACCTCACCACACAGTCCACTGTGTGTACCTCACCACACAGTCCACTGTGTGTACCTCACCACACAGTCCTGTGTGTTCCTCACCACACAGTCCAGTGTGTACCTCACCACACAGTCCACTGTGTACCTCACCACACAGTCCACTGTGTACCTCACCACACAGTCCACTGTGTGTGCCTCACCACACAGTCCAATGTGTTCCTCGTCACACAGTCCAGTGTCGCTCAGTCCTCGGCAGCCGCCACAGACGGGTGGATGGGCGCTGTATGACAATCGCAGTCGATGCGTCCTTAAGCCCAAATAACCAACCAACCGACTAGTGGCGAGAGGCGAACGGCGGGCCGAGACCAGCCGGGTGTTGTTCTGCACGTGAGCGGAGCGAGCACAAGAACGGGGACGCGTGGGCTGGCACAAATTGTGGAGAAGCTGGTGTTCTAGAGTTTGCCTTCCTTCTAGCGTTTGCCTTCCTTAGCGTTCCTTCTAGCGTTCCTTCTAGCGTTTTGGTAGGAAGTGGTGTTTGCCATGTGACGGCTCCATGATACATGGAATCGTCGTGTCGGTGTTTGGTCATCGCGTTCTGCTTCATCGCCTCTTTCGATATGCGGGCAGGATCTGGCGTATGTCTTGTTACATGCTTCTGATTGTGCACATAGTTCAATTATATGGCCTTGGCTGTGTTTATAACTAGTGGTTGCAGAGTCCGCATGTTCTGTGAAGGCGGTCGGCTTGTGTCCTCGTTGCACGCTCAGCTTGTCCTCCCTTGCACGGTCGGCTTGTCCGTTGCTCGGTCGACCCGTGACCATGACCCGTGACCCCAACCCGTGACCGTGCCCCTGTCCCGTGTCTCTGACCCTGACCCGTGGCCGTGCCCCTGTCCCGTGCCTCTGACCCTGACCCTGACCCGTGACCGTGACCCGTGACCGTGCCCCTGACCCGTGCCTCTGACCCGTGACCCTGACCCATGACCGTGACCCTGACCCTGACCCCCTGACCCTGACCCGTGACCCTGACCCTGACCCTGACCCAGTTACCCATGACCCTTACCCATGACCCTGACCCGTGACCCATGACCGTGACCCGTGCCCCATGCTCCGTGACTCGTGACCGTGACCCGTGACCGTGCGGCCAGCTGGAGTCGCTGCGGCGCGAGATCAGCTCGGCGCTGTCGGAGCGCGACCGGGCGCTGCGGCGCGCCTACGAGCTGCGCGACCGGCTGGGCGCCGCGCACGACCCGGCCAGCACCAACAGCTGCAACAGCAACATCAGCACCTTCGACGGCAGCCAGCAGGAGCGGTGCGTGCCGGCCGGGTGGTCGGCGACGGCGGTTTGTCTTGCTTGTGTCTGTTCATTGGATGGTTCACGACGCACTTTATTATTGTTATAAAAAAAAATAACCCGAGTTGTTTCTGGGGTGGCTTTGGGAACCAGGGTTCTGCTGCTAAGCAGGGTTCTGTCACGCAACAGGGGTTCTGTTGCGGGAACCCTGGTCCCACCACCCGATCCATGAATTCCACCCAACAACCAGGCATAATTTTTATCGAAAGTTTAACGTGTCGTAAATGCACCGACACGACCGCCCAGTAGCTCGTCCCCGGCCTTGTCGGATCAGCTGCCAACTGACACTCCCGGCCGGGGGCTAAATGCGAGCGCGCGAAGCGACTCGAACTCCGTGTTGCCAGAACAGGGGAGACCAGTGCAGGCCAGCACTCTAATCAACTGAGCTACCGGGGCGGCAGTTATGCACGATCACGGCTAATGGCGCTGGCTGGCTGGCTATATTTTTTTTTTTTTTTTGTTTTTTTCACACACCTTATGCACATTCGCGGCTAATGGCGCCGCCCACACTGTTTCGCCGGTGGGCCGCAAGATTGGGAAATGTCCCGAGCGGTGCGGTTGTTGAACTAGGGACATTTGATACCCAGTGTTCAACACATTAACCGCTCGGCCGCCCCCGCCCCGGCGACAGCAGTCGAAACCGTTGTGCTTTTGCACGCACGTTTTCTATGCAGGGCGTGTTGGCGCCAGTGGAAGTCACGCTGCCAACGCTATATGTAAAAGTATCTCAATGCATAACTTACGTGTATAGCGTGGATATTACCCAATTATGGGGCGGGGATGGCCGATTGGTTAAGGTGTCGGGCTATGGGTACCAAAGGTCCCGAATTCGACTCTAGCGCAACTCAGGACATTTCCCAATCCCGCGGCCCACCGGCGAAACAGTGTGGGCGGCGCCATTAGCCGTGAATGTGCATACAGTGTGTCGTGAACCAACCAATGAACAAACAAACAGATTACCTAATTATCGAAGATAGTTGGCTCCAGCAAACACCGATGGATCGATGCGATGGCCGGCCGAGAAGACCGAAATTTATGTCTGGTAATGATGCAGAGCTGTTGGGCGCAAAATGACCTTGGTAGTCGATGCGCCCTAAAACCAAAATAACTGACTGAATGCTGCAGGGCGACCTTGATTGTGGGAGAAGTATTTTCGATGGGGAAACAAGGGTGTCGTGAGATTCACAACCGTTGGAGATATGTGCGATATGTATCACGTTTCATCCCAAATTGGACCCGACAGAGACGCCGATGGGGTGCGAAACGGAGCCGGTTTTACGGGTCGCAACACTGGTCCCTTGTCACTCTCTTCACGTTGGCTGACCCCTGGTACACGGCACGTGTCGATGGTCAATGGGAAAGGTGTAGCCGGTACATATAACCGGGTAATGCAGGGTTTTTATCTTCACGTTCGGAACCATTGAGGCTGTGAGTGAGGCGGTTATCAAAATATATTGATGCCTTAATCTATAGGGGTTCAAATCTCTGAAGGTTTGAATTCCAACATTTAGATGTTCAAACCGGGACGGTCTGTTTCATCAACTGGTCGTTTAGTATTAAAAGAAGCAGACAGAAGCAGGGGACCAGCTTTGCTGCAGTACAAATGTCCTTAAGCCGGCCCAGTAAACGCAGGCTAAACTTAAACATCTATAAAGATGTAGACGTGAATTAATTTTGGCTTTGGTCATCTCTGATTCGATTCAAAGTGAGAAGGGAGGAAACGAGGGAACGGACGAGCGCCCCGCTCAGAAGGCAGTACCACCTGGACAGTTTTGGATTGGGGTTTGTGATCTGTGTACGTTGTGACCGTTGGACGGCGTGAGCGCGCTGACCGATGCCGCTGTACCGGCAGTGCGAAGAGCAAGGACAGCCTGGACTCGGGCCGGCTGTCCGACTCCAAGTCGTACAAGGAGCGGCTGGACGACCTGGACACGGCCAACGGCGAGGTGGAGAAGCTGCGCCGCCAGCTGGACAAGCTGCAGCACGAGCTGCACGGTGGGTGTGCCCGGTGGGCGTGGTCCGGTGGGCGTGGTCCGGGCAGGGCCGACGTCGGCTGACGGCGCGGCAGGTCGCGCGTCAGCTGATCCGGCTCGGCCGGCTCGTGGTCGCGGCTCGTCGCAATACGCCTTCGTCGCCTGCCGTCACCGGTGTTCTCCCTGCGTGGCCCGTCTCGACCTTGGGTACAATGTAATCTACATGGGCTGACGCACCCTGAAACCCCAATAGTCATCATCGTCGCCGTTGTTCGCTCGACATGACCTGATGTCACAAGCCTGTCGACCCGGCCCCGTTGCACTTCAAGCAGACCCATCACGAAGCAAAATGTCGGTACCTCGTCGGGAGGCATGTCAATTCAGCGGGTTCAGAAATTCGTATATTCCCCCTATTTCACGAATGATTTATAACTGGTGCAGCGGACGGTGGGGGCTTGTCGAGCCAGGCTGCTGACAGTGACCGTGCCGCGCCGACAGAGTCGCAGCAGGAGGCCGAGGTGTCGAAGCGGCGGCGCGACTGGGCGTTCGCCGAGCGCGACAAGATCGTCATGGAGCGCGAGAGCGTGCGCCAGCTGTGCGACCGGCTGCGGCGCGAGCGCGACCGCGCCGTCAGCGACCAGGCCAAGGCGCTGCGCGACGCCGACGACGTGCGCAAGCAGAAGAACGAGGCGCTCAAGGAGCTGCAGCAGCTGAGGTGAGGGCGCGGTGTCCGGTGGTGACGGTGGCGATGCGGAGTGTGGGGTGGTGACGAGGGTGGTGGTATGGAGTGTCGGAGTCAGTGGTGGTGTGAAGTGTCGGGTGGTGACGGCGGTGGTGGCGTGAAGTGTCGGGCGCAGTGTTACCCTGTGCACAATGTAGTGGATCTTTGTGGGTAGGTATGCCACTGTCTATAAGGCACTTCGGTATTTTCCATGTAGTATGCATATTTACATGTGAAGTGTGTGTATTCAGCGAGGCATGTATGTGTCGGATCTCGAATGCACGCCGTGCTGGTACGCTGTTTAATGATGCGTAATGCCTGTCTTTAAGATGCGTTGCGTCGAAGGTGCGTGTGGTGTGCATCTGTGTGTGTCTCTGTGGGTGCCCATGCGTGTGTGTGTGTGTGCGATGACGTGTGACGTCACATACACCTGTGCGTGACGTGTGCGGATGTGTTGCAGGGAGCAGACCCAGCGGTGTCGGCTCTCCTCGTCGCCCGTGGTGGAGGCGGCGGCGTCTCACCTCGAGCTGCAGGACCCCGGCGAGTGGCAAAGTCTGCAGTTCAGCTTGGAAAAGGTACGCGGTGGCATACCACTCGCCCAGTGTACACTGCTCTGTGACACGGCCGATACCAGGATACACTGCTCTGTATCATGACAATGCACCCTGCTCTATATCACAGTCTGTACCAGTACACGCTGCTCTCTACCTCAGCCCATACTAGTGTATGCTGTTCTGTGCCACGGCCCATACTAGTGTACACTGCTCTGTACTACAGTCCATACCAGCGTACACTGCTCTGTACCACAGTCCATACCAGCGTACACTGCTCTGTACCACAGCCCATACCAGTGTACACTGCTCTGTACCACAGCCCATACCAGCGTACACTGCTCTGTACCACAGCCCATACCAGTGCACACTGCTCTGTACCACAGCCCGTACCAGTGTACACTGCTCTGTACCACAGCCCTACCAGTGCACACTCTCTGTACCACAGCCCGTACCAGTGTACACTGCTCTGTACCACAGCCCGTACCAGTGTACACTGCTCTGTACCACAGCCCGTACCAGTGTACACTGCTCTGTACCACAGCCCATACCAGTGTACACTGCTCTGTACCACAGTCCATACCAGTGTACACTGCTCTGTACCACAGCCCATACCAGTGTACACTGCTCTGTACCACAGCCCATACCAGTGTACACTGCTCTGTACCACAGCCCATACCAGTGCACACTGCTCTGTACCACAGCCCATACCAGTGTACACTGCTCTGTACCACAGCCCATACCAGTGTACACTGCTCTGTACCACAGCCCATACCAGTGTACACTGCTCCGTGTACCACAGCCCATACCGGTGTACACTGCTCTGTACCACAGCCCATACCAGTGTACACTGCTCTGTACCACAGCCCATACCAGTGTACACTGCTCTGTGCCACAGCCCATACCAGTGCACACTGCTCTGTACCACAGCCCATACCAGTGTACACTGCTCTGTACCACAGCCCATACCAGTGTACACTGCTCTGTACCAAGCCCATACCAGTGTACACTGCTCTGTACCACAGCCCATACCAGTGTACACTGCTCTGTACCACAGCCCATACCAGTGTACACTGCTCTGTACCACAGCCCATACCAGTGTACACTGCTCTGTGCCACAGCCCATACCAGTGTACACTGCTCTGTACCACAGCCCATACCAGTGTACACTGCTCTGTACCACAGCCCATACCAGTGTACACTGCTCCGTGCCACAGCCCATACCAGTGTACACTGCTCTGTACCACAGCCCATACCAGTGTACACTGCTCTGTACCACAGCCCATACCAGTGTACACTGCTCTGTACCACAGCCCATACCAGTGTACACTGCTCTGTGCCACAGCCCATACCAGTGTACACTGCTCTGTACCACAGCCCATACCAGTGTACACTGCTCTGTACCACAGCCCATACCAGTGTACACTGCTCTGTACCACAGCCCATACCAGTGTACACTGCTCTGTACCACAGCCCATACCAGTGTACACTGCTCTGTACCACAGCCCATACCAGTGTACACTGCTCTGTACCACAGCCCATACCAGTGTACACTGCTCTGTACCACAGCCCATACCAGTGTACACTGCTCTGTACCACAGCCCATACCAGTGTACACTGCTCTGTACCACAGCCCATACCAGTGTACACTGCTCCCACACAGCCCATACCAGTGTACACTGCTCTGTACCACAGCCCATACCAGTGTACACTGCTCTGTACCACAGCCCATACCAGTGTACACTGCTCTGTACCACAGCCCATACCAGTGACACTGCTCTGTACCACAGCCCATACCAGCCCACAGTGTACACTGCTCTGTACCACAGCCCATACCAGTGCACACTGCTCTGTACCACAGCCCATACCAGTGTACACTGCTCTGTACCACAGCCCATACCAGTGTACACTGCTCTGTACCACAGCCCATACCAGTGTACACTGCTCTGTACCACAGCCCATACCAGTGTACACTGCTCTGTACCACAGCCCATACCAGTGTACACTGCTCTGTACCACAGCCCATACCAGTGTACACTGCTCCGTGCCACAGCCCATACCAGTGTACACTGCTCTGTACCACAGCCCATACCAGTGTACACTGCTCTGTACCACAGCCCATACCAGTGTACACTGCTCTGTACCACAGCCCATACCAGTGTACACTGCTCCGTACCACAGCCCATACCAGTGTACACTGCTCTGTACCACAGCCCATACCAGTGTACACTGCTCTGTACCACAGCCCATACCAGTGTACACTGCTCTGTACCACAGCCCATACCAGTGTACACTGCTCTGTACCACAGCCCATACCAGTGTACACTGCTCTGTACCACAGCCCATACCAGTGTACACTGCTCTGTACCACAGCCCATACCAGTGTACACTGCTCTGTACCACAGCCCATACCAGTGTACACTGCTCTGTACCACAGCCCATACCAGTGTACACTGCTCTGTACCACAGCCCATACCAGTGTACACTGCTCTGTACCACAGCCCATACCAGTGTACACTGCTCTGTACCACAGCCCATACCAGTGTACTGCTCTGTACCATTACACAGCCCATACCAGTGTACACTGCTCTGTACCACAGCCCATACCAGTGTACACTGCTCTGTACCACAGCCCATACCAGTGTACACTGCTCCGTGCCACAGCCCATACCAGTGTACACTGCTCTGTACCACAGCCCATACCAGTGTACACTGCTCGTACAGCCCACAGCCCATACCAGTGTACACTACTCTGTACCACAGCCCATACCAGTGTACACTGCTCCGTGCCACAGCCCATACCAGTGCACACTGCTCCGTGCCACAGCCCATACCAGCGTACACTGCTCCGTGCCACAGACCATACCAGTGCACACTGCTCCGTACCACAGCCCATACCAGTGCACACTGCTCTGTACCACAGCCCATACCAGTGTACACTGCTCTGTACCACAGCCCGTACCAGTGTACACTGCTCTGTACCACAGCCCATACCAGTGTACACTGCTCCGTGCCACAGCCCATACCAGTGTACACTGCTCTGTACCACAGTCCATACCAGCGTACACTGCTCCGTGCCACAGACCATACCAGTGCACACTGCTCTGTACCACAGCCCATACCAGTGCACCCTGCTCTGTACCACAGCCCATACCAGTGCACACTGCTCTGTACCACAGCCCATACCAGTGTACACTGCTCCGTGCCACAGCCCATACCAGTGTACACTGCTCTGTACCACAGCCCATACCAGTGTACACTGCTCTGTACCACAGCCCATACCAGTGCACACTGCTCCGTGCCACAGCCCATACCAGTGTACACTGCTCTGTACCACAGCCCGTACCAGTGCACACTGCTCCGTACCACAGCCCATACCAGTGTACACTGCTCTGTACCACAGCCCATACCAGTGTACACTGCTCTGTACCACAGCCCATACCAGTGTACACTGCTCTGTACCACAGCCCATACCAGTGTACACTGCTCTGTACCACAGCCCATACCAGTGCACACTGCTCTGTACCACAGCCCATACCAGTGTACACTGCTCCGTGCCACAGCCCATACCAGTGTACACTGCTCTGTACCACAGCCAATACCAGTGTACACTGCTCCGTGCCACAGCCCATACCAGTGTACACTGCTCTGTACCACAGCCCATACCAGTGTACACTGCTCTGTACCACAGCCCATACCAGTGTACACTACTCTGTACCACAGCCCATACCAGTGTACACTGCTCTGTACCACAGCCCATACCAGTGTACACTGCTCTGTACCACAGCCCATACCAGTGTACACTGCTCTGTACCACAGCCCATACCAGTGTACACTGCTCTGTACCACAGCCCATACCAGTGTACACTGCTCCGTGCCACAGCCCATACCAGTGTACACTGCTCTGTACCACAGCCCATACCAGTGTACACTGCTCTGTACCACAGCCCATACCAGTGTACACTGCTCTGTACCACAGTCCATACCAGCGTACACTGCTCTGTACCACAGCCCATACCAGTGTACGCTGCTCTGTACCACAGCCCATACCAGTGTACACTGCTCCGTACCACAGCCCATACCAGTGTACACTGCTCTGTACCACAGTCCATACCAGCGTACACTGCTCTGTACCACAGTCCATACCAGCGTACACTGCTCTGTACCACAGCCCATACCAGTGTACACTGCTCTGTACCACAGCCCATACCAGTGTACACTGCGCCGCACGGTTTGGTACACCGTGCTCTGTATCACAGCCCATGCCAAAGATAGGTTTCCGCATTCCAGTTGGGGTAACGTTGGCATCTGTGATTTTTAGAGTACACGTTTCCTACAAACTCGAATTAGTAAACGTAAGGTGAAGTAAGGTGAATGTGAGCGTCGAGACCTTAGCTGAAGCGCTGGGGAGCTAAAACGGTAGGTTTTTGGTGATCAGTTGGAGTCAGTGAAAGCAGTCAAATAAGGAAAACATTTGCGCTACAAAAGGCATATATCTTTTCCTTCCAACTGCGCTCTTTGCCGTATCCAACACCACAGTACACCAACTTATACCGTGTTCATGTTGTCGTTTTCATGAACCTTCGGACCTGACCTGACCTCGGCAGGGTCACGGGTCGGACGGTCTGCGTGGTGTGGCCTTCAGTGGCTGTTCAGATAGCGCCTGCGACTGACCTGACCTGACCTGACCTGACCTGACCTGACCTCGGCAGGGTCACGGGTCGGACGGTCTGCGTGGCCGGGACGCCACCCCCCGGCAGGGCACGGCGGGCGCGGGGCCGCGGGAGCCCCCCCCGGACGGCGGGCGGGCGGGGGAGCCACACCCCACCGACCGGCAGGGTCACGGAGGTCTGCGCGGCGTGGCCCTCGGCGGTGGGGCGGACAGCGCCTGTGACTGACCCCTGACCTGACCTGACCTGATCTGACCTCGGCAGGGTCACGGGTCGGACGGTCTGCGAGGCGTGGCCCTCGGCGGTGGGGCGGACAGCGCCTGCGACTCGGACGGCTCCCACTCGCCGCCGATGGTGACGGCCGTGTCGGCCGACAGCAGCGCCGCCGGCAGACTGCTGCCAGGTCAGTGTTGCCATATCGCTCGCCTGGGCTGCCATATCGCTCGCCGCGGCTGCCATATCGGTCACCGCGGCTGGTTTGTGTTTCTTGAGTCTGTGTCACTATGGCTGCCATATCACTCACCGCGGCTGCCATATCGGCCACCGCGGCTGGTTTGTGTGTTTTGGGTCTGTGTCGCCGCTGATGCTCTAAAGCTCACAGCGGCTGCCATACCTCCCAGACGTTGGCGCGCAGTCGATGGGTGGAGGTGACTGGCCCTCTCCCCTGGTCCGCCGCAGGTGACTGACCCCCTGGTCGGCCGCAGGTGATTGCCCCCTGGCCCAGTACAGGTGACTGACCCACCCCTGGTCCGCCGCAGGCGACCGTCTGCTCCGGGTGGACAGTCTGGACTGCACCAACATGAGCTGCCGCCTGGTGCTGGAGGCGATCCGCAACAGCGTCGGCCCGGTGCGGCTGCTGGTGCGCCGCCGCCGCCCGGTCCGCACCACACAGGTACAGCCCCCCCCGCTGAGACAACCCGCAATAGTGTCGGCCCGGTGCGGCTGCTGGTGCGGCGCCGCCGCCCGGTCCGCACCACACAGGTACAGCCCACCACCCTCTGAGACAACCCGCAATGGTGTCGGCCCGGTGCGGGTCCGGGGCGCGCCGCCGCCCGGTCCGCACCACACAGGTACAGCCCCCCCCCCTGAGACAACCCGCAATGGTGTCGGCCCGGTGCGACTGCCGGTCCAGCCTCCGCCACAGGTGTACCCACCACACATGTAAGCCCGACCTGTAGCAGCATTCCCCATCATAGCTGCTGTCCAGCCTCTGACATTGTACACACCACAGCTGTTGCCCGACCTGTAGCAGCGTTCTCCATCATAGCTGCTGTCCAACCTCTGACAGTGTACCCGCTACACATGTTGCTCGACCTGTAGCAGCATTCCCCATCATAGCTGTTGTTCAGCCTCTGACAGTGTGTCCACCACACATGTTGCCCGTCTTTGAGCAACATTCGCTATCATGGCTGTGCTGTCCAGCCTCTGACAGTGTACCCACCACACATGTTGCCCGACCTGAAGCAGCGATCCCCAGCATAGCTGCTGTTCAGCCTCTGACAGTGTATCCACCACACATGTTGCCCGTCTTTGAGCAACATTCGCTATCATGGCTGTGCTGTTCAGCCTCTGACAGTGTACCCACCACACCTGTTGCCCGACCTGTAGGAGCGTTCCCCAGCATAGCTGCTGTTCAGCCTCTGACAGTGTACCCACCACACATGTTGCCCGTCTTTGACAGCATTCCCATCATGGCTGCTGTTCAGCCTCTGACAGTGTACCCACCACCTGTGACCTGTGCAGCGATCCCCAGCATAGCTGCTGTTCAGCCTCTGACAGTGTGTCTACTGACCAGCGATAAACTATTCGTGAAGTAAGGTGGATATACCACTTTCTGAGCACTGAATAGACATCCTGTCAAAGGAAATATCGACATCGTGCTTGCTGATGTGTGCTTATGAAGTCTCCATTACTTATTTCTGATTTTTTTTCATGCAGGTTTCATGCTTATGCTCATCATTACAGATTGATTACACAAACATATCGTTACACAGTTCCATTTGCAGAGAATATCTTGGACGTGGTCTGTTAACAATGCCATCTGCTGATCCATAGCATTGCACGTTTTTTAACTTAATTCCGGAGATACCTAATGTATAGATACCTATGTTAATGATAACGATTGTAATGCTATAGTATCAGCAGATGGCCTTGTTTAACAGACATGATTTACCAGTACACTATTGGCTCAAAATTGAGCTTGAAGGACTGAAACGATATTTCATTTGACATGGTTCCATGGAAAATGTATACATCCTACTGTACTCGTTTCGGCGTCTGACACCTACCCAAAAACCATTATTTTAACCCTGATGTGCTGCCAAATATGACAGTAAAATAACGCCATCACAGTTGTGTTGTCCGGCCTCTGACAGTGCGTCCGCCGACAGTTGCTGCTGTCTGACCGCGAGTACCACGGCATCGACCTGGAGCAGGGAGTGTACATCGCGCGGATCCAGCCGGGCAGCGCCGCCGCCCGGGACGGCACGCTCGGCGTCGGCGATCGTCTGCTGATGGTGGGTGTCGCGCCTCATCACCCCGGGGCTGGCCGGCTCACGGGTGCGGTGTCCAGAGCGAAAGGTCGTGCGTTCGAGTCCCACCTGCCGCTGCGCTTTGCTTGCGGTCCGCCGGCGTTGGTTGGTTATTGGTTTCACGACACATCGACCGTTGAGTCATGTAGCGTCGCCAATCTCTCACACCGATTGGTCGCGGGCGAAGAGTAGCGACAGGTGAGGCTCGAACCAACATCCTTTCGATTGTGAGACGAGCAACTTACCGGTCAGCCGGCGTGAGAGGGGACGAGTAGTCTACGGGTAAGTTGCCCGACTCACAATCAAAAGGTTGTGCGTTCGAGTCTCACCTGTCGCTACTCTTCGCTCGGAACCAATTGGCGTGATGGATTGGCGACGCTGCATGACTCAACGGTCGAGGTGTAAAACCAATAATTACCAGTCGGCGTGAGAGATTGGTGGCGATGCGTCGTGAAGCTGACCTCACGATCGCCGATCTGCCTTCCAGCCAGCCCCTGGCCGCGGTGCAACCCCCCGTTGTTACCGTTGCACACTAGAGCATGGCTGCATGGCCACTGCAGTCCATGTGCCCCTAAACTCCAACACAAGTGTATGCACTCAGCACGTGCACAACGTACCGTGGCGTAGCGGTGCTGTAAACCACTGGCCAACAACAAATAATGGCGGTTTGCTGTCCTCTACTTAAAGAGGCAAAGGCACTGCGTAGGGCACTGAATACTCCTTGCATTTGGAAGTAAACATAGCCGGAAACTGAAGCCTTGGTTTAAAAAACACTGATATGGGCGCCATGTGATCAACATGGTCGATGCGTCCTGAAGCCCAAATAACAAACAAAAAGCAATACACGCAAACAATAGCCGGGTGAACGGGGCGCGTCCCAAGCTCGGTGGTTAAGCTGAGCGTCTGGCACGCCGTAGGCGCTGGGTTCGATTCCCCGCGCTGCCCGCCCTTCCTGCCAGGGTGAGAGGCGGGCGACACCATGTGGCTTCAGCTGCTGAGTCCGTCGTAAAGACGCAATGTACCGTAGGATGTACAGTAGGATGTAGAAATTTGCCATGGAAGCATGTCAAATGAAGTATTTTTTCAGTCCTTCAATCTCAATTTTGAACCAATAGTGTACTGGTAAATCACGTTGTCTGTTAATCGAGGACATCTGCTTATATCATGGCATTGCAATCGCTATCATTAACATAGGTATATATATGTATATATTAGGTATCTCCGGAATTAAGCGCACAAAAAACGTCCAATGCCATGGCCTCAGCAGATCCCTATCCGTGCCCAGGTGAACGGGCGCGTGGTGGACCCGGCCATCAGCACGGACACGGTGGCGCACCTGCTCGACTCGTCCACCAGTCTGACGATCACGGCGCGGCCCGCCAGCGTCGGCGCGCCGCCTCCGCCGCCCCCGCCGCCGCCGCCGCCGCCGCCGCCGCCGCCGCCGCACCAGGCCAGCCCGGCCGTCTCCTACTCGCCGCGGCCGCAGCGCTCGTCGGCCGGCAGGATCTCCGACTGCGCCGACACGGAGAAGGTGGGCTGCTGCTGACTGTCCGTGACTGTCCCTGACTGCGCCGACACGGAGAAGGTGGGCTGCTGCTGACTGTCCCTGACTGTCCCTGACTGTCGGCACGGAGAAGGTGGGCTGCTGCTGACTGTCCCTGACTGTCCCTGACTGCGCCCACACGGAGAAGGTGGGCTGCTGCTGACTGTGCCGACACCGAGAAGGTGGGCTGTTCCTGACTGTCCCTGACTGTCCCTGACTGCGCCGCCACCGAGAAGGTGGGCTGCTGCTGACTGTCCCTGGCTGTCGGCACGGAGAAGGTGGGCTGCTGCTGACTGTCCGTGACTGTCGGCACGGAGAAGGTGGGCTGTTCCTGACTGTCCCTGACTGTCCCTGACTGTCCCTGACTGCGCCGACACGGACAAGGTGGGCTGCTGCTGACTGTGCCGACGAGAAGGTGGGCTGTCGCTGACTGCCGGGACGGAGAAGGTGGGCTTCCCTGGCTGCTAGCACAGAAAGGTGGCTGTACCTGACTGCCGGCACGAATAAGGTGGGCTGCTGCTGACTGTCGCCGACGACGGGGAGAAGGTGGGCTGCGCTGTCCGTGACTGTCGGCACGGAGAAGGTGGGCTGCTCTGACTGTCCCTGACTGTCGGCACGGAGAAGGTGGGCTGTTCCTGACTGACTGTCCCTGACTGCCACGGACAAGGTGGACTGCTGCTGACTGTGCCGACACGGAGAAGGTGGGCTGTCGCTGACTGCCGGCACGGAGAAGGTGGGCTTTTCCTGGCTGCCAGCAAAGAGAAGGTGGGCTGTACCTGACTGCCGGCACGAATAAGGTTGGCTGCTGCTGGCTGTGCCGACGCGGAGAAGGTGGGCTGCCCCCGACTGTCGGCACGGAGAATGTGGGCTGTCCCTGACTGTCCCTGACTGTCCGGCAGGAGAGGTGGGCTTTTACTGACTGTCGGCACGGAGAGTGTGGGCTGTCCCTGACTGTCGGCACGGAGAAGGTGGGCTGTTACTGACTGTCGACACGGACAGGGTGGGCTATCCCGGGCCGCCCAGGTTGTGCCGATGTGGACCAGGTCCCAGACCGCGGGGATGGTGAGGGTGGCCCGCGTTTTTGGTTAGTCTGCGGGTAGCAGACGACTGTGAGGCTTCGGTGGGTGGTGTCGGAGCAGGTATCGGTAGCGCGGTGGGGGCTGGGGGTGGGGACGATGCTGTGATTGTGTATTGGGAGTTTCACGACGCAATTCGCGCACAATTACTGCTAATGATGCCGCCCACACTGTTTCGCCGGTGGGCAGTGGGATTGGGAAATGTCCCGAGTGGTGCGAGTGTTCAACAAGGGACTTTTGGTACCCAGGGCTCAACACCTTAGCTACTCGGCCATCCCCGCCCTATATGTGATGTGAGGGGATGGGGTCCGGAAGGCCGTACTGTGCCAGGAAACGGCTTTGATTTGGGTACAGTGCTTGGGCGGTGCAATGGGCGCGAACTGACCAATGCAGACGATGCGCTCTGAAGCCCAAATAACTAACTAACTAACTAACGTGGGCGGTGCTGCGCTGTGCACTGACTATGGGGCTCCGCTGCAGGCGAAAAAGTCCGGCGAGGGTCTGCGCTCGCCGCTGGAGTTTGTGCGGGACATGGTGCGCGGCGGCCGGCACGGCAAGGAGCGCTCGGCGCCTCAGCCGCAGACCAGCCAGCACCGGAGCCCCGCCAGCCAGCACCGGAGCCCCGCCAGCCAGCACCGGAGCCCCGCCAGCCAGCACCGGAGCCCCGCCAGCCAGCACCACATCGACCCGGAGGCGCAGCTGGTGTTGGACCACTTCAACGCCGTGCTGGAGAGTGAGTAGCCGGTTGGGGCTGGTTGTGGCTTTACGACGCACTCGGCAGCTGATGCCATACGGTGTCGCCCAACTCTCGGCCGGGCAGGGAGTGCTTGATTAGGCATCGCGCGGAATTGAACGCGGTACCGCGGGCGTACCAGACGCTCAGCTTACCCGCTGAGCTGCCGACGCCCCGGAGTGAGTGGCCGACAGATCGGTCGTAGTTCCGTGGAGGGCGCGAGAGGAGAAGGCTGAGCACCAGTACTGGGCTCTACCGGAGGTGCCGTAATTGCCACATTTGTAACTACACGTGTGAAATCCCCCTGTGTGTGACTGCCGAACATGGATGGGAACATGAAACAATATCTTCCATACGACCGCCGAACATGTCGGCTCCAGCCGTGCTACCGCCGAACAAGTGGAGGCCTTCCGTTGAGCGTGTTGTCTCACGAACTTTGAAGGGAGGTGTCCTCGGGTGTCTCCTTGCCATACCGGCACCTCCATCCTAACTCCCGGGGAGTTAGTTCTGCCGTCTGTGACGCTGCCCTGCAGCTGCGTGTTATGAGGTCGAAATTGCGCAACTTCGGCGCATCGACGGCACTGTAGGCAAGTGTCTGTTTGCCTGTCAGTGATAGTCTAGATTTTCCTCGTTTGCGCGGTAATTGGTCATCAAGTTCATCAGTTTTCAGCAGTCCAGTTCTCAAGTTCTCGCTCTCCCTCTCTCCCTTTCTCCCTCTCTCCCTCTCTCCCTCCTCTCCCCCTCCCTCTCTCCCTCTCTCTCTCCTCTTTTCCTCCCTCTCCCTCTCTCCCGCTCTTTATCTTTCCATCTCTCCCTCTCCTCTCTCCGCTCTCCTCTCTCCTCTCTCCCTAGTTTAAGAATATTTATAGTTCCAAGATGTAAAAAATAAAGAGGAAGGTTTATTGCTTTCTAAACGCTCAAAATATATTGTTTTCTTCTCTAAGGATCCCAAAACAAAGTCAAATTTAATAAGTTCATGTATATATACTCTTCACATAATTATATTTGGTAAATTTAACGATTTTTCTTCAATTAATTAATTCCTCACTTCAATATCTTCTTCAATTAACTATTTTCTTCACGTAAATATTTTCTTCGTTGAAATATTTGCTTTACTTAACTATTTTCTTCAACTTGTATTCTTTTCAATTAAATGTTTTCTTCAATCAAATATTTTGCTAAGTTTGAAGACGTCCTCAGTTGAACACTAGTACTGGGCTCCACCGGAGGTGCCGTAATTGCCACATTTGTAGCTACACGTGTGAAATCCTCCTGTGTGACTGCCGAACGTGGATCCAACCATCCAACCGTCCAAGAACACCCGGCGTGTGGGCCCGCCGGCAGCGTCGTCTCGTGTGTGACCGGTGCGCGCGGCCCCGTCCGCAGGCAGCGAGAAGGCCGACAAGCGGCGCCGGCGCGGCCGACGGCGCGAGGAGCGCAACGGCACGTGGCCCAAGTACCGCGGCGGCGGCGGCGGCGGCGCCGGCGAGCTGGCCGCCCTGACCGGCGCCGCCGCCGGCGCGGCCGCCGCCACCGTGTCGAGGCCGGGCCGCCGGCGGGAGAGGCTGCCGCTGTCGGTGAGAGGGGCGGGGGCTGTTGCTGCCTGTGTGAGGGGGACGGGAGTAGGTAGCTCTCTGTGGGAGAGGCGAGGGGAGATTGTCGCTGTCGATGAGAGGGGCTGGGGGGGGCTGTTACTGCCTGTGTTGGGGACGGGACTCTGTGGGAGAGGCGAGGGAGATTTGCGTCGATGGGGAGGATGTGGGGGGGCTGTTACTGCCTGTGTTGGGGACGGGAGTACGTAGCTCTCTGTGGGAGAGGCGAGGGAGATTGTCGCTGTCGGTGAGAGGGGCTGGGGAGGCTGTTGCTGCCTGTGAGGGGGACGGGAGTACGTAGCTCTCTGTGGGAGAGGCGAGGGAGATTGTCGCTGTCGGTGAGAGGGGCTGGGGAGGCTGCCACTGCCTGTGGGAGGGACGGGAGAGTACGTAACTGTCTGTTGGAGGTACAGGAGAGGCTGCCACTGTCGGTGAGAGGGGCTGGGGAGGCTGCTACTGCCTGTGGACGGCGACGGGGGAGGACGGGAGGCGTGTAATATGTGGGTCTCGTGTATGCATGCGTGTAATGTATGCGTGTAATGTAGCGTCATGATGTGGTGCCTAGGTCGTGGGTCTCGTGCCAGGGTCTACAGTCGCCTTAGCTGGTGATGGATTTCTGTTGAACTAGTGTCAGCCACGTGAAGACGACTAATGCAGACGCTGGCGCAGGTATTGGTGCTGGTGTCGCAGATATTGGTGTTGGTGCAGATAGTGGTACAGACGCTGGCGCAGGTGCTGGTGCCTCGTACTGTCTCCGGCAGATGCTGGTGCTGGTGTCGCAGATATTGGTGTTGGTGCAGATAGTGGTACAGACGCTGGTGCTGTAGCCACAGATGCTGGTGGGTTTGTCGCGTATATTGGTGCCGGTGAAAATGCTGATGCAGACGCTAATTCTGTTGCCGCAGATGCTGGTGGACGACCCGGCCAAGCTGGAGGACAAGTCGTACGAGAAGAGCGACGAGTGGCTGCTGTCGCCGTTCGAGCCGTACCACTTCCTGCTGGACGACGACAAGCCGGCGACGACCGAGCTGGCTGCCAGCCTCACGCCCTCCGACACCAGCATCGACTTCAGCGTCAAGTCTGTCAAGCTCGGTCAGTCGTTGGTTTGTTTATTGGGTGGTTCCCGAGGGGCGGGGATGGCCGAGTGGTTAAGGTGTCGAGCTATGGGTACCAAAGGTCCCGGGTTCGACACTGGCGCCGCACAGGACATTTCCCAATCCCGCGGCCCACCGGCGAAACAGTGTGGGCGGCGCTATCAGCCGTGAATGTGCATGAAGTGCGTCGTGAACCACCCAATAAACAATTGGTGGTTCCCGACGCGCTTTATGCGAGAGGTCTAGGGGTACGTTGCTTGTCTCACAATCGAAAGATTGTGGGTTCGAGTCTCTCGCCTGTCGCTACTCTTCGGCCGCGGCCAATCGGCGCGAGAGATTGGCGACGCTACGTGACTCAACCGTCGATGTGTCGTAAAACCAATAACCGACCGACGCACTTTATGCACTATTACGCCACACTGTTTCGCCGGTGGGCCGCTGGATGGGGAAATGTCCCGAGTCATGCGAGAGTTGAACCCGAGACATTTGGTACCCGGAGCAATGGGCGCTGTATAACCACTGCAGTTGATGCGCCCCCAAACCATAATAACTAACTAACTGGTACCCGGAGCTCAGCACTTTAACCACTCGGCCCTCCACGCCCGCGCGCGCACTGGCGCGGCGCTTGTGGCGCTGCCGACACCACGCGCGTGTGCCGCCACGGCGTGGGACGGTGTTGGGCGGCCGGCGGTGTCAGACGTGCGCCCACGCGTGCTTGTCTGTCTGTCGCCACGCCGGTCGTGCCTAAGCGTGACGTGGTTAGGTACTGGGCGTGGAGCGTGGCTAGACGCTGGACACGGGACGTCGTGGGGCGGCCGACGTCGGAAGCCGGCTGGACGTCAGCCGAGCCTGGCCGGCCTGCTCACCAATTGGTGGACGTCAGATCAGGGGCGGGGATGGCCGAGTGGTTACGGTGTTGGGCTCCGGATACCAAAGGTCCTGGGTTCGACACTAGCGCCACTCGGAGCATTTCCCAATCCCGCGGCCCACCGGCGAAACAGTGCGGGCGGCGCCATTAGCCGTGAATGTGCAGAAAGTGCGTCGTGAACCACCCAATAAACAACAAACAGTACTTAGATCAAATCGTGCTCGAAGTATCAGCTGGATATTTTACCGGCATATGTCATTGTTGGAGATTTTACTGGTGCATGCCATGCACCTCACGTAAATTTAATATGCAGCTGTGTCGCATTGGGAGTGGGTAGTCCAGGGGTAGGACGCTCCGTCTCCAACGAAAAGGTTGAGGGTTCGAGTGGCGAGTGCCGAGCTGGCGAGCCGCCGCTCGTCGACTCGCCAGCTCGGCCCGAGTGGCGGGCGCCGCTGTCTGACCGCAGCAGTGGACGCGTCGTGAGGCCAATAACCAGCCAACTGTGTCACATTCCACACAATAACCAGCCAACTGTGTCATATTTCACACAATAACCAGCCAACTGTGTCATATTTCACACAATAACCAGCCAACTGTGTCATATTTCACACAATAACCAGCCAACTGTGTCATATTTCACACAATAACCAGCCAACTGTGTCATATTTCACACAATAACCAGCCAACTGTGTCATATTTCACACAATAACCAGCCAACTGTGTCATATTTCACACAATAACCAGCCAACTGTTCATATTCACACAATAACCAGCCAACTGTCAATTACAAAAACCACCACAATTTCACACAATAACCAGCCAACTGTGTCATATTTCACACAATAACCAGCAACGTATATTAAAATAACCAGCCAACTGTGTCATATTTCACACAATAACCAGCCAACTGTGTCATATTTCACACAATAACCAGCCAACTGTGTCACATTCCACACAATAACCAGCCAACTGTGTCATATTTCACACAATAACCAGCCAACTGTGTCATATTTCACACAATAACCAGCCAACTGTGTCATATTTCACACAATAACCAGCCAACTGTGTCATATTTCACACAATAACCAGCCAACTGGTCATATTACACAATAACCAGCCAACTGTGTCATATTTCACACAATAACCAGCCAACTGTGTCATATTTCACACAATAACCAGCCAACTGGTCATATTTCACACAATAACCAGCCAACTGTGTCATATTTCACACAATAACCAGCCAACTGTGTCATATAATACTGTGTCATATTTCACACAATAACCAGCCAACTGTGTCATGTTTCACACAATAACCAGCCAACTGTGTCATATTTCACACAATAACCAGCCAACTGTGTCATATTTCACACAAAACCAGCCAACGTGTCATATTTACAAATAACAAACGTATATTAAAATAACAGCCAACTGTGTCATATTTCACACAATAACCAGCCAACTGTGTCATATTTCACACAATAACCAGCCAACTGTGTCATATTTCACACAATAACCAGCCAACTGTGTCATATTTCACGCGCTCCCACGCGGCGTATCGTGCAAGTCCCACCGGGGACGTCGTCCTGCCGTCTCGTGACGCGTCGTCCACGCCATCACACCGTCACCCGGTCATACCAAAGGTCCCGGGTTCAACTCTAGCGCCACTCAGGGCATTTCCCAATCCCGCGGCCCACCGGCGAAACAGTGTGGGCGGCGCCATTAGCCGTGAATGTGCATAAAGTGTGTCGTGAACCAACCAATAAAGCAAACCGTCACCCGGTCATGGCAAGCAACGGCATACCACCTTGAATGCCACCGGTTTCGCACACCACCTCCCGAAGCTCACGCACATTTCTCCAGTGGGTCCTGGAGGAACGAGTATCGCCGGAACTGCAAGAATGCCGTTCAGGTGGTCACGAAATGTTGTAGTGTTTGGAGTGGCGTGTTGAAATTGGAACATTTTGGTAGGAAATGACAAAGAACGAGAGGAAGATGTACATTGCAAGACGAGGTTTTGCCTTTTCAGGTGCATTGCCAAATTGTTAATAGCAGAAGCATTCTGGATGTAATCAGATAGACGCGCCTGGGATTTGTCTATAAGGTCTTTGTGTGAGTGTCGGTCGGAAGATAGATACGCCTATGTTATATCGTGACATTCAAACCACTGCTTATATGCCATTTAACTCCATATTTGCATCTTTGAAAAAAATCATTTCATATTTGTGTTTTTGACCATCTAACATCGAACCGAAAATTAAGTCGGATATTCTGGCTTAGAGCAAATGGCATCATTGGAAAGGGCCGCAGGCATCGAATGCCGTTGCCATGTTGAGCTGCTCCGCGAATGATCATTTCGGGTCGAAGCGTCCTAAACCCCTCCAAATGTTGAGAGCTGTAAACAGCCACCCTAACCGTTCCCGGGTTCGACTCTAGCGCCACTGAGGACATTTCTCAATCCCGCGGCCCACCGGCGAAACAGTGTGGGCGGCGCGATTAGCCGTGAATGTGCATAAAGTGTGTCGTGAACCAACCAATAAACAAACAACAACAACAACAACAAGCCACCCTGACCGTCGCATCCGTCCCGCCCACAGACAAGGAGGGCCTCGAGTACTACGTGAAGAAGAGCGGCAAGTACTCGCAGTCGGACTCGGAGTCCAACATCAGCCCGGTGGAGGCGGGCTCTTCCTACCTGTCGGAGGGCGGCGCCGAGGCGGCGGCCGGCAGCAGGGCGCACCTGCGCTCCCTCTACGGCGCGCCGCTCGTCTTCACGCCGCCCTACATGCCCTACACGCACACGCACACGCACACGCACGCGCCCACCGCCAGGTGAGTGCTGGGACAGGGCGGGGGAGGGGCGACGGGGCCCGTGAGTGGCGGCGGTGCACTGAGGCGGCTGAGAGTTGTTGTGCGAGTTGTCCGGCTGAGAACTGGGTGGCGCGTCTCCGCGAGGCGAGCGGTGCCGCGGCGGGACAGAGCGGCGGAGGACGGCGGGGGCTGATGAGTGTCGGCGGTGCGCTGGCCGACCGAGAGCGGGCATGGTGCGAGTCACGATCACAGCTAAAAGGGGGCTGGTGAGGGTGCGCGCCAGACCATGTGCGTACGCTAAAATACCACGATGCGCCCTAGAGCCCTAATAACTAACTAACAGCTAAAATACTATAATATAGGGTGGTATTGCGCAACATGCTACATCATGGCTACTCCCTTTCCTGAATTTCCGCTAAGACACGAACATGTCGTAACTTACGTGTATCGTGTATCGTAATGTCCGTGGATCGAGGTCCGTGATGGCAAGCATGGACATTATACTTTTAAACAATATACGGTTAGAGATGAGGCATGTAAACTTCATCGATACACATCGAGAAGGACGATGTTTCACAAGGAAGAATGTTGATTCAATGTTCAGCAAGTGGCATATTCCACCCTATTTCACGAGTGCGTTATCACCGCGTGGGATGACCGGGGGGGAGACGACGACGGGGGTGGTGTGTGTCGGTGGTACACTGGCCAACTGGAGTTTTTGTGTGGGTTTTTTTTTTTGTGATTTTATTTTAGGGGTTTTTTTTTTCCCCCCCCCACCCCTTATGGACTAACTTCAGGCGCACCTGTCTTGTCTGCCATAAAGTGAGCCAAACCAAAAAAAAAAAAAAACCCCCCCTCCTTTTCCTTTTTTCCTCTATTTTTTTTTTTTTTTTCCCCCAAAGGTTTCCAATTTCAACACGCCACTGGCCGGCCGAGAGCTTGTGGCTCGTCTTCTCCCAGCCGGCGTGAGACGCTGCATGCAAGTCGCAACTGGCTGTGGTGGTGTGCTAGTTACGTGAGGAGACCTGATGCGATTTCGGTTGAGTTGAGTCGTGACTGCACTGTGGCACAAGGTGAGCAACGTGTGGCTGGATAGCCAGCCCGAATCAGCCGTCAACAATGGTCGGTCTCCGTCTGCAGTTGGGTCAGCCAACTTGCTTCGGCGCGGATCGATGTTGGTTGTGATATTTAGACATGTCACTAGTATTTTGTGTAACGCTGGTATCGATGTCGGTCGTGATATTTAGACGTGGCACTGGTATTTTGTAACGCTGGTATCGATGTTGGCCACGTATGTGTGCCGCTCGTGGTACCACTGATGGTACCTGCTACCACAAGTACCACCCGGCGGTCAGCCACGCATGTGTACCACTCTGTCCGACAGGTACTCGTCCCCGGTACCGGTACACCTGTCCTCGGCGTCCTCCGCCGACGAACGGCGCTCCGCCGCGTACGAGCCGACTTACGAGCCATCTGTCGGCGGCGTGCACGACTTGTACTTGCACGGACCGCCGCTGCACGGCCCGTCGCCGTCGCTCGACTACGCAGCCGGCTACATGCTGTCCGAGCACCGCCACAGCCCCGCACACAGTAAGGGCTGACGCCAAGACGACATATCCCCGCACGCAATAAGGGCTGACGTACGGACGCCACGGCCCCGCACACAGTAAAGGCTGGCGTCCAGACGCCACAGCCCCGCTAGTAAAATAATAGTTTTTTTCTCGATTTTGTCTGAGTGTGTTTTGTTCATTTATAGCAGCCATTTCTTACGTCATTGTGATTGTTGATTGTTAGTGGTATGATTTGCTATAAATAGCTGAAGCTAGTTTTCTATAATAGTGATAATTTTATATATATCCGTATGTGAGGACGTACGCATACTGTGCACCTGTTGGCTGTATAACAGCTGGCATGTGGCTGTATGGTGACGCTCCCGTCGACCGGCGCAGACAAGGAGCCGTGCAGCAAACACTACAACGTACACATAGTGCACATTGTAGTGTTTGCTGTATTTCAGCTGGCACGTGGCTCTGGTGACGCTCCCGTCGTCCGCCGCAGACAAGGAGCCGTGCGGGCCGCCGCGGGTGCCACAATCGAAAGGTTGTGGGTTCGAGTCTCACTTGTCGCTACTCTTCGTCCGCGACCAATCGGCGTGAGATATTTGCGACGCTACATGACTCGACGGTCGATGTGTCGTAAAAGCCAATACCCAACCAACGATGGGCTCTAAATGACCACACCTGGTCGATGCGCCCTAAAACTCAAATAACCAACCAACCAACCAACCGACCAACGACTAATTTATCGCTGTGCGCCGCAGACAAGGAGCCGTGCGGTCCGCCGCGGGTGCGCCGGCCGTCGGCGCCGCACAGCCGGCTGTCGTCGCCGGCGGGCCGGGCGCCGTCCAGCACGTCGATGACGTCGCGCGCGTCGGCCGGCAGCGTCGAGACCACGCCCGACCGCGACCGCTGCAGCCCGCCCAGCTTCCGGGTCGAGGTCGGTGTCAGCGGCGTTGGCATGAGAGCAGAGTGGAGGCGGCTGGGTGGGTGTCGGTGTTTGGGTCGGTGTCCGGGTCGTTGGCATGAGAGCAGAGTGGAGGCGGCTGGGTGGGTGTCGGTGTTGAGGTTGCTGTTCGGGTGGGTGTCTGTGTTGAGGTCGGTGTTGGGGTCATTGGCGGGAGAGCAGGGTGGAGGTCGCTGTTCGGGCGGGTGTCGGCGTTGAGGTCATTGGCAGGAGGGTAGGGTGGAGGTGGCTGTTCGGTTGGGTGGAGGTGTTGTGGTCAGCGTTGAGATCAGCGTTGGAGATCTGTTTGGGTGGGTGTCAGTGTTGAGGTCGCTGTTTGGGTGGTGTCGGTGTTGAGGTCGCTGTTTGGGTGGTGTCGGTGTTGAGGTCTGTTTTGGGGTTCGGTGGTGAAGTCAGGTGTGTGGTCAGTGTTGGGCTCTGGGTACCAAAGGTCCTGGGTTCGACACTCGCACCGCTCCGGATATTTCTCAACCCCGCGGCCCACCGGCGAAACAGTGTAGGCGGTGCCGTTAGTGGTGAATGTGCATAAAGTGCGTCGTGAATCACCCCGAATAAATAAACAACAAACGGGTTGAGGTCGGTGTCCGGGTCATTGGCGGGAGAGCAGCAGGGAGGTCGCTGTTCGGGTGGGTGTCTGTGTTGAGGTCGGTGTTGGGGTTGGCATTGGAGTCAGGTGTGTGGTCGGTGTCTGGGTCAATGTTGAGTTCGGTGTCGAGGGCAGTGTTGAGGTGGGTAGTGAGGTTAGTTGCGGGGTCAGTATTGAGGTGAGCATGCAGGTGGGTTTTTTAAAGACAGTATTGATGTCAGTATTCGGGTGAGTGTTGAGTCAGCAGTGGGGTCAGTATTCAGGTGGGTGTTGGGTCAGTGACGCTATCAGTGAGGATGTCACCTTTGGCGCCAGGATTGTATTTATGCTGTGTAATCCTGGATGTAGAAAGGAAAGTATTGGGGTAATCGAATGTAGAGAGGATGTGGAGTGGAGTGCGAGTCAACAGTGGAGTGTGGTGCGATGTGACCTGAACTGCGCGAAGATCACTAGTTAGTGAAGTGTGTTGGTCGAAGCGCCCCAAAACCCAAATAACTAGTGAAATGTGATGTGACCGGGACTGCGCCAACAGACGTTAGTCGAGTGGAGGTGTGTGAAGTGAGGTGGAGAGAAGTGTGCCGTGACCCGCACCGCGCCGCCGGCAGGTGATCAACCCGGGCGGCGGCGGCTACGGCGGCGGCTACGGCTGGCACCACAAGCCGCTGCCGGGCGAACTGCGCACCATCGTCATCGAGCGGTCCGACCAGCCGCTGGGCATCAGCATCAGCTGCCTGCCCAGCGGCGGCGTGTTCGTCTCCGAGGTCATGGAGAGCAGCCTGGCGTCGCAGGTCAACCTGCAGGTCGGTGGCGGTGGGCCGGTCTGCGGGGCGGTGGGGACGGGTCGCTCTGTAGGGGGTGGGGCGGGTCACTCTGTAGGCGGTGGGGAATGGGTCCGTCTGCGGGCGGTGGGGTTGGGTCAGTCTGAGGGTCGGTGGGGATGGGTCAGTCTGCGGGGCGGTGGGGATGGGTCAGTCTGAGGGTCGGTGGGGATGGGTCCGTCTGCGGGACGGTGGGGCTGGGTCAGTCTGCGGGGCGGTGGGGATGGGTCCGTCTGCGGGGCGGTGGGGATGGGTCAGTCTGAGGGGCGGTGGGGCTGGGTCAGTCTGCGGGGCGGTGGGGCTGGGTCAGTCTGAGGGGCGGTGGGGCTGGGTCAGTCTGAGGGGCGGTGGGGATGGGTCAGTCTGAGGGGCGGTGGGGATGGGTCAGTCTGAGGGTCGGTGGGGCTGGGTCAGTCTGTGGGTCGGTGGGATTGGGTCAGTCTGAGGGTCGGTGGGATGGGTCAGTCTGCGGGGCGGTGGGGATGGGTCAGTCTGCAGGTCAGTCGGGCTGGGTCCTCCGGGCAACGACGTCTTATGCTTTCGGGGTCAGATCACCCTGCGGGTTAATGGAGTCCGGTTGATCTCTGCCTGTGTGGGGACGAGTAGCCTGAGGGTAAGATGCTCGTCTCGCAATCGAAAGGTTGTGGGTTCGAGTCTCACATGCCGCTACTCTTCGCCCGCGACCAATCGGCGTGAGAGATTGGCGACGCTGCATGACTCAACGGTCGATGTGTCGTAAAACCAATAACCAACCAACCATCTCTGTCTGTGTGTTAGGTCGAAGGTCAGGCCTCTAACGTTTGTGTGTGTGTGTGTCTGGCGGACAGGTGGGGGACCAGATCCTGGAGGTGTGCGGCATCAACCTGCGCACGGCCAACCACCAGATGGCGGCCAGTGTGCTGTCCCAGTGCGGCGACTCGCGCCGCATCCTGGTCCAGTACAACCCGGACCGGTACCAGGTGAGCCGTACACAGGTGTACACAGGTGTACACAGGTACACCGGCGCCCGGTCACTGCACACTGCACATTGGAGCGGCTCTGCACGTTACGGTGTCTTCACGATGTTTACGATGTCTTCATCTGACATCTGGCAGTGCAGGATGTATATTTTTGAAGTGTGCAATTATTTGGATGGCCAAAGGATGGCCAAAGAACAGACCATTTTTGTCAAACATTTCAGGATCAGGAACTCATTACGAACCGCAGCAGTGTAGTCAAGGCTCAAGTCAACGAAGCGGAGTTGACTGGTAGGCTTCTCAGCGGTCAGTAGAACCGGAGCGCCTTGGCGCGGTTTTTAGCAAAGCCCAGTGGCGAGTAGTCCAGAAGTGAACGTGCCACGGTGAGCGCGCTCGGTGATATCGGCCGCCAGCTGACAGCTGCCCCCGTCGGCAGCTGTCGCGGCGCTACAACACGCACTCGCAGCTGTCGAGCAGCGGGCCCGAGGACGAGCTGGACGAGCTGGACGAGGACCAGGTGGGCGGCCGGCCGCGGCCGTCGCGCAGCGGCTCGCCCACGCCCTGCAACTCGCCCAAGCCGAGCCGCGACGAGCGCGACCGGGACGACCTGCCACAGGTAGGTCACTGGGCGACCTGCTGCAGGTGGGTCACTGGGGGACCTGCCACAGGTGGGTCACTAATACCTGTCGCAGGTGGGTAACTGTATGATCTGCGTCAGATAGATCACTAAGGCATGCGTCAGGTAGGCCACTGTAAGACATTTGTCAGGGGATTCACTACAGCCTGCGTTAGGCAGGTCGGTGTAATACATGCGTCAGATGGGTCACTGTGGGCTGCCACATATTAATCAGCATCTACAGCCAACACTGATTGGTCATCATTGTCTGTCATGCGTTCATCAGCATCTGTAGCCAACACCGACAGATCATCATTGTCTGCCACATATTCATCAGCATCTGTAGCCAACACTGACAGATCATCATTGTCTGCCACATATTCATCAGCGTCTGTAGCCAACACTGACAGGCCATCATTGTCTGTCACACATTCATTAGCATCTGTAGCCAACACTTACAGATTATCATTGTCCGCCACATAATCATCAGCAAGGGCACTCAGTGGCCATGATGTGCTCCGCTTTGTTTTCATGATCTGTCCCGTCCCATGATCAATCGTCCCTGCCTGTGCCGTGCGCTGATTGGTCGTCAGTGTCTGTTCCGTACGCTGATTGGTCGTCACTGTTTATTCCGTGCGCTGATTGGTTGTCGGTATGCACCACGTGCGCTGATCGGTTGTCGTATGCAACGTTGGTCGTCACTGTCTATTCGTGCGCCGATTGGTTGTCGGTATGGACCGCGCGCGCTGATTGGTCGCCCGTGCCGCCAGTCGGGGAGCTCGACGCTGCGCAGTCCGCTGTGTCTCTCCACCAAGCAGTCGACGCTGACGCGCCAGCAGATCTCACAGGTAGGCGGCGGCGGCGGCGAAACCAGTCCCGGCCGGGGCGGGGATGGCCGAGTGGTTAAGGTGTCGGGCTATGGGTACCAAAGGTCCAGGGATGACTGGTGTGGTCAGTGTAGCCGCTATGATTGTGATTGCCACGCCAAAGCCACAGTAAATACATGAAAAGTGTAAACTCCAGTATATATAGTGTAAGTCTGCGGCTTAGGTTTGACTTTGAAAAGCCGAAGCCACAGTAAGTAGTCTGAGCGATCGGTGTGCATGACTCCACTGGTACGACTGATTTTTGTCTTGTGTGAGTGGCGTGACTGGTCCAGCCGATATTTGGTTTGTGTGAATGGCTTGACTGGTACGGCTGATATTTGGTTTGTGTCACTTTCTTGACTGGCTTGTGTGAGTGACGTGACTGGTACGGCTGATTTGGCCGGTAAGTTGCGTGACTGATGTGAGTGACGTGACTGATGGGAGTGTCATGGCTGGCGCGAGTGATGGGCGGTAGATGACCAAACCTGGTCGATGCGCCTTGATGGCGGAAAACTCAAATAACCAGCCAACGATTAATGTGAGTGGCGTGGCTGCTGTGAGTGGCGTGGCTGCTGTGAGTGCATGGTACTGATGCAGTGACGTGACTGATGGGAGCATGGCTGGTGCGAGTGATAGGCTGTATGCCCTAAATAAAAACCACCAACACTAATGTTGGCGTGGCTGTGTGAGTGGCGTGGCTGCTGTGAATGATGGGACTGATGCTAGTGACGTGACCGATGTGAGCGACATGACTGATGTGAGTGACATGACTGGTGTGGCTTATTTATGTGTGTGGGTGATGTGACTGATGTGAATGACGTGACTGATGTGAGAGTGACGTGTGACTGACGCCGTCGCCAGGTGGCCACCTCCCTGAAGCGCTCGGAGACGGTGAAGCGGTCGGACACGGTGAAGCGGCGGCAGACGAGCGCCTCCGAGCCGGCGGCCGTGGTGCGCCGCGAGCCTCAGCACCACGTGAGTGCGCCCGTGCGTGTGCGCCCGTGCGGCTCGTCGCGCGGAGGGCGACGGGCTCCGTCAGCTGGTGGGGTGGTCGCGAGGTGTGTTGGCGGCAGGGGTCGGACAGGTCACTGTGAAGTGTAGGAGGCGTCAGTGGGCGGCATTGCGTCATGGTAGGTGCGGTCAGTGCGCTGATTGGTTGTCAGCAATGCGCACTGTTAGGTAGGTGGGTCAGTGCGTGATTGGTTGTCAGCAATGCACACTGTCGGGTAGGTGCAGCCGACGTGCCGACGTGCCGTGGTGGTGGTTGTTGGTTTTGCGACACGTCGACCGTTGAGTCGTGTAGCGTCGCCAAGCTCTCACGCCGATTGGTCGCGGGCGAAGAGTAGCGACAGGTGAGACTTGAACCCACAATCATTCGATTGTGAGACGGGCAGCTTATCCCTGGACTACTCGTCCCCGCCTGTAAGTGGTGACGGGCTCGATGCGCTGTTGATGGGGCGTCCGCGAAGTGTTGGCGGCAGCGTCTGGACGTGCCGCCGACGACTTCAAGGTGGCTTTTTGCTGGACTTGGTTTGTCTTGCTGGAGACTGGGTTTGGAGAGTGAGCTGAAAGCAGGGCGTTTCACTCAGTGGGGTCGCATCAGTCAAGCTGAAGCAACACCTTGTGGTGTTCAGAAGTCGCCTGACATTCCCGACCGTCATTATTGGCGACATCCGGTGTCTTCATTGGTGGACTGGGCATCAGAGGGCGTTCCCTAGCTCATTGGCCGGCCGCCAAAAGCCACCTGACACTCGGAACTGTTGTCGGGAGCCACCTGACACTTGGGGCTGGTGTCAGAAGCCACCTGACAATCTAGACTATTGTCGGGAGCCACCTGGCACTCATAGCCACCTTCAGAATCACCTGACGCCCATAATCGTCCTCGGAAGGGAACTCGCTAGCATTCCGAAACGTCCTCAGGGAACACCAGGTGCTCCGGACCCTCCTGAACAGTCACCTGTCGCTCGTGGTCGTGCACAGGGGCTACATAACACCGTTAACTGTTCTTAGAAGTTATATTCGAAGTTATATAATAGAAGTCTCTTAAGTTAAGATCTTATGGATTCTGCTCACCATCCTCAGAAGTCACCTGACACACCTGGCATTTCTCGGAGGCCACTGGACATGTCTAACCTTTCTCGGAGGCCACTGGACACACCTGACCTTTCTCGGAGGCCACGGTACGCCTGACACGCCTGACCGTCCTCAGCAGTTATCTGACACTCTTGGACGTCATCAGGAGTCACCTAGCACGCCTGGCCGTCCTCGGAGGTCCCCATAACACACGGAGGTCCCCATAACACACCTGGCCGTCCTCGGAGGCCCCCATGACACGCCTGACCTTTCCCGGAGGACACCTGACATGTATGACCGTCATCGTGAGTCACCTGACACACCTGGCCTTTCTTTGAGGCCACTGGACACGCCTGACGTTTCTCGGAGGCCTCCTGACACGCCTGACCATCCTCAGCAGTCATCCGACACTCTTGGTCGTCGTCAGAAGTCACCTGACACGCCTGCCCTTCCGGAGGACACCTGACACGCCTGGCCGTCCTCAGGAGTCGTCCGACGACGACGAGGAGGAGTCCGGCGCGCGCATCGTGTACCTGGAGACGGCCAGCTCGGGCAACCTGGGCATCCAGCTGGTGGGCGGCAACGCGGTCGGCATCTTCGTCCACTCGGTGGAGCCGTCGAGCACCGCCTGCGCCGGCGGGCTGAAGTGTGGCGACAGGTGGGCTGAAGTGTGGCGACAGGTGGGCTGAAGTGTGGCGACGGGGACTGAAATGTGGCGCTGAAGTGTGGCGACAGGTGGGCTGGGCTGAAGTGTGGAGGGTGTGGCGACAGGTGGGCTGAAGTGTGGCGACAGGTGGGCTGAAGTGTGGCGACAGGTGGGCTGAAGTGTGGCGACAGGTGGGCTGAAGTGTGGCGACAGGTGGGCTGAAGTGTGGCGACAGGTGGGCTGAAGTGTGGCGACAGGTGGGCTGAAGTGTGGCGACAGGTGGGCTGAAGTGTGGCGACAGGTGGGCTGAAGTGTGGCGACAGGTGGGCTGAAGTGTGGCGACAGGTGGGCTGAAGTGTGGTGGCGACAGGTGGGCTGAAGTGTGGCGACAGGTGGGCTGAAGTGTGGCGACAGGTGGGCTGAAGTGTGGCGACAGGTGGGCTGAAGTGTGGCGACAGGTGGGCTGAAGTGTGGCGACAGGTGGGCTGAAGTGTGGCGACAGGTGGGCTGAAGTGTGGCGACAGGTGGGCTGAAGTGTGGCGACAGGTGGGCTGAAGTGTGGCGACAGGTGGGCTGAAGTGTGGCGACAGGTGGGCTGAAGTGTGGCGACAGGTGGGCTGAAGTGTGGCGACAGGTGGGCTGAAGTGTGGCGACAGGTGGGCTGAAGTGTGGCGACAGGTGGGCTGAAGTGTGGCGACAGGTGGGCTGAAGTGTGGCGACAGGTGGGCTGAAGTGTGGCGACAGGTGGGCTGAAGTGTGGCGACAGGTGGGCTGAAGTGTGGCGACAGGTGGGCTGAAGTGTGGCGACAGGTGGGCTGAAGTGTGGCGACAGGTGGGCTGAAGTGTGGCGACAGGTGGGCTGAAGTGTGGCGACAGGTGGGCTGAAGTGTGGCGACGGGTGGGCTGAAGTGTGGCGACGGGTGGGCTGAAGTGTGGCGACAGGTGGGCTGAAGTGTGGCGACAGGTGGGCTGAAGTGTGGCGACAGGTGGGCTGAAGTGTGGCGACGGGTGGGCTGAAGTGTGGCGACGGGTGGGCTGAAGTGTGGCGACAGGTGGCGAAGGTGGGCTGAAGTGTGGCGACAGGTGGGCTGAAGTGTGGCGACAGGTGGGCTGAAGTGTGGCGACAGGTGGGCTGAAGTGTGGCGACAGGTGGGCTGAAGTGTGGCGACGGGGTGTGGGCTGAAGTGTGGCGACAGGTGGGCTGAAAGGTGGGCTGAAGTGTGGCGACGGGTGGGCTGAAGTGTGGCGACGGGTGGGCTGCAGTGTGACGACGGGTGGGCTGGAATGTGACGACGGATGGGCTGAAGTGTGGCGACAGGTGGGCTGAAATGTGGCGACGGGTGGGCTGAAGTGTGGGGACGGGTGGGCTGAAATATGGAGACATGTTGGTTGAAGTGTGGCGAGAGGTGGGTTGAAATGTGGCGACGGGTGAGCTGAAGTGTGGCGACGGGTGGGCTGAAATGTGGCGACGGGTGGGCTGAAGTGTGGCGACGGGTGGGCTGAAATGTGGCGACAGGTAGGAGCTGTACCGGCGGCCGTGGTGACTGTGGAGACCGCAGCTGAGCGGCACACTGGGGACTACAGTGTGGTGACAGGCGAGCACTACGTTGTAGAATATAGCGATGGACGTTGAGGACTATATTTGGGACTGGTGTGGTGGCGAGACCCACCCTGAAAACTAGTGTGGAAGACATTGTTGGAACAGGTGAGTCATATTGCGCCGAGGACTACTCAGGTCGTGAGAAGTATATGCAAGTATAAAAACGCCGTGGCAATGGTCGAGAAGTGCGAAGACTGTGCCGAGGGTGTCTGTGTGGACCAGGAAGAGGGCTGTATTGCAGTGTCGATGGACAACTGCAGTTGCGACGGGCCAGGTGACGTACGGGAGAACGATGCCACAACGGAGAGCAAGTGTTGCGTCCATCTCATGATAGGATGAGGGAGAAGGCGATCGAAATTGAACGCTAAACAGCGTTGGTGCGCAACGATTTCTGCTATGCGTTTTCTACAATCGCAAAGACCGCTGAGAACAGTGGTTCTGTGGTGTTTCCTCTACGAATGTTGTGTCGGTGGTGGTATGTGGTGGCGCGCTGCGCTCCCCGGCTGGTGGCTGTCTGCACCGTCAGCCGACAGTGCGATCGTGTGTCGTCGCCAGGATCCTGGAGTACAACGGCGTGGACCTGCGCGGCGCCAGCGCCGAGCAGGCCGCCTGCGAGCTGGCCAAGCCGGCCGACAAGGTCAACATGCTCGTGGTCAACCGACACCAGCGTGAGTCGGGCTCGGGCGCTGACCTGGCGGGCCCGGGGTTCTGATGTGGCGAACCTGGGCCTCTGACTTCGCAACCCCGGCGCTCTGGCTTGGCGAGCACGGGGATTGACCTGACGAACTTGGGATTCTGACCTGATGGACCTGGGGCTCTGACCTGGGTCTGATCCGGCGTGCCCGGCCCACACCGCATTGATCCGCCGTGGAGTTCAGTTGTTCCGGGGAGCGTGTCCGGTCCGGGCACCCCAGTGACCTGCCGTGGACTTCAGTTGACCCGAGGGGAGGGGGCGGCCCGGCCATCGTTCCCACCACAGTGCGGACTCACATAGGTGTCGTCTGAAAGTCGGGACCATCTCCCGGTGGAAGTGTTAGTGTGGGGCGAGTGAGACTGGCACCACTGTGCTCTAGAAGACCGGCGGATGTGTGTGCTGTATCCGCTGTGTGCTAAGCAGCTGCACTGGCTTTAGTTCCTCTGGCGGTTAGGTGTTGTGTTGTCTGTGTAGTGTGCTCGCGGCTCCTAGCGGTGACGTGTTGTGTTGTCTGTGTGATGTGCTCGCGGTCCCTAGCGGTGACGTGTTGTGTTGTCTGTGTGGTGTGCTCGCGGCCCCTAGTGGTGGTGTCTTATGTTGTCTGTGTGGTGTGTTCATAGTGGTGGTGTGTTGTGCTACCTGTGTGGTGTTCTCGCGGCTCCTAGTGGTAACGTATTGTGTTGTCTGTGTGGTATGTTCGCTGCTCATAGTGGTGACGTGTTGTGTTGTCTGTGTGGTGTGCTCATAGTGGTGACATGTTGTGTTGTCTGTGTGGTGTGCTCGCGGCTCCTAGTGGTGACGTGTTGTGTTGTCTGTGTGGTGTTCTCGCGGCTCCTAGTGGTGACGTGATGTGTTGTCTGTGTGGTGTGCTCATAGTGGTGGTGTGTTGTGTTATCTGTGTGATGTGCCCGCGGCCCCTAGTGGTGACGTGATGTGTTGTCTGTGTGGTGTGCTCGCGGCCCCTAGTGGTGGTGTGTTATGTTGTCTGTGCGGTGTGCTCATAGTGGTGGTGTGTTGTGTTATCTGTGTGATGTGCCCGCGGCCCCTAGTGGTGACGTGATGTGTTGTCTGTGTGGTGTGCTCGCGGCCCCTAGTGGTGGTGTGTTATGTTGTCTGTGTGGTGTGCTCATAGTGGTAGTGTGTTGTGTTATCTGTGTAGTGTTCTCGCGGGTCCTAGTGGTAACATATTGTGTTGTCTGTGTGGTATGTTCGCTGCCCATAGTGGTGGTGTGTTGTGCTGTCTGTGTGGTGTGCTCATAGTGGTGACGTGTTGTGTTGTCTGTGTGATGTGCCCGCGACTCCTAGTGGTGACGTACCGTGTCCGCTGTCTCCAGGGTATCTGCAGGTATGCGACCAGCCGGGGGACAGGTTCTACATCCGTGCTCTCTTCGACTATCAGCCGGAGAGCGGCAACGGGACTGAGCTCAAGGTAGGTGAAGGTCAGACGTGGTTCAGGCCAGTGAAGGGCAAGAACTGATGTGATGAGCTAGGGTAGGTATGAAGGGAACTATGCGTGAAGATATCCTACAGTATCGTAGCGTATATTTAGCTAGCCAGAGGTGTATAGTTAGCTTGAGCTGAACGAAGACCAGGCTCTGGTCTGAAGATTCGCAAAATGTAGGCACTTAGCTGGCGAGCTCTTAAAGCTCGAAAGCCAGAGTCAGGTCAAAGGCCAGTGGCACTTCAGCATTGACCGCTTGCGACGGTGCTCAATTCTTACCTTTCTCTCGGCACCCTTCACTTTTGCTCTGTTTCCTTGCGTTTTTATGCACGCCTGTTGTTTCAGCGAATCTTAACCACGTCCACTGAATGATCGTGGTTCGTACAGATAAAAGTTGCCAGCCCGTAAAGTGACGGAATGCGATATTTGGACGGTCAAATGAAGGGCGTCTAATTGTGCCAAGGTAAAACTAATAATTACTGGCTGCATTCAAAGGAGCGATTGACAGTAAAATTCGTCAAATATGTGACTGGGACGCAGATCCAGGTTTCGCAGCATTGGTGCACGGGCACTCAATCAAGTGAGCGTTTGCTGTTTTCCAAGTTGCGTGAATGGCGGTTCGTGCATTTTCCTCTATTCCGTTGATTTGGACATATTTACAGTTGATCTAGCCGTGTTGAATGATCAAGCAGACTCGACTGAACCAGCTTGTTTGCCCTGTAGCACGACTGATCCATATCGCCATTGCCGCTGATCAGGTCGCGTTTGGTTATTGGTTTTTACGACACGTCGACCATTGAGTCATGCAGCGTCGTCAATCTCTCGCGCCGATTGGTCGCGGGCGAAGAGTAGCGATAGGTGAGGCTCGAACCCACAATCGTTCAACTGTGAGACGGGCAACGTACCCCTAGACTACTCGTCCCGGCTGATCGGGTCGGTGACCGCCTCCGTTCTAATTCTCCGCCCACTCTGGGGACGAGTAGTCTAGGGGTAAGTGGCCCGTCCCACAATCGAAAGGTTGTGGGTTCGAGTCTCACCTGTCGCTACTCTTACGCCCGCGACCAATCGGCGTGAGAGATTGACGACGCTACATGACTCAACGGTCGACGTGTCGTAAAACCAACAACCACCACTGCCCGCCCGTCCGCCCGCCCGCTCTGTCGGCGCCCGTGTCACGGTGACGGCACGTTCCGACCGTTTCAGTTCCACAAGGACAACATCCTGCTGGTGGACAACACCATGTTCAACGGGCAGCCGGGCCTGTGGCGCGCCTGGCTGATCGACACCAGCGACGGCCGCAAGCTCAGCTGCGGCATCATCCCCAGCAAGTTCACGTGCGTGCCGGCCGACCTGTCGGGCGTCGTGTCGGGTGTGTCGGGCGTCACTCGTGCACTCAGGCGTCACTTGTGGACACAGGTGTCACTTGTACACCCAGGCGTCACTCGTGCACCCAGGCGTCACTAGTACAACCAGGCGTCACTCGTGCAACCAGGCGTCACTTGTACACCCAGGCGTCACTTGTACACCCAGGCGTCACTCGTGCACCCAGGCGTCACTCGTGCACCCAGGCGTCACTCGTGCACCCAGGCGTCACTTGTACAACCAGGCGTCACTCGTGCACCCAGGCGTCACTTGTGCACCCAGGCGTCACTTGTGCACCCAGGCGTCACTTGTACAACCAGGCGTCACTCGTGCACCCAGGCGTCACTTGTACACCCAGAGGCATCACGTGTGCACCCAGCTGTCACTTGTGCACCCAGGCGTCACTTGTACACCCAGGCGTCACTCGTGCAACCAGGCGTCACTTGTGGATCCAGAAGCAACTTGTGGACACAGGCTTCACTTGTACACCCAGGCGTCACTTGTGCACCCGGGCGGTCTGTTGAAGCGGTCCGATCCTGAGGACCATCAAGTGTGTCTGATGACTCCAGCAGGGATAGCCTTCAGGATCCCCAGGGGAATGGCCTTCTAGGCTTAAGCCAATAATCTCCTCAGGCGATATCTGCGGCGACCCTAACGCCTTTGACCGTCGTGACCTTTGTGACCTTGCGTCCTCAGCGTGGAGGGCATGATGTTGAAGCGGTCGCAGGGCGACATCTCAGGAGACCCGGGCCGTCGCAGCTCCGTCTCCATCAGACGCTCCATCTTCCGGCGCAAGTCGAAACATCAACGCTCGTCCAGCAGGTCAGAACGCCAGCTGCGCAGATCGCGGACCAGATCGTCGGCAGGTCAGATCGCTGGCGCTGCCGCCGCACGTGAGATAACCGGGGGTGCTCTGGTGTGGGTCTTGCACAAGCAGTGAACACCATTCAGTTAGTGGTCAAGCTAGCGGTTCAGTATTGCCAGCGGGCAGTTCTGCTGTGCAGCGGTAAGGTCAGGTATACCACGTAAAGGAACACGCATCACACACGTAACGCACGTTTAAGTCGGTTTCTGATAACTTTGAGCTACGTTGGAACCAACACCGCATCTGGGACTGGAAGCGCTTGAATTAGAAACCAAGAACCAAAATGAAAAGAACGAATTAGTAACCAATATGATTATCTAAGCTGTGTTCGTAGGAAAGCCTGTTTGGCATTCGTTCGGCTCTACTTTGTTCGTATTTTCCAGGGAAATGAAGCACTGTCGGATCGTGTGGCATGTGGTGCGCATCGTGTGATCGTGTGCGGCATGCATCCTGATGACTGTGGGCGCCAAATGACCTCGCAGTCGGCGCGATCTTAAGCCCAAATATTCGGGGCGGGGATGGCCGAGTGGTTAAGGTGTCGGGCTATGGGTACCAAAGGTCCCGGGTTCGACTCTAGCGCCACTCAGGACATTTCCCAATCCCGCGGCCCACCGGCGAAACAGTGTGGGCGGCGCCATTAGCCGTAATTGTGCATAAAGTGTGTCGTGAACCAACCAATAAACAAACAAGCCCAAATATTCAATCAAGTATCCTGAAGACTAAATTACATATAAGATACATTTAAAAAGATTGCTACAACTTTGTTTGCGGAGTCCATGGTTGTCTCAGGAGCGGCCAGGAGTGGACCACTGTGTGCTATTTTGCGCACCTGGATATAGTCGGCGGGTGACGAGTAGTCTAGGGGTAAGTTGCCCGGCTCACAATCGAAAGATTGCGGGTTCGAGTCTCACCTGTCGCTACTCTTCGCCCGCGACCAATCGGCGCGAGAGATCGGCGACGCTACATGACTCAACGGTAGATGTGCCGTAAAACCAATAACCGACCGACCGCACCTCTGGCTTGCCAGACGCTCAGCATAACCACTAAGCTACCGACACCCCGTGTCTACGTTGAGGTGTGCGCAGCTCACGTCGGGGCGCGACTGACGCCGCGCCCCCGGGTTCGACGCTAGCGCCGCTCAGGACATTTCCCAAACCCGCGGCCCACCAGCGAAACAGTGCGGCAGCGCCATTGGCCGTGAATGTGCATCAAGTGTGTCGTGAACCACCCAATAAACAAACAAACCGACGCCGCGCCGCGCCTGTTTCAGGGAGAGCAAGGAGCTGGCCAGCTTCAGCGACGTCACCATCAACGAGTTCCCGCAGGAGGCGTCGCTGGCCTCGCCCGACCTGACCTTCAACAGCTACCAGCGCGTGGAACGGCTGGACAGCTGTGAGTGGGACAGCTGTCCGAACACAGCAGCTGTCCGTACACCAGCTGTCGGTACACCTGCTATCGGTACATGAGCCGTTAGTACAGCAGCCGTCGGTAGAGCAGCTGTCAGTACACCAGCTGTCTGCACAGCAGCTGTCGGTAGAGCAGGCATCGGCACACCAGCTGTCAGTACAATAGCTATCGGTACACCAGCTGTCGGTACACCATCAGCGTACTCGGTACAGCAGCTGTCGGTACACCAGCTGTCCGCACACCAGCTATGTGAGACGTGTGACGGCTATATAGCAGCTGTCACTTCTATGTAGTAGAGGCGCAATATAGCCGAGGTAGCAAACGCCCACAACAATTCCAACTGCACACACACACTGTGTAGCAGCTGTCGTATCTGAGTCACTCCTGTGTCATCCGTAGACCTTAACACCAATGATCTCCATAGAATCTGCGACCTCTGCGTAAAACCCGTTAACTTTGTAGCGACCATGGTTACCGCAACACTCTTCGTCTCCGTAGCACCCGCGGTCTTTTTAACCTCGTTTCACCCGCAACTTCCGCAACACCCCGACCCCTACGACAGACGTGACGTTCGCGATCCATGTTTGACCTCTGTATAGCACCCGTGATCTTTGTGAGCTCCTGATCCCACTCGTGAACCCTGTGTGACCTCCGTAACACTCGTGACGCCTGTGCGGCCTCTGTATATCGTCCGTGACCCCTGCATGACCTCTGTATAATACCCGTGACCCATGTGTGACCTCTGATAAACAGCGACTCCTGTATGACCTCTGTGTAGCACCCTTGCTCCTCGTATGCCACCCGTGACCTCTCTATGATCTCTATATAACACCCTTGACCTCTATGGTATATACATAACACCTGTGACGTCTCTATGGTCTCTGTATAACACCTGTGGCTTCTATTATCTCCGTGTAACACCCTTGTGACCTCTCTATGATCTCTGTATAACACTCGTAACGCCCCTGTGACCTCCGTATGGCGTCTGTACAATACCCGTGACACCTGTGTAAACGCCCCTGTGTGATCTCTGTATAACACCAGTGTGACGTCTGTACAACACCCGTGACGCCCCTGTGACCTGTATAACACCAGTGTGACGTCTGTACAACACCCGTGACGCCCGTGTGACGCCGGCGGCAGACGTGACGGTGCGGCCGGTGCTGGTGATCGGGCCGCTGTGCGAGCTGATCTCTGCGCGCCTCTGCGCCGAGTACCCGCACCAGTTCGTGCGGCCGGCGCTGGAGATGGTGCGCGCCCAGCAGGCGGCCGTCGACCAGCGCGTCCAGCAGGCCGCCATCGTCGACTACCGCCGGCGCGGCAGCCACTTCCAGGTGTTGACGGCCGCCGCCATCCGCGAACTGTGCGACGGGGTGAGTATACTGGTGTACACGAACTGTGCGACGGGGTGAGCATACCGGTGTACACTAACTGTGTGACGGGGTGAGCATAGCGGTGTACACTAACTGTGTGACGGGGTGAGTATGCTGGCGTACACTAACTGTGCGTCGGGGTGAAGAGAACCAACAACTGTGCGACGGGGTGAGTACGCCGGTGTACACGCAAGAGTGGTTGGGCGACAGATGTTGCCCAAGGACCCTGTAGTCGGTGTGTCCTTACACCCAAGCAGTCAATCAGCATAAGCAGTTGGTGTGATTGGGTGAGTATGCCGGCATATGCGAGCGGTGCGACGGGGTCAGTATGCCGGTGTGCTCGAATGGTGTGAAGGGGTGAGTACGCAGGTGTACACGAACTGTGCGACGGGGTGAGTACGCCACCATATGCGAACTGTGCGACGGGGTGAGTACGCCGGGATGCACGAGAGTGGTTAGGTGGCAGATGACTATGTGGTCGGCGCGCCCTGAAACCCAAGCAATCAATCGGCATACGAGAGTGGTGTGACGGGTATGCCGACATAGTGAGTAGTGTGACTGAGTGATTATGCCGGTGTGCACACGTAGTGTGACAGGCACAGGGAGGCCGCGGTAGCTCAGTTAGTAGAACGTCGGACTCTTGATCGAAATATTGTGGGTTCGAATCTCACAACCGACGGCATTTACCGAGTCCACCGCGACCAATCGGCGTGAGAGGCTCGCGACGCTATATGACCTAGCAGTTGAATGCGTCGTAAAAGAACCCAAGCTTCTTCTTGACAGGCACAATCTCCTGTCAGTGTGTGTTGTGCATTTGGCATGTCTGCGTCACTATGGATGGCGTTAATCACATACTGCGGCGACGACAGTGTAATGGCGGGGATATTTGGCGCGTTTAGTAGTGAATGCGAGTTTTTGAATTGTCATCGGCCTTCGACTATTCCGTGTGAACTGACGGCCATTCACGCCTAGCAGCGTTGAGTGTCTGGTGGCCGAACACAACGTCAGGGTCCGCTGTCATGTCACCCGCAGAACCGCCACTGTATGCCGCAGGTGGACGTGTGGGTATGTCACTGTCGTGTCAGGTGGATGTGTGGGTATGTCACTGTCGTGTCAGGTGGACGTGTGGGTATGTCACTGTCGTGTCAGGTGGACGTGTGGGTGTGTCACTGTCGTGTCCACAGGAGGTGGACGTGTGGGTACGTCACTGTCGTGTCCACAGGAGGTGGACGTGTGGGTATGCCACTGTCGTGTCAGGTGGACGTGTGGATGTGTCACTGTCGTGTCCACATGGGGTGGACGTTTGGGTATGTCACTGTCGTGTCAGGTGGACGTGTGGATGTGTCACTGTCGTGTCCACATGGGGTGGACGTTTGGGTATGTCACTGTCGTGTCAGGTGGACGTGTGGGTATGTCACTGTCGTGTCAGGTGGATGTGTGGGTATGTTACTGTCGTGCCAGGTGGATGTGTGGGTATGTCACTGTCGTGTCAGGTGACGTGTGGGTATGTCACTGTTGTGTCAAGTGGATATGTGGGTATGTCACTGTTGTGTCAGGTAGACGTTTGGGTATGTCACTGTCGTGTCCACAGGAGTGGATGTGTGGGTATGTCACTCGTGTCAGGTGGACGTATGGGTATGTCACTGTCGTGTCAGGTGGACGTGTGGGTATGTCACTGTCGTGTCCACAGGAGGTGGATATGTGGGTATGTCGTGTCAGGTGGATGTGCGGGTATGTCGCTATCGTGTCAGGTGGATGTGTGCCTGTCAGGTGGATGTGTGGGTATGCCACTGTCGTGTCAGGTGGACGTGTGGGTGTGTCACTGTCGTGTCCACAGGAGGTGGATGTGTGGGTATGTCACTGTCGTGTCAGGTGGACGTGTGGGTATGTCACTGTCGTGTCCACAGGAGGTGGATGTGTGGGTATGTCACTGTCATCAGGTGGACGTGTGGGTATGTCACTGTCGTGTCCACAGGAGGTGGATGTGTGGGTATGTCACTGTCATGTCAGGTGGACGTTTGGGTATGTCACTGTCGTGTCAGGTGGACGTGTGGGTATGTCACTGTCGTGTCAGGTGGATGTGTGGGTATGTCACTGTCGTGCCAGGTGGATGTGTGGGTATGTCACTGTCGTGTCAGGTTGACGTGTGGGTATGTCACTGTCGTGTCAAGTGGATGTGTGGGTATGTTACTGTCGTGTCAGGTGGATGTGCGGGTATGTCACTGTCGTGTCAGGTGGATGTGTGGTATGTCACTATCGTGTCAGGTGGATGTTCGTTCGCTGTCGTGTCAGGTGGATGTGTTGCTGTCGTATCCACAGGAGGTGGACGTTGTGGTGTGTCACTGTCGTGTCCAGGTGGATGTGTGGTTGTCACTGTCGTGTCAGGTGTATGTCACTGTCGTGTCAGGTGGACGTGTGGGTATGTCACTGTCGTGTCAGGTGGATGTGTGGGTATGTCACTGTCGTGTCAGGTGGACGTGTGGGTGTGTCACTGTCGTGTCAGGTGGACGTGTGGGTATGTCACTGTCGTGTCAGGTGGATGTGTGGGTATGTCACTGTCGTGTCAGGTGGATGTGTGGGTATGCCACTGTCGTGTCAGGTGGATGTGTGGCTGTGTCACTGTCGTGCCAGGTGGACGTGTGGGTGTGTCACTGTCGTGTCAGGAGGTGGACGTTTGGGTGTGTCACTGTCGTGTCCACCCGCAGGACCGCCACTGCGTGCTGGAGATGGACGTGTCGCTGATGCCGCGGCTGCACCGTCACAAGATCCACCCCATAGTGCTGCTGGTGCGCTTCAAGTCCGTCAAGCAGATCAGAGAGGTCAGCCGCCGGGGTCACACGAGGGCAGACCGGGTCAAGGCCGCCGCTGGCCGCCACGCCTCGACCGGACGGTCAAGGTGGCTAGGACTGACCTAGGCAGCTAGACGTGCATCGAGTGGACGAAACACACACAAACACATACACGTGGCATTGTCAGGCAGGGTTGATGGGCACGCCGAGGGAATAGTAGGTGCCGTGTTTCATGCGGATGCGTAAGATGGCGGTTATTTTACTTGTGTACCTGGCACATACTCGTATCTGTCGTAGTTGAGTATAATGTTTAGATAAGTGGCTTTATGGTGGCATATCCATATGCTTTTTGGTGGCATTATATCGTGTGGTCATGGCCTGCTTAATGTTTAGTTATTTCTTGATTGATATATTTATTTATCTACGTATTTATTTCACGACACATGCACTCCACGTCGAGTGGCTTTAGGAACAGTCTGGGCTTGGGCGCTGCATAACCAGTAGCAGTTGATGACCCTTAAGCCCAAATAATTAATTAAACAGTCTGGGCTATATAAATGTTATGAGTGAATGAACGTTAGCTAGATGGAGCTATCTCGATACGTGCTGGTACTCAATACATGTTACACCACAGTCATGTCGGGGCTCGTGGCGTACACTTACTTGCCGTGTAGCGCCGTGTGCTCGCCGCCTTGTCCGCCGCTCCCGCCGTGTGGTGACGGCCGCCGTCCGGCAGGCGCGCGAGTCGGTCTACCCGACGGAGAAGGTGTGCACCAAGGCGGCCAAGGACATGTTCGAGCACGCGCGCAAGCTGGAGCACGACTGTCAGCACGCGCTGTCGGGTGAGGGGGAGGAGCTGGCCGGCCTGTCGGGTGAGTGGGTGGTGTAGCAGTGGTGGGCTCTGGGCTTGCTGAGGTGGGCTCTGGGCACGCTGAGGTGGGTGTGGTAGCGGTGGTAGGTTGTGGACCTGCTGAGGCGGATAGGGGGGCGGTAGAAGTGGTGGACTCTGGGCCCGCTGAGGTGGTGGGATAGCGGTGGCAGGCTCCGGGCCCACTAAGGAGGGTTTGTGTTCGACACCATTGCGGAACAGTCTCGCTCACACGCCTGCTCTCAGGTCCCGGCCGTAGCAAATTGTACGTGGCAAGAATATCCGGGTTGCTGAGGCCCTGTAAGCAGACCAGAGCATAACGGCGAGCACCCCCAGTCACTGTCGTCTCCCGGAGCACAGCAGAACAACAGCGACCGCTCCGAACTGCCACCGTCTTATGAGTAGAAGACGGCTGAGAAGAATGGCCTCCCGCAGTCCAAACAGACGCACCAGTCTATGGCACCGTCCATGTGGTTACCTGAGGGTGGTGCTGTTTAATGGGGTCTCGGGGCGGCCGGGCCGTTCTCTGTGTGACAATCTACCGTTATTGAGTTCGCAACTTACTTCAAGACAACCTGTCCAAACGCGAGTAACCGCAGGTCGGGATCAGCGGTGCGATGCTTGGAGCGAGATCCTGATGAGAGGCTCGAGAGAAGGCGTGCTGCCGTGGTGTAGGTCGTGGTCGCCATGCGTGACGAGTTGATGACCCCCGTCGGCTCGTCGGTAACACGCCGCTAATCCACAAACGACACCGGTCACCAGCCAACCTGGCGGAGAGAGGCGTGGTGATGCAGTTCTCCACTGGACCTGGTTTAGAGAGATGTGGTGATGCCGCTCTCCATTGTATCTGGTGAAGAGAATAGTGATGATGCCGCTCTCAGTTGTATCTGGTGAAGAGAAGAGTGATGATGCTGCTCTCAGTTGTATCTGGTGAAGAGAAGAGTGATGATACCGCTCTCCATTGTACCTGGTTAAGAGAGGTGTGGTGATGCCGCTCCCCATTGTACCTGGTTAAGAGAGGTGTGGTGATACCGCTCCCCATTGTATCTGGTGAAGAAGGTGGTGATGCCGCCCCCATGTATCTGGTTAAGAGAGGTGTGGTGATGCCGCTCCCCATTGTACCTGGTTAAGAGAGGTGTGGTGATACCGCTCCCCATTGTATCTGGTGAAGAAATGTGATACCGCCCCCCATTGTATAAGAGGTGTGGTGATACCGCTCCCCATTGTATCTGGTTAAGAGAGGTGTGGTGATACCGCTCCCCATTGTATCTGGTGAAGAGAGGTGTGGTGATGCCGCTCCCCATTGTACCTGGTTAAGAGAGGTGTGGTGATGCCGCTCCATTTTTTTTAAGAGAAGATTATACCTCCCCATTGTACCTGGTTAAGAGAGTGTGGTGATGCCGCTCCCCATTGTATCTGGTGAATATATCTGGTGAAAAGAAGAGTAATGATACCGCTCTCCATTGTACCTGGTAAAAAAAGAGTGATAAAAAGATACCGCTCTCCATTGTACCTGGTTAAGAGAGGTGTGGTGATGCCGCTCCCCATTGGACCTGCATGCATTCAGACTCGGTGGTCAATCGCAGCCATGCGTTTCTCTGCTCGGCTGACGGCGGATTCGTCGTCGAGCTCGGGTTTGCGTGTCGTTCTGGGCACTACATGACCAATGCAGTCGATGCGCCCTAAAGCCCTAATGACTAAATTGCGTCTGCTGTTCTGATAGTCGGCTGTGTTGGCTGTTCTGGCCAGTTGTGCGCCGACCGCTGCGTGCTGTGAGAATCGCTCCGACTGCTGTGTGGACGGCTCTGACTGCTGTGTGGACAGCTCTGACTGCTGTGTGGACAGCTCCGACCACTGTGTGGACCGCTGTGGCTGTGCTCTGCGGACTGTCCTGACGTCCGTTTTATTTTCAGCGACGGTCCAGGGCGGCGGCAACATGGCGTACCTCTGCACCCAGGTCAAGGCCGCCGTGGAGCAGGAGCAAAACAAGGCGCTCTGGGTGCCCAGCGGTACCATCTAGTGGTCAGGGACGGAAGTTGACATTTGACGGGTGCCGAAAGGTGGCGGTGTACGGGTGCCAGTTGTGCGAACTGTCGTCGAGTGACAGTTCGCACAACTCCCATTTCTTCGTCGAGTGACGAAGAAATGGGAGTTGTGCGGAAATGGGATGGGATGGCCCAACGCTTGGGATGGGAGTTGGCGGAAATTGGATGGCCCAACGCCCACCTGCCGGTTGGGCTCCATGTGAAACTGCAATGAGCCGATCAGATGGAAAGGAAAGACCTTAATCGTGTTTGCCTCGTGTGGCTTAGATCACAGCCAAAAGCAATCGGTGGAGTTATATCACGTGACGTGTACAGCAGCGCTGTGGAGCATCTCGTGCCTCTGTAGTGCCTTACGGTGAGTCCGGTAGGTGAGCACTTATTTTTGTATGCCATGCATGCTGGGCAGTATCGGTACCGTAGTACTGGGACGCACTGAGCAGTCTCGATGCCGTGGTGCTGGACCGCGGTGCCGGGGACAAACGCGAACCGATGCGGGGTCAGCCGAGGTCAGCCCGGCTCCAGGAGCGAACTGTGTGTCGCGACAAAGCGCCAGTCAGAGGAAGCCGGAGACGATGCAGTCGCCGCCGGCGGCGGTCGGTGAAGCTGTAGTGTGGCCGCGGCCAACAGATGGCAGTCGTGGCACTTCTGCGCGCCTGCAACGGCGGCAGGTTCGATGTGCCGGGATTTTTACACGGGCTTTTATCAAGCTTTATACTGGGGGAGATATTTGTAGCTGCCGTAGCTCTTTATATAAGTTTGGTGTGCACATTGACGCGTGTGTGGCTTGACAATGGTACAATGCAGTGTACACCCGAGCGTGCGAGTGGTAGGTTGAGCGATCGTGTGTCCCCTGTATATCGCAATCGTGTGAGGGTCGTTAGAGCGTGAGCACTCCCGCGTTTTCGAGAGGAGAGTGACGAATATCGGCGCGGTGCGACGCGCACCGGCCGGCTGCAAAGGCTATCAGAGGGCTTATATCGCGTTGGCCAGATTATCGCGCGCAGCTTGTCGGCGGGACGGGCGTGGCGCGGCGGTGTCGAGGGCGTGCGCTTAAGGGAAACTCGGCGCAGCTACGGCGGCGACGCGCCCGAACCAGTGGTGGCTGTGGTGCCGCAGCTCAGAGGCCAGCCGGGCGGCCGTGTCGGCGTTCACTGCGGCGGCCGCGACGACGTTCAAGGCGGCTCGCGGTGCGGGATGTCGGCCGGGAATTTGGAGCGTCGACCATCGCCGCCGGCGGTCGAAGTTGTTGGTGCCTCGCCCGCCGGCCGGCAGTCTGTAGACTGCACCGAGGGTGTCTCGCGACAAACGCTGCGCGTGGAGCCTGAGCCGGGGCACTGGCTGTCGACCGGCGCGAGGACGTGTGTCGCCTCGAATACGGCATTGTCTTCCACGAGGGCGCGTGTCTCCTCGAATAAAGCATGGTCTTCTACAAGGGCGTGTGTCTCCTCGAATAGAGCATCATCTTCACGGGCGTGCGTCTCCTTGAATAGAGCATCATCTTCCATACGAGGGCGGGTGTCTCCTCAATAGAGCATCGTCTTCCACGACGGGTGCGTCTCCAATAGAGCGTCATCTTCCACAAGGGCGGGTGTTGCTCTCGCCGGCCGAGACGGAAACGTGTTCGGTCCATCCACAGTATGCTTGTGGCTGTTGCAGCCTATTGTCGAGTTTTAAAACAGATACCACGGAGAAAAGGGTTGTCACAGACACACAACAAGCGACTCCTCATACCAGCGGAATGGAAAGAGTGAACAAGTACGGTAAATATGGTGATAAGTCAGCAAGGTATAATAACAATTCACCGAGTATGATAAAAGGTCAGAAAGTATGATAAAGGGCCAGAGAGTGTGATAGAAAGTCAGAAAGTCGACCGGATCAATCTGACCGGTCTCGAGCACAAATGCCACCTAGGGTGTCGATCAAACGACATAAGAAGAACATCGGAACAGACTTTCCTCTAGTACGACAATCCCGCCGATGCGCCCCTCCGCTCCCGCGGCGCCGGGCTCCGTGCGCGCGTCTGCCGCACCTGGTCCGGCGTGGACGCACGCCCGGGTCAGCTGATTGGACGACCCGGGACGGCCCCGCCTGAGGCCACCACGTGGTCAGCTGGTGACCGGCCACGGCCGATCTCAAGGTCGTCCGGACCGCCACAGCTCCTGCGCTGACGGCCGGCCGACGGCAGCGGACATGGTCATCAGGGCATGCAGAACGGCGAAGAGGACGAGTAAGCGTAGGTCGTTGGTGATAGCTGTTAGATTAGATAGGTCATTGGTGATAGATATAGATAGATGATTGGTGATAAGATGACATTATGGTGAAGATGCAAAGGTGGTAGCCACGCAAGGCTGTAGTGGCAGCAGACTCGCTCACTCACCAGTCAGGTCCGTCGACTCCGAGGGCAGCGAGGCGGCGTTCAATCGGATCAGTTATTGGTTTTTACGACACATCGACAGTTGAGTCATGCAGCCAGAGGTAAAAAAGTATCGGTTGTGTCACCGGACAATTTCAGAAACTCAAATGTGTCTAATTTTTTCCGTCAAACTCACAAGGAAGGCTCCATTCCCCAGTGGCAGCCAGTAACCATTTCGTGGAAAACAGGGAGTGCATCTGAGTTTTTGTTCGTCGATGGGCGTAGGGAGACGGGGTACCGTGGGTGCCTACTGCACAGGCAGACCCCACTCCCCCCTTATTTTCCATGCTGCACCATCTATGTCAGCTAAAGTTGATCATAGCAGAATTGTTCGTAACGTGAGATACATACCAGGGTACAAATAGACCTAATCCGGTTATATTTTTCCTAAAAATGGAGGGGGGTCGCGAACATGAGGTTGAAAACTCCTTGGCACTGTCACTTTCTTGTCAATTCCTACAACCGAACGTTAGGTATGCCAAGTATAAAAAATAACATGGACAGCGGAACAATATATTGGCGGGCGTGGGATTATCGAAAACCTTCAGTAGCAGTGGATGAAACACTTGGCGGTAGGTAAACGTTATGAGTTAGAAAGTATGGAGAAGTACATTCATTTCGACACCAGCACCTCGAATTTCGGCTAATCGTGAGAATCAAAAGGTATAGGGTTGATGCAAACTAATATGATATACTATTATCAGCCGGAAATCCCAGCATATATCTTTTCCCTTGAACTAAAACGGCTATAATCAGCGCAACGCGAGTGGAGGCAATTCAGTTGGATGTAAATTTCATGCTATAATGATTATCTGAGTAAAATTGGCGGTGATATTGTTACTGCAGGCCGGACTGCAAACGTGAGCTGCAGGCCAGGGCCACAGACCGAACGCGGGATTTTTCTGGACCGTTCCTGGCCCAAAGGCCGTCCGTGACCCAAGACGTAAGTCATGTAGGCGCCGTCCATGGTTCCACAACGATGGACAGCGCCTACAGTCGCGACTAGTGACATCTCAAGAGCCATAGTGACACGCTGATAATGTGTGCCGAACCATTTGACGCACACGACATCCGAGAGCTGGCACGATCTCACGCCAGGACCCCATGTCCCGCACTCTGAGCTGACCTCGTGACAGGGTGCAGACACCAACGCACGTCCGCCCACTACCAAAGCCGAGAGCCGAGAGAGGGCGCGACCGGCAGCAGCGACCCGAGGCCGACATGCACCGCCCAAATAGTGCAAATCCGCATATTTTCACAATTGAAAACACAAAGAACCACACACTTCCGCGATTGGTTCTCGAGGTCTCTGATTTGTTTCCATTATGAAAATCAAGAAGGTTGACGCAATAATAATCGACATTCATCAGTCACTACTTTTGATGACGTCACTACCGCACCACGGATGCGCCCTGACATGACCGGCTCGTAGGTTGTGCCTGCCCTAAGGAAACGCAAGTCCTCCGCAATTACCCGTGCACAGATGGCATCACCGCGTCAAGTGCACTGCTACTCTGTCGGGAAGTAGGACGGAGGGGGAAACGTAGTAGAAAATCAAACAAGAAAAGGCGCCGACAGCGCCAACAAGTTTAGTATGACAAATTTTATTCAAATTCATCATCTTCTTTAATTTCATCAACTAGATTCAACTTGATTTTTTTCATTACACCCTACTGATCCGGTGCACTCACACAAACACGGACGCACGGCCACACCGTTGCCTCATCCTCTTGACCACTTTGCTCTCAGCACTGATTTGGTACTTCTTCAGAAAGTTGAAGTGTTCTCGCGGGGAGTGAACGACGGCCCGGATCAGGGCGTCCGCACTCGACACTTTGGGGCCGTTCCAGCGCACTATGAGCTCGCTGGCGGCGTTCTCGTGCGCGAGGTTTCGGTGGACGCCAAACACTTCGGCAACCACGGACCCCATGCTTTCCACCACGCTCTCGCATGGCGACGCGAGCCACAGACGGGCCACGAGGTCTACATAAACCATCAGTCTTTGGTCACTGTCTTTGGCAGCCCATAATGCTTTGTAGAGTCCTTGGTTGGTTGGCGCAGGCTGCTTCTTATACTCCTCACGCAAGATTTTGTACGCTGCGTACATTGACTCGCGTAGGCTCTCGTTTCCACAGTCAGGGGGGACGACTCTGCTCCTCAGCCGCTTCGTGCATGCCAACATGTCCTCAACAACGCTAGAAGTGGGCGACGCAGCAAACTGCTGTAGATCGCCTACCTTTCGCATGTGGGGCATCACCTCCAGCATTGTCCTGTTGCTGCAACCTTTTGTAGAGCCATGGCAGTCCACTCCTTCCTCGCGCCTCGCAGTGTGTTCCGCAAGCGCCTGGGTGAAGTCAGCTACCTGGCTCACCTGTGGACAATACATAAAAATATTTAACAATATATTTGTGCAATCATCGCTATATCATTTACCACTCCACTGATCCACAGGCAAATGTCTTCAGCCCCCGCCGACGACTCAACGAGCTGTAACAATTGTGCTCCGTTCCACAACATTATTATTGTACACCAAATAGCGAAACGTCCTCACTCCCGCCGTGATTAGTTCAAGATAAATAAAGGTATACTATAAACGCATTCAGAATTGCAAAACACAATACATTTTGGCGGTGGATGGAATGAGGTTTGAACATTGCACCTTATAATTTCAAACTTGCAGTACAAAGGTAAATTATGAATGTGTTGAATTTTGAACAAACTATATTCGTCTGTTCCCCGAATTTATGCAATATTCAGTGTACAATGCTAACATCTTCAATAAGTTTAACGTAATACTCCCAGTCAAGTAACATGTCAATGTGCAAGTCAGATGCATGTAACACATTTAAATTGCACTATCCCGTAACAAACCACACAACTGAACTAGCCATGGAAGTTAGCTCTGTTTTCCTACTTTACCTCAACATGCATTTTGCCCGTCAAACCGACCACATTTCATGCCGATGTGTTGCCTTGCTAAAGTACCATACAAATGTATAAGTTACCACATTTTGGCATACACATGTAATTCTTTAGATAGGATGGAAATAAAAATAGCAGTTGCTCAGCATTTAGTTAACGTTTTGACCGCGATATGGTGTACACGCTGGATGAAAAATAATTATTTAGTCTCACAAACACACAGACTATATCTCACGTCAAAAACAGTGAATATCATGTATAATTTCCATTCTCATACCTCTCTATCCCGAAGATTGGGCAGGTGTTCCGAGAAGGTTGTCCAAAAGCTCAGCAGATCTTCAGTGTCCTCTTCTTCCAGCATCTCAGAGATGACCTCTGCTGTCAAGGCTCCTGAAGGCATTGGCCGAACTGTAGCGTTCAACACGGATTTCATTTGCTCCAACTCCACCACCATACCTGTGAAGGCGCCCTGTCGTTCCCATGGCAGCTTCTGTAGGTTCTGTATGGCTCCACTTCCCTTCGCTAAGACTTCATACAGGTCGCGCAGGGCAGCCACATGGCCCCGGAAGCACGCGCTGTCTGAAGAGAAAATAGCACGCGCATTGGAGGGGGCTGGTGCTATCGCGCACTGGAGAGGGCATTTTTGTGCCACGCTAAGATCTGGAAAGCTTGGGGGGAGGGGGGCACAAAAGTGAGAGTTAGAAAAGTTCGGCTTTCACCTGTGGGTAGGCCTACTCATAAACTAACTGTTTGGTCATGACCATCCTTCAACTATCTTATGGTTGACCTTCCAGGTCTGGTCACAGTTTAAAGTCTGGAGTTTTGTCGGTAAATATGGATTTTCGGCGTTTTTTTTTCGAGCCCTGCTTGACCGGAATTCGATTTTTTGCGGGGTAAGGTGGCAGGATGATAGAATGGAACCTTCCGTACTCATTTCCAACAACGGAATTGTGGTTCAAGGTTAAGGGCACGCTCAGCAGCCACTATTTCTCTGCCCGGTCTCCCGGGCTCCACAGCACTACTATTGCCACGTGTTTTGCCCTCCAGACCAAACTATTTGATATAGATTTCAAATTGTATGCACGGCAAAGGGCTCTTTGAGTAAGTCATTGCACCCATTCCCTTCAGTACATTATAACACCCATAAATGGTGAATCAGGGTACAGCCAATGTCATGGCATCCAATGGGAACGCTGCTTAATCTATATGTGCTGCATTTATAAATCTTCCCAGGAACAGGTAACAATTCGAAATCAGCACAGCGACTGCCAGGTTACAGAAATTGGACCCCTGTGGCGGTTTTGATGAACGAATGACGAATGAAAGTACATCCGTGCAAATAAACATCAATTATGCACAAACTGTGGACCATCATGTAACGTTTCCTAGAATGACTGGTCATGTAGAACTGCTAAAACCAATCGACATTACTTTTTATTCAGCTTACCTCTGAGCAGTCGTAAGTCATCCCGCAGACCATCGATGACAGCAGATTTCCCAGTTGACGTGCTGTAGTCCTCTTCAAGGAGGCTGATCAGGGCAGATAAGTTGTGCTGAAAATTTTTCAGCACTGCAGCACCATGTGGAGCAAACCTTGTCTCAGACCACAACCGGGGACTCATCTCGTTGAGACCCAGCTGCTTCTGTGCGTCTCGAAGCCTCTCGCGTCCTTTGCCTGTCGTGTAGCGCTTGGTGACCCTCGTTATAGTTTTCACTACTTCATTGACCCACAGGCACTTGTCATCATCCCTCGCCGAAGACTCGGCGAGCTGCAGCAAATGTGCTCCGTCCCACAGCATGGGACTGCTGTGACCACACTGCTGCAGACTGCTCGCGTATGTCCTCTTGTGTGTTTCGGAGCTCCTCCAGAAACTTGCCTGGAACAGACAGTTGATGGTACTGACCATCCGTACATATCGCAGCTATCTGTTTTGGACTCGTGATCCCAATCGTCGCCAGAGTCTTCGCCCAGGCGTGAGCCAAAGATGATCCATCGTGTTATGTCACCACTGGGGTACCGACCACGAAACTCTGGACGAGTTGATCAGAGGAAGCATCTGGCACCAGCGCGAGTATCGCTGTGATGTCCAGTGTGCGGTGATTAACGGTGACATTGTCCGCCATCACCGCAACACACGGAGTTTTGGCTATGTGGCGACCCAGCATCTCTAGAACGATGAGTTTAAACTCATTCCGGAACCTGCTCATTTGCACGGCTGAGTGTCCAATGTCCTCCATGTTGACTCCATTGATGTGCTGTAGTGTGAGCAACTCCTCAAACTGACTTTGTCCCTGTGACTGCTTAAGGACATGATAAGCCGTTCGCGCGACACGGGTTGCAACTTCCTCCCTGATCGACGACTTCCTCGTTGCTCCCTCCTGTTTCTTTTTGTACTTCGTATGGCATTCCTCGTGTGTACGTGTTTGCAAATGCATCCGCAAAGTGTCTTTCAGGCGACTGAAGGGTTTTGGAATCGGCATTGGCTTCGAAAATGCTTCGCCATGCTCAAAGTTGTAGGACATTACACCGGCCCCATGGCTCGTGAGATTCTTTGAAGCATCGAAGTCTGGATGGCAATTGTCACAGAACACATAGCCCTCATGCCGCAAGCACACCAGGTGGTTTTGAGTGGCCTTTTGAAGAGTTGCGATATCTCTGGCACCTACGATCAGTGGCAAATCATGGGAGCCGCCGCCTCCAACGTCCCTCCGGCGTTCGGCGTTTGCAGGTGGGCACTTGGCATTGCTTTTAACCAGCTGAATCAGGCGTTCCTGACTCTCCTCCAGACGGGAAAGCCGCGACTCCAAGCAGGCCGACTGCTGTCCAGAAGACCCCCACGCGATGCTGCAAACCACCATGTTGATTATTTGGGCTTAAGGGCGCGCCGACTACATGGTAATTTAGCCTGCAAACCACCAAACAGGCATCCACAGATTGCATAATGAACTCGCTGCTTTCAGACAGAGCATCAGCACCCAATTTCAGTGTCATGCACAGTGTATGACAGACAGGCTTCTGACAGCCCATGATGACACCTTATGCTGCTTGGGAGCTCAATGAAAACAGTGTTATAAGCTGTTAGGAATCACCAGTCATTAACTCCTTTCAATGACCACAAACTGGAAAAATACCTTGGAAACATTTTGGTTAAAAAAGTAAATGCTGTGCTTGGTTCAAATGTGGCACAGAAGCTTATCAACAGTTATCAATCAATTTCATTCAAATCCAAAGATGTGCAAATTTGGCAAATTTGGGTGCCATGGTTTCAGTACCTACCAATCTGACAGCATCTGTACAGTCTCAAAATAAATGTCAAAAAACTGGTTTGGAGATTCTAGTGGCTGAAATAGTTTTTTTGGCAACACTTAAGGACTGTACAATATTGTGCATATTATCACAGTGCAATAATACAAAAATATTTCATTCATATAAATGTTCATTATGCAACTAAATGGAAACTTTCAGCTGCTTTGCACAAACTGCTTCCAAACTAAGGCCATTTCTGTGCCCATACTAGAACCTGCCATTTCAATAGCTGGGAGGGGTGGGATGCTCTGCTAGATGCTTGTTTACTTCTATGTTACCAGTCCAAAATATATTGATTGAGCATAGAAGGATCAATAGTTATGAATGCCTACACAGTACCTACTATATTAACTTGGAAGTATGACGAAGGTTACAGGATAGTCACACATCAGAAATGGTGCATGTGGGTAGTGTGGAGTAACCTGATAATGTTTAATACTAATAATGATAAGTTGGCATGCATGAGATACCTCAATGATGTGGCCAGGTATGGTATCTATGTAAGCAAATTACTTCGCCCTATTTCTGTTGGGCTCTACAAGGCTGTTTCTGGTGGGAGGGCTTCATAACCCCCTGCTCTAACTATATTACCAACTTATTTTGGATGGGGCAGACAGCATTTTATTTGTCTCAGCATAAGCTACATTTTGAACCCTAAAAATGTTAAAAATTGAAATTGTTTATGTGGTGGGGGGAGGAAAGTCAAAATTTTGAGTTTTTTCTCACATCCACTGCTCTCTTGTTTATGAGCAGGTTTTGATGGGGCAAATGTCATTCGATGCAGAATGACCTTTCACACACCTTAGGCTGTTGTTCATACCCAAAAATCATAGGCATTTCAGGGGGATGTATAAGGGAGAAATGCACCAACATGTCCCCCAAATGACTGCCTGGACACTTCTTTGGTACAACCAAAATTTTCAGAAGGGTCTCAAAATTAGTACAATGAATATTTATGGAAATTCAGGAAGTTCCAGCTCAATAGCTCTCAAAATTTGGCAATGGCACATAAAACACACTTCAGGGGGCTTCTGAAGCCTTGATCTGAAGATCTTGATATTGTATTTTTTTAACGATATTCCTTCCAACATCATCTAACTACTGTTTTTATGTTTGTTCAAGAAATTGTTTCATCATTGCAAGATAAATCAATGCAGAAAAGGTTTTCTTAATGAAGAAAACATTTTTGTGTGAAGGTAATACAAGCCAATAAATATAATGGCTCCACCTACCAACTTGGTGAGAGCTTGGAAATTTCCTATCCAGTGTCGCTTGAGGTTTCTTCTTTCACCACTGAATTTACACACACCACCATCCTTGGACTTTTCGCCACACTGCACAATCTGCCTTGAGAGCCAGTTTGAAGTTGAAGGCCTCGCTCACTTTGCTGGCTTTCCTATCCCCATGCTTTCTTGTGAAGGCTTATCTGACCCTGAACCCATGCCAGTAGATCCAGGCATATTTGGCATGCATAGTCTTCTCTCAGGATTATATCTCTGCAAAAATCGGCTCCTGAACGGATAGTTTAATCACCTACTACCACCTAGGTAGGTATGGGTCTGTTCCCGTGGTTCCACTAACCTCCACTGGTCGTTCCCGTGTCCAACCCAGTGGAGATTTTTCCTCCACCAACCTCCACCAGTGGAGCAAAAGCTCCACCAGCCGAAGAGCAGGGTCAAATTGTGATATCTGTTGCAGGAACTTGATAGGCAACTGTTACCGCGACGAGACAGTCGAGACCAAACAGAACGCGTCCTTTGAAGCAAAACTCAAGCACCCAATTCGCTCGATTCTCATTGGCTCAGAAGAGAGCTTCCATCTCCGCCGACGCTACCAAATTTGGGCTAGTAGCACATTCGCCAAGCTCACGACCAAAATTCGACAACATTCCTGAGTTTCTCATTTTGTCACCGGTGGGACACCGGCGGTCCGGGAGACACCGCATGCCAACGCAATGGCGCGTCGGTTTGGACGGTAAGCGTAACGTTCGCCAAGATCCTTGTCCTAGTTTCCGCCAACATTCAGGCGACAAAAAGGACAAGGTGCATAATATTTTTTTTTTAACTTGTTTTGCTCATTTTTATCACCTATCAGTGTTTTCTGAGTGAGGCGAGATAATGAGAGTAGGTGCATAGGTAGGTATATTGATTACCAACACTGGCTTTTGTGTCTCCTCTGGGCCTCTTTGTGTCACCGGAGTAAACGGCAGAACCATGACTTTTTTACCTCTGCATGCAGTCTCGCCAATCTCTCACGCCGATTGCTCACGGGCAAAGAGTAGCGACAGGTGAGACTCGAACCCACAACCTTTCGATTGTGAGACGAGCAACGTACTACTCGTCCCGCGGCGTTCAATCGGAACGGACAAGTGCGATGGTCGCAGATGGATTCCAGCCGCTCCACACTCACTCGCGGACACATACGGAGTTAACACTCAGTCCGGGCAGTCGGTGGGGGGGGGGGGGGCAGGCGGGCGGGAGCGCCGGCGCCGCGGGAGCCGCGCGCCACAAATGGATGGAGGAGACGAGTAGTCTAAGGGTAAGTTGCTCGTCCCACAATCGAAAGGTTGTGGGTTCGAGCCTCACCTGTCGCTACTCTTCGCCAGCAACCAATCGGCGTGAGAGATTGACGACGCTGCATGACTCAACGGTCAATGTGTCGTAAAAACCAATAACGAACAACAACCAACTGAACGGAAGCAACGGAACGTGTCTGGGCGGTTCCACCGTGACATTTCGACAGATACCCTCGCAGGCAGCGGCTCTGCCTCGTCCATTTCCCTCGCGCAACTCTAAGGGGTCACGTTTTCAGTGTGGACACCACCTCAGATCAGTGAGGCTGTTGAACAGCAGAGTGTTTGGCTGGTGGGTCAAATGTTTTGCGGTCGCCTTCTTTCAGATTATCCGGCGCTGACCGGGCTTCTCAGCCGCACGGCTTTGATCTGGAGTGTGGGGGAGGATATTGCCCCTGCTTATCTGAAAACAGCTGGGCCAATTTCAAACGGCAATTGATAGCGCGGTGGCGTGCGATCTCGGAGCACTTGCATTATGTTATAAGTCAGTCACTGAAGTCGCTAGTGGAGTTCAAAGCTTTGACGTTTGAAGTATACTGTTTGGTGACACGTGTGTCAAGACAGCCCACGGTCAGCCCACGCTCGGCCCACGCTCAGCCCATAATAGCGGCCCCCTTAAAAAACGCTCAAAATATAGCATAGCATGCATCTTGACGAGCTGAACACAATGGTAGTCTCCAAAGCTTGGTGCATGCAATAGTATAGCTTCCGAAGCAAATTATAATCTAAAATTTGAATTACCAACACAAAGACCCAACCTTCCACCAAACAAACCAAACAGTACATGAAAACAACTCGCCATAGTACGCAGAGTTCAACGCTGGACATTTCTAACTGCTTTACACCGTACTTTTTAGCTCCCTGCCTATGATTCGGTTTTTGACGTAATGTTTTACTTCCCATAGGGTTTAGCATGGTGGCCAATGGGTGGGATATGACCGGCCCCTGCGATTTCTCTGATTTTTGGTATGCCAGCAACCCCACCTCCGACACTTGCATTTCCGAGGAAATATCCTGGGTGCATCAGTATTCTCACCCAATAAATGAGGGTGAGATCATACACCAAAATCCAGATCTGAGCGAATGCGGTCATCCTTCATCTCAAATTAATCCGCGTGTCAAGCTGAACTCAAAACTACCCTTCCTGAAATTATACGTTGCCAACTTTATCAGTTGCATACTTATGGATTCGGTTCTTGACGTAATGCATTATTCGCCATAGGGTTTAGCATGGAGGCCAATGGGTGAGATATGACCGGCCCCTGCGATTTCTCTGATTTTTGGTATGCCAGCAACCCCACCTCCGACACTTGCATTTCCGAGGAAATTTCCCGGGTGCATCAGTATTCTCACCCAATAAATTGGGGTGAGAACATGCACTAAAATGCAGATCTGAGCGAATGCGGTCATGCTTCATCTTAAATGAATCCCCTCGTCAAGCTAAACTCAAAACTACCCCTGCTGAAATTATGTCTTGCCAACTTTATCCGTTGCATACTTATGGATTCGGTTTTTGACGTAATGCATTATTCGCCATAGGGTTTAGCATGGAGGCCAATGGGTGGGATATGACCGGCCCCTGCGATTTCTCTGATTTTGGTATGCCAGCAACCCCACACACTTGCATTTCCGAGGAAATTTACCGGGTGCATCAGTATTCTCACCCAATAAATGGAAGGGTGAGAACATGGACACCAAAATCCAGATCTGAGCGAATGCGGTCATCCTTCATCTCAAATTAATTCGCGTGTCAAGCTGAACTCAAAACTACCCTTCCAAATTATACGTTGCCAACTTTATCAGTTGCATACTTATGGGTTCGGTTGGACTTGAAGATGGGATGGACGAGGGAGTGCTTCCAAGAATCAGGAACATCGGATTGGGTAATGCTGGAATTGACCAAATGCAGGAGCACCTCACCTAACCAGTCGAAGCACACCCTGAACATGTGGATGCTGATGCCGTCTTCGCCACAGGCCGACGACCCGCTCATCCCGAAGACGATGGCTCGCAGCTGAGATAGCGACAACGACTCCAGGGTGAACGCACAGGCACCGACACGCGGCAAACGGCAGGAGATACTCGGCGTCGCTCCCATACTCCTAACCTCGTCAGCCACGCACGGCCCCACGCGGACAAAAAATCGGTTAAGGTCATCAACTGTCGCGTCGGGCAGCTTACGAATGGCCTGCTTGCCGCCGACAAATGACCTGATATGGCGCCACATTGACCTCTGCCCATCCTCACGGATTCGCCGCTCAACGTCGTTCCGGCTGTCGCATCTAATCGCCGATCATACAGCTCGGTTGGCGTCCATGTACTCCGTGGACTGGTGCCCATAAACGGTCAGCGCACCACGGCGGCGACACATTAAAGCTTTTGTTCCATCTGATATGACCGGGGCGCTAGGGTTCCTGATTCTAACAGTCCTGATGGGAGCATGGATGTCAATGATGGATAAAAAGATGTTCAGAAAACAGTCCCACTTGAGCGTGACGGAGGAAGAATTAATAGCAGAACTCCAGTCAGCCAGACAAAGATCGTAAAGCAGAGCATTCGGATCAGTACGCCGAAAGCAACGAGTGCGAACGGTGGCGCCACTCGGTGTGGATCTGGGCACATCGACTGAAAAAGGAACGAATCTATGCGGACTAAAATGACAAAATTGTGTACGGCAGTGCTGCACAATGTCACGACAGTTGGTGATAACTACGTCAAGGAGAGAGCCAGTTAAATAGGTGGGCGAGGTCACACACTGAAATAACGAGTAATCAAAAATAAAATTAGACAGCACACACCTACCTTGGTCCGAGTCTGGTTTCCGCAAGTCACAATTTAAATCTCCGCAAATAAAAAAGTTTGGACTTCGGATAGTCAACAATCACACACTGGAATTGTGCTTCTTGGTCTACAAAGTCCGCTTTCAAGTCGGTCAGATTCCGTCTCGGCGGCCGATATGCGGTGCAGATGATGAATTGGCGCTTGCTGTCTGGTTTAACCAACATCCACAACGTCTCCAGCTTGCTGTTGGGATGGTTGACAACCGTTGTGATTTTCAACGGAGATGCGTTGGTACCTTCCCTGGCGGCCAATGCCACTCCTCCGTACCCTCGGCCGTCGGGGCGATCGGCCCGGTACAGCTGGTATCCAGGCAGCAGCAGCAATCTGTTGGGCGTCGCAGGCTTCAGCCAGGCTTCGACCAGGCATATTATGTCATACTTGTAGCGATGTAGTACTTCAGACATTTCCAGTAATTTTGGCTTAATGCTTTGGATGTTCAGCAAGCAAATGTTGAGTCTTGAACTGGTAGCTGGCCATAGGTTCCTCTGTCGGCGTTGGGCGCCTTTGCTCCCTCGCTTCCTCGCGCCAGGCGCGCGCCTGCCGCGCCTGCGCCGGCGAGGGTGGCGGCCGGAGTTCGCCGATAGGCCGCCCGGCATCGCTGACCCAATGCCGGCGGGCACGCGGTCACCCAACGATGTGCCGCCGCTTCCAAGGTCACCGACGGGAATCGAGTGCCGGACACCAGACAGGGGCAGGCGAACAGCAGGGGCCGCGACCAGCACGATGACACGGACCACAGCCAGCAGCACAACAAGCCGCAGTATGTCTCGACGTCTGGGAAAACACATCAGTCCCATGCTGGCACCAAAGACGATGATGCGTCGTCTTCCGGCAGCTGGTAGATCGCCTCTCGAAGCGGAGCCGGGCCGAACGCCACTCGAACTCGCTCACGTTCGCACGTCACACCCCAAACACACGAGGACTGGCACTAGAGGCACGGGTCGGGCGAGGAGCGCCGGCGTCGCGACCCGACCCCGGGAGCGGCGCGCCAGCGACTGAGCGATGGCGCGGGACGGGTTAACACAAACCAATGACATCACATGCTACTTAGCTGCTATTACCTGCCGGGTGCAGTTGGCCGACATCAAATATCTTCATGTGTTTGTATTCTGTAAATTTGTGTGCAACGATGCATTTGTTTAATGGTGACGTCAGAGGGACATGACGTCACTCTGACGTAAGACACGCCTGACCTATCGCGACCCGATAAACTTTACGTTGGCAATAGGCATACAATTCATCAGTTGACGTCTATTAATGATTTCCTGTAGCTGTCAACACGTTTTCAAATGATAATTATTTCAATTATCAACAATAACGATACAAATACTCATGCTATAAGCCGGCATTGTACATCATAGCCATCATAGGTAATTGCTTTACCTGGAATTGCGCTGCGGGATGTTCAGTATCACGATCCCGGATTCGTCATGGTGAACACAAGTATGCTGCTTATAAACTGGATACTGTCAGAAACGAGGCATGATGACTTAACGAACACGAACAAAGGAACAAGATGTCGATACATCTTTGGGAAGGATGTCGATTTAGTGTCCAGTAAGTGGCATATTCCACCCTCTCACTCATCTCACCAATAATTTATCATCAAGTTCATAAGCCGTTTTATGATAGTAAGTGAGGAGCGCCGCAGTTGCGTTCTAACCACTGCTCCACCAACAATGGTCGCGCTCACTACATTCGCCGCCGATGCGACCGATGGTCGAACCACAAGCTACGAACGGATCCCGGGCAGCCCTTCTCCCGAACACAACTTCACTCCGCCACCGTGATTCCCCTTCCCCGCCGACCATCTCGCGGACACGAGAAACGCCACAGAGACGGCGCAACGTCAACGACTGTATTTTACACGCGTGCAAAAGCTCCGACTAAGAACACGTCGCGCAATGCTTCATAAATAGTCGCGGCGGCGGCCGTTGGGCGGCGCGCGCAGCAGACACGCTCCAGTGAGAGCAGCGATTCCGGACATGCGCGCGCACGGAAAGACGGGCATACCGACATACAGACGAGAAGGGCGCACACACGCACGCACACACACACACACACACACACACACACACACACACACACACACACACACACACACACACACAGACACGCACCAACGCATACCGACACACGCGAGCACCGCAACTTATGACGTCACCCGCGAGCACGTGAGCTCTGTACCTAGCTCTGTACCCTAACATTGCCGCTACTCCTGGCCTCTTGCCGCCGACAAGGCCTGTCACACCCGCCAACACCGGTGCGCGATATACACGACAGCGAGACAGCGACATACACGACAGCGACAGCGATATACACGACAGCGAGACAGCCCCCAGCTCGAAGTGCACCTGTCGTTCAACCATCTCTGGCCATGCTACCGTTTGTACATTGCTATGTCAGTGTGTCATCGGTGGTGTGAGCTTCTTCCGGCTTGAGGTCGCTTGCGTCGCACATCACCAGGCTTAGCAGGGCACTATCGTTTGCTCTCGGCCCACGGGAGCATCTCAGGCAGCCACGGTCCTGCCCGAGCAGTGCACCGGCACGTCACGCCACGTCACGTCACGTCCGACGATACCGTCCGGAGGCATCGCCCCAGGATGCCGTCCGGAGGTGTGTCCGACCATGTCGGAACTGTTCTCCACACGTGCGCGCGACACCACCGCACGGTGATGGTGGCCGCAGCGAAGAGGGCTCTGTCCGAGAAGCGGCAGCGAAACTTCGCCACCTTATAAGGCGGGCGGCTGCATGACAGTATGACTGCATGACAACACGATTGCGTGACGGCATGACTGCATGACAGCACGACTTCGTGACGGCACGACTGCGTGACTGCGCACTGGCGAGACGACAACGCGACACCCTTCACGGTGTTACAACGCGGCGGCGTGGCTCGCGGTCCTCAACATGACACCACACAGACAGGACACCACACAAGACCTCGACAAAACACCACACAGGACCTCGACAGGTCCACATAGGACCTGACAGGACACCACACAAGACCTCGACAAAACACCACACAGGACCTCGACAGCACACCACACGGGACCTCGACAGGACACCACACAGGACTTGGAGAGGACACCACGCAGCCGGAGCTCTCCTGCTCTTTCGTCCGCCTTCGTCCGCGGCCGCGACCACCACGGCAGGCCGCAGACGGGCAGATGACCACTCCTGCTGTCGGCGCAGCGGCAGCATCACGAGTATATCGTCATCAGGATCATCTGGAACACGGCAAACCACTGGTGACGTCGTGCTTCGCCAGTACTGGACATCGGTCAGAGCAGGTGGTGTCTAGAAAAACAGACGCTGTGGTTGACCAAGCGATATCGTTGATCAAGTCAAGTTGATTTCGTGGAGTGAAACACTTCCTTACTTCCATGATTCCAGCATGTATTTTGGTGTTGTATTTTGTCAGCCGGTATCGGTTGGGCAGACTCAACGCGCTCGAGCTGCATAACGCCAACGAAGCAACTCCGGCGTGTCCCAACATTGCATGGAGTGAACAGGACGATCAGACTAATGGCGGTCACGTTCTCCCGACATAGCACCGGTCACCCCCGCGTATGAGTTATGCTCATTTAATCTATTGCGATGAGTAAATAACATCCGCACATTAAGTCGCACTCTAGTGATAAATGACGTGGGACAGCCACGAAATGAGACAACGAGAAGTTGTGTTCCATAGCCTGTCAGACTACTATTATTGCCATGGAAGATTTACGAATTCGGCCAACACTGAATGCGGACACGAAGTAAATCACCATGTGATTAGTTAAAGCTGCGGGTTTTGAATACAGTAAGGCACAAATAAGATTAAACGTGAGGTCCATTGCAAGTGCTATGACGTCAGCACATGTTCGTAGCTACCACTAATCTCAATACAGATAACACACATTATGTTGGACTTTAAGCACGGGAAGCCATTATCAAAGCGAGGCAAAACCATTAATTAAATCATAATTTGTACTGGGCCGTATAAAACATTGTGACGCAATTGGTGGAAAGGTGCATTTCTACGAGATGGGACACGATTCCGAAGCATATACATAACTTCGAGGTCAACTTTTTTATGGCACATGCTAGTACATTTTCGTGCCTGTTGAAAAATCACAAATAATGCGCAAGGTTCAGATAATCTTGCTTAGAGCCAAACCAGACCGGATCACGACTATACCGGGACTGATCAGACCGGACTAGGCCAGACTAGCACTAGACAGGACCGGGCGGGACCAGCGCTAGACAGGACCAGGACCAGACAGGACTGCCCGTCTCGCAATCGAAAGGTTGTGGGTTCGAGTCTCTCCTGTCGCTACTCTTCGCCCGCGGCCAATCGGCGTGAGAGATTGGCGGCGCTACGTGACTCAACGGTCGAGGTGTCGTGAAAGCCAACAACCACCACCAGACAGGACGACACCGACCTCCTCGAGGGAGATTGGATTCGTCTTCATCTTGGTGTCTATGCTGTGGTAGCGCTCGTGCGCCAAGTGCAGCCGCACCATGGCGATCAGGTAGCTCTCCAGCGTCAGCAGGCAGCTCTTGGTGAATCTCAGGATCAGACACTCCAGAACCTGCGCGGAGACAATGCGGCACGTCGGCGTACTCCAGATCACCTGGAGACCCGCTCCTGCGGTCCGAGCCCACAGAACTTGCGCACGCCAGCTTGGCAATCAAACATCTCGAAACCGGAGAGAGAAAAGCACACTCCAGAATGCATCAGGCAGATAGTCATGTCAAACACCAGGTATATTCACGTACCATGGTCACACCATGCATGGAAAACATGCTGACAAAACAAGCTCCCACCACCACCAATGACATCACCGATAGATGACACGCTCGATGCCGACCCCTGATGTAAACATGTTGCCATGACGGCCGCAATCAATGCCGAGTGATGACGTAATCAGGTTACCATGACGACCGCAATCATTGCCGAATGATGGTCTAAACCGGTTATTATAACGCCCACAATCAATGCTGACTGATCATGTAAACTGGTTGCCAGGACGACCGTAATCAATGGTGACTGCTGATCTAAACAGGTTGCCTTGACGACCGCAATCAATGCCGACTAATCTAAACAAGTTACCATGACGACCACAACCAATGCCACCTGATGACGCCAACAGGTCACCATGACGACCGCAGCGAAACCCCAGTCTCGTACAACACTGAGCGACGAAACCATCAGGTACATGCATAATGTCAAGCTTCTACCAACTACAAAGCAAATATTAATTTAGAACCTACAGTCTCAAGAATACTCAAATTGTATTAGATTCCAAAATTGATCTGAGATATCGGCTATCTTAGTTTCAATGAATGCTGAACACAATTGTAGTGTATTAGTGAATCTCATCAGCGCCTTTGTTATTTTATTTGTATTCATTGCTTTATATACACGGATAGCGACAATGTCTAGATATACTCAGACGCTCACACAGTACGACTTGAGACAACAATAGAGTTGAAGCATCCACAGGATGAGGAGGCTGATCTGAGTTACCTTGTTTGAGACGGTGACGCCGGCTTCGTACAGAATCGGCCGCATGTTATAGCTGGATGTCTTGTTGGAGTGGCTTCGATCGTACTTGAGGAACGCCAACTGCAGTGAGAGCAGCACCATGAGCCAATCAGAGCCAGCCGTTAATGTCAGCGGCCAGTTAGAGTCGACCGCAGACACCAGTGACCAATCAGAAACCGCGTGGCCACCAGTAGCCAATTACAGTCGACCGTGAACACCAGTGGCCAATCGATATCGACCGGGGGCCCGGCACCAGCGGGTTCAGCCGCCCGCTTTAGAAAGAACATGTAGTTCTAGGTCTCTAAAAAATATACCATTTTTGTTTGAGCAATTCAACGAACTTGGCAATCTTGAGGCCTAACGATTGAAAGCATCCCGTTTTTCAACAAAACCCACTTAGCTTCCACAATAGTCACAAATATTCTTCAAATTGATCAGTTTCGAAGGGCGGAGTACGGCCAAAATTGGATGGCCGAGTGGTTAGGGTGCTGAGCTCTGAATACCAAAGGTATCGGGTGCAACACCACTGGGAACAATTCCCAATCCCGCGGCCCACCGGCGAGACAGTGTGGGCGGCGCCACTAGCCGTGATCGTGCAAAAATGAAAATTCGTCGATAGCCTCTCAATAAACAAACAAACCACCAGGGCGGCCGCTACTGACCCGCCAGGACGACTTCACAACACCCCGAGGAGCACGCACAACACCACCACCGGGGCGACCGTCACTGACCCGCCAGTAGTGCAGCGTCAGCAGGATGGCGGGGATCTCGAACAGACTGATGCGGCCAGAGATGCTGTAGTCGCGCAGCATGATGAGCGCCTTGCACAGCTCCAGACTCGGCCTGTCCGAGTGGAACACTGAAGCAGAGGTGAAGAGCACTGAACATGATGGCAGCAATTGCTACACAACATGCTGAAGGTGTGAAAAATATGCACATCATCACAAAACGCATCACAACATCAAGCGCAACGGGGGCGGGGATGGCCGAGTGGTTGAGGTGTTGGGCTATGGGTACCAAAGGTCCCGGGTTCGACACTAGCGCCGCTCGGGACATTTCCCAATCCCGCGGCCCACCGGCGAAACAGTGTGGGCGGCGCCCTTAGCCGCGAATGTGCATAAAGTGCGTCGTGAACCACTCAATAAACAAACAAACAAACGTCAAACACAACGAGCCTTGCGGCCTTGAAATGGCAGCCCACAACGGCAACAGAAGGTCGGTATTTCCTGCAAGCAAAACGCCGGGCAATACTGGTGCGGTAGATCACGACAGCACTTGCATCACTGGAATATCTGCCAAACAATCAAAAGGGAAACAAAACATCAAAGAATGAAATTCTGAGATAATACCCAAAACTTCAAAAAGAACACATAAGTACCAAATGTGTAGGAAGGTTGGTGGTTATTCTTGGAATGTGTGCGTTGCACGAAATAAATAAAACGCAAGATGTCGTTCATCGTCCACTTTTTTAAACACGCAAACAAAGTCTTCTTTCCTTCTTGTTCGTAACGTAAGTAAAAACAAAAACAAAAAGAAACATCGACATGCTACTGGAAAGAGTTAATCATAGCGCCGGGCATGCCCATAGGCCTGATGGAGAGTAATGGCGCCAATACAAACTGCCCTACACATGACTTCCCTCGCGCCCGAACGGACACGTGATGCCGCGATGCAGCACCTGCCACAACTTGACCTCGGGTCAAATCCTGTCTGTCATACGTCATACCTTGACCCAAGTTCAGCATGTCATCAGACTGTCATCAGGCTGATCCGAGCCAGGCAATGGCTTCCTTGATGTTTGCAATGACACACACACCACACGACATGATCTCGGTCACAAGTGGCATCAGTAGTGTAGCCAGGAGTGGGCCATTGCCTGGCGCGGACCAGTCCTAATCACAGCCCGATGGCCAATGCAGCCAGAAGTGAGCTAGCCCCCCCCCCCTCCCAATCCCTGCGGACGGGACCCTCGAAGAGTGCGGAAAATGATCTCCATTGAGCTTGATGAATGAGTCCCACAGGCCGTCTCCACTGGCGACGTCACTGCGTGAAGAGCAAGTTTATGACAACGGTGAAGTCATTCACATTTGTCCTTCATTTGTCACCTTTCATTCACCATTCACCTTCATTTGTCCTTTCATTAGCCAATCATGAGCATAACATCGCAGGCTTATGGACGGGACTCGAAGTTTTCAACAAGTGTTGCTCTTTCAGTTTTCACAAATAGTTTGTCCCCTGGCATAATTGGGATGATGAGATGAGCATGCTCTCCCTGGCTCAGAGTAGGGCGTGCTCCTACCTTGTCGGCCGGCCCTCCAGTGGGTCTTGAGGATCTTGAGCAGCACCGCCGAGTCCACATCCGGCGGGTACTTGGCCACCAGCTTGGCCAGCAGCATCCGCGAGTCGGGCTGGAGACGGAGCTGAGCATCAGACGACTGGGACTGGGGACGGGAGCTGGGGACGGGGGCTGGGGGCGGGCGGGGGGCGGAGCTCAACGGTCGATGTGTCGCAAAACCAATAACAAACCAAAAAGACGCAACATGTGGAGCATAGCCCTTATTCCCACCGTCGCTGCCGTTCGAACGGTTGTCGATGGTGGGCCACGGTCAACTGAGGTATGATGGGCAGGCGAACCCTGACGGTGTGTTGTGTGTTGGACAGGAGCGCGACAACAAGCGGAATCTGCGCCTGCGGAACGGTCTGGTCACCCAGCACGCCTACAGCGTTACCGGGCTGGCGCGGGTCCGCAGCAAACTGGGCGAGACGCCTCTGGTCAGGTGAGCTACACTGGCGACTCCTCTGGTCAGGTGAGCTACACTGGCGACTCCTCTGGTCAGGTGAGCTACACTGGGGACGCCTCTGGTCAGGTGAGCTGCACTGGAGACGCCTCTGGTCAGGTGAGCTACACTGGCGACTCCTCTGGTCAGGTGAGCTACACTGGCGACGCCTCTGGTCAGGTGAGCTACACTGGCGACGCCTCTGGTCAGGTGAGCTGCACTGGAGACGCCTCTGGTCAGGTGAGCTACACTGGTGACTCCTCTGGTCAGTGAGCTGCACTGGCGACTCCTCTGGTCAGGTGAGCTCCCCCTTCTGTTAAGGGGGGTTCACTTGGGGGCCCCTTTGGTCAGGTGACTATACTGGTGACTCCTCTGGTCAGGTGAGCTGCACTGGCGACTCCTCTGGTCAGGTGAGCTACCCTCCGGTCAGGTGAGCTACACTGGTGACTCCTCTGGTCAGGTGAGCAACACTGGACTCCTCTGGTCAGGTGAGCTACACTGGCGTCTCCTCTGGTCAGGTGAGCTAGCACCAGCCTCTCCGGTCAGCGTGAGCTGCACTGGCGACTCTCTGGTCAGGTGAGCTGCCTGGCGACTCCTCTGGTCATGTGAGCTACACTGGTGACTCCTCGGTCAGGTGAGCTGCACTGGCGACTCCTCTGGTCGCTACACTGGCGACGCCTTGGTCAGGTCTACTGCCCCTGGTCAGGTGAGCTACACTGGCGACTCCTCTGGTCAGGTGACTACATGACCTTGGTCAGGTGAGCTACACGAAGACTCCTCTGATGAGCAGTAGATGGCCCGTCACCATTGTCAGGCATCCCATGGGCGGATGTTTTTTTCCTCCTTTTTTTTTTTTTTCCCCCCACCCTTTCTTTTCTTTTTTCTTCCTTACCCTTTTTTTTCATTTTTTTCCATCCCTGGAGAACACAATGGGGGGATATACTAAGGAGCAGGCGTCAGAATTGTAGCCCAAAACACCATTTTTCATGCTTGGTTGGCTATTGGTTTGTTTTACGACACATCAACCGTTGAGTCATGTAGCATCGCCAATCTCTCACGCCGATTGGTCGCGGGCGAAGAGTGGCGACAGGTGAGACTCGAACCCACAACCGTTCGATTGTGAGACGCGCAACTTACCCCTAGGCTACTCGTCCCCCATTTTTATTCTTGCTTGCAAATAAAAATAGTAGGAACTGAAACGCAAGTCGCATGCATCACCATGAGTGTTAGAGTGTTTCGTAAAGTGCGAAGCCAAGTGTTCACTCAGCCAAGTCAAGTGTTCACCGGCGAATCCGGTCATCTTAATCGGGGAGGATAGGGGCTTCAGGCACTTGCCCAGAGTGGCACCGATTCCCTAGACGGGCGCCACAGATGGGAAAATAGCCTCTACTCGGACCCCGCGATTCTCCCAATGACGTCGATTCATCCCAGCGAGATGCATTTCGCTGGACATCATGATGTGGGAACGCATCCCAACCTACCACAACTCCGGTATCAGGCGTGGGGAGTGCAACTGTGCGTTCCCAATCAGGGGACGCTTTACGTTCACAGGGCTCCGACCTCCGACCGGCGTAGGGGGCGGGGAGGCACCAGCCTGCTTTTGTTGCATAAAGAGAGCATCTTGCTACCGAAGTTTCAGTAGCCGACGTGCAATGGCAAACAGTGCACGAGTATTGGCCATATTAATTTTTTTTAGCTGAGGCACAGTGCCATCCGCTAGAGATATGCTACGTTAAAAGAAAAGCTACTTCAATCTGGCTTATGTGGCATCCGGTTATATCAAATAAAATAGACAGGAAAGATGATACGCCAGCAAGCTGGGAACGTGACGTCAGAGCCGATACATACACACACACAGGCGAAACATACACAACCCCGGCAGTTCACAGGCTGCCGGGGCTCTCAGAGGAGCAGCCGCTTCAGCTCTCTCACGTATCGTATGCTGTCCTCGATGTTGTCGGAAGACACGGGCCGGAACACCATGTTGTCCTCGTTCACCTCCCTGGAGGAGGAGATCGTCACATCAAGAGCTAGTTCCATCTAGATATGTCTGAATTGTCAGTGTATGCATCCAACCTACCGCTTGTTAGCTTCCTCCATGTAATTTCTGCAACCATGCCCTGATCATTTCCCACAAACGATTTGCTGCCATTATTCATTTGCTTCCGTTTGCTACTTCCTGTATAGATAAGCCTTCAATTCGGGCATGAATACTATTTCCTAGCTTTAGATTAGGACTATCTATACATACAACGATAATGCTACTTTCAGCAGGCATCCATTGTCGCAAAAGTGTGATCTCCTAGTTTCGAATCCACGAATATTTTTAACAGCAAAAACATCCCAGAACGCCACTTGTGAGTGTTCAGGGCGGATTGACGACTCCACATCCCAGAGCCCGCCTCAGATGGGCCATGCCGTCAACAGAGCCAATGCATTCTGACGCTCTCTAACCGACCGCGAGTGTGCACCACCTGAGGACACTGGGCAGGCCTACCCACGCACCACCTGAGGACACTGGCAGACCTACCCACACACCACCTGAGGACACTGGACAGGCCTACCCACACACCACCTGAGGACACTGGGCAGGCCTACCCACACACCACCTGAGGACACTGGGCAGGCCTACCCACACACCACCTGAGGACACTGGACAGGCCTACCCACACACCACCTGAGGACACTGGGCAGGCCTACCCACACACCACCTGAGGACACTGGTCAGGCCTACCCACACACCACCTGAGGACACTGGACAGGCCTACCCACACACCACCTGAGGACACTGGACAGGCCTACCCACACACCACCTGAGGACACTGGACAGGCCTACCCACACACCACCTGAGGACACTGGACAGGCCTACCCACACACCACCTGAGGACACTGGGCAGGCCTACCCACACACCACCTGAGGACACTGGGCAGGCCTACCCACACACCACCTGAGGACACTGGGCAGGCCTACCCACACACCACCTGAGGACACTGGACAGGCCCACCCACACACCACCTGAGGACACTGGACAGGCCTACCCACACACCACCTGAGGACACTGGACAGGCCTACCCACACACCACCTGAGGACACTGGACAGGCCTACCCACACACCACCTGAGGACACTGGACAGGCCTACCCACACACCACCTGAGGACACTGGACAGGCCTACCCACACACCACCTGAGGACACTGGGCAGGCCTACCCACACACCACCTGAGGACACTGGACAGGCCTACCCACACACCACCTGAGGACACTGGACAGGCCTACCCACACACCACCTGAGGACACTGGGCAGGCCTACCCACACACCACCTGAGGACACTGGGCAGGCCTACCCACACACCACCTGAGGACACTGGACAGGCCCACCCACACACCACCTGAGGACACTGGACAAGCCTACCCACACACCACCTGAGGACACTGGGCAGGCCTACCCACACACCAACAGCAGCACAATCCACTACTGCACACCACTCACCACATCACCTGAGGACACTGGGCAGACCTACCCACACACCACCTGAGGACACTGGGAGGCCTACCCACACACCACCTGAGGACACTGGGCAGGCCTACCCACACACCACCTGAGGACACTGGACAGGCCTACCCACACACCACCTGAGGACACTGGACAGGCCTACCCACACACCACCTGAGGACACTGGGCAGGCCTACCCACACACCACCTGAGGACACTGGACAGGCCTACCCACACACCACCTGAGGACACTGGGCAGGCCTACCCACACACCACCTGAGGACACTGGACAGGCCCACCCACACACCACCTGAGGACACTGGACAGGCCTACCCACACACCACCTGAGGACACTGGGCAGGCCTACCCACACACCACCTGAGGACACTGGACAGGCCTACCCACACACCACCTGAGGACACTGGACAGGCCTACCCACACACCACCTGAGGACACTGGACAGGCCTACCCACACACCACCTGAGGACACTGGACAGGCCTACCCACACACCACCTGAGGACACTGGACAGGCCTACCCACACACCACCTGAGGACACTGAACAGGCCTTCCCACACACCACCTGAAGGACACTGGACAGGCCTACCCACACACCACCTGAGGACACTGGACAGGCCTACCCACACACCACCTGAGGACACTGGACAGGCCCACCCACACACCACCTGAGGACACTGGGCAGGCCTACCCACACACCACCTGAGGACACTGGGCAGGCCTACCCACACACCACCTGAGGACACTGGGCAGGCCTACCCACACACCACCTGAGGACACTGGGCAGGCCTACTCACACACCACCTGAGGACACTGGACAGGCCCACCCACACGCCACCTGAGAACACTGGGCGGGCCTGCCCACACACCAACACTGCCCACTACGCCACTTACCACACGTTGCTCTGCTCGTCCGTGAGCACCCGGAAGAGGAACTTGGCGTCCTGGTTCTGCTGCGCCGTCTGCGGCACCACGATGTAGTCGCCCGGCGGCAGCGTGAAGAAGGTGGCCGTCTCGCGCGTGCACGTGTACGCCGTCACGTCCAGCGCGCTCTGGTGGTGCACAGCGGTACCGAGGTTTACGTATCGCGACGGTAGATGGGGCGACGTGTCACGAAGGTATCTGGGGTGACGTAGTACGACGGTACCGAGATTGACGTACCACGGCTGTATCTGAGGTGAGGTACCTCGATGGTATTTGGAGAAACGCACTACCACTTTCTCAATAAGCATGCGGAAAGTTCCGACAAACCTACAACAGCAGTTTCGATATCGAATCGCAAGATACATACCTCAACAGCTTGCGCTTTCGATATGAACAAACCAGTTTTTGTTGACTCTCAGCTGTTTATGTGCAATGGCCTCATCGCCTCTAGCTGTATAATTTTCCATCTACAACACTAATCTTAAAATCCTCTTTGCGCTTTTGTCTGAAGTACCCCACAAGATGAGCTTCATCACACTTCATCACAAGCTAAGTTGCCACTTTCATTCAGGCAAAGATCGGATCAATACCTTGCCAGCCGACCGTGCATTTCCATAATTAAATCGTCCTTAAATGTTCCCTCTCATCAGGCTGCCGCGCAGTGGAGTAGCCATTTTATCACCATAGCAATACCAGCTGGAGTCCTAGCGGTACCCACCGATAATAGTCTCGGAATGACGAGCATCCGAATCCGGGACTCAGTAAAATGATACATATCTGATTGACAACAAGACAAGGCACATTCACCTAGCTATATCGGTCTTAACCAAGGGTCATACCCTAAACTACACCGTTCAAAACAAGAGCTATTTCCCCAACAATGCCAGTCAAAACAAGAACCATTCCCGAGCAATACCGGTCAAAACAAGAACCATTCCACAAACTGCATCGGTCTTAATAAGAACTATTCCCCGAACCACATCGGCCAAAACAAGAACCATTCCACAAACAACATCGGTCTCAACAAGGACCATTCCCCAAACCTACACCGGTCAAAACAAGAAACATTCCCGAACCATATCAGCCAAAACAAGAACCACTCCCCATGCCACACCAGTCCCAAACTCCAGCCAAAGCCCCCGCCATCCGTCCGCACCAGCCGCGCCACACCCCGCGCCCCGCCCCTCAGCCCCGCCCACCGCCCGCTCACGTGCGTCGCGACGAACTGCTTGGTGAGCCGGTGGCAGGTGTGCGGCACACCGTACACGGAGAAGCCGATGGCCACCAGCGGGCGCCGCTTGCGCCGCGCCTCGTCGGCCGGCAGCGTGTCGTACTCCTGCGTCAGCGACACCACCACGTGGCACTTGTTGGCCGAGCTGCGCGGGATCTGGATGTGGAACTGCGGGTTCTGGGCGGCAGTCTCTGCGGGACGGACGGCGGGCGGCGGCGTCAGGGCCGGCTCAATCGGCACCAGTCGGTCATCGGGGTCATCGGTCATCGGTCATCGGTCATCGGTCATCGGTCATCGGTCATCGGTCATCGGTCATCGGTCATCGGTCATCGGTCTCATCGGCATCGGTCATCGGTCATCGGTCATCGGTCATCGGTCATCGGTCATCGGTCATCGGTCATCGGTCATCGGTCATCGGTCATCGGTCATCGGTCATCGGCCATCGGCCATCGCGGCTGAGACGCAGCTGTCAGCTGCCGGGGGTTTCCGGCGGGCACAACAGACGCGAACAATTCTGACATCACTCAGACACGAGCCAAACGCTGACTACCTGAGGCGGAGACAATCAACACGCAATTTGCTGTTCAGCTCACAACGTCTCCTGTAGAGGGTTCAGTGTGCTGTGCTGGAGATTATGGACAACAGACAGTCAGCCATGTTGCACTCAATTGTATCAAGTGGCTGTGGACACGATTATATTCCAGCGGCGTCGACCTTTGTCAGAGGAGAGGGTTGCCGAGCACCGGCAGGTGTCAATGTCCACAGACACAGTCGCCGAACAGAGACAGGGTCACAAGTCCGATGCCCGGAGCCACAGACACCAAACAGAGGCAGGGTCACTAGTCAAATGCCGGCAGACACAGGCACTGACCATCGCCAGGGTCATCAGTCCAATGCCCACGGACAAAGACGCCGGTCAGAACCAGGGCCACCAGTCTTAGACTGCTAGCTCAATGACCATATGCGAGCAGCCACTTATCGCAAAATGGGGCGACGGACCAGAGGAACAACCAGAGGTCAGCGGCCCCA